>OY660869.1:35440000-35802500 GCA_962446985.1 Xyrichtys novacula | reverse complement strand
TGCAGGTCCGAACAGGTGGGAGTGTTTGACTGTACACACACACACACACACACACACACACACACACACACACACACACACACACACACCTTTGGTCCACATTTAGTTAATCAGAGGATCATGAGATCATTCAGATCAGTGTGTCGAACCTCATCTCAGCTTCTATCTCCACTGAACTTCTGTGACATCAACATGACTGGCGGCTCAGCGGGGGGTGGGGTTAACAGTTTCCCCCCAGTTTCCACCGCATCCAGAACGGCAGCGATTTTCGCCGTCCACCAGATGCTTTTGTGAGGCGAATTTTGTGGTGGATTATGAACAGCAGGAACTCAAGAACCTGCAGATTCACATTCAATCGCGCGATAACAAGTTGTCTTTATAAAGACAGACACATAGACATATAAGAAGTAGATTGTGAATAGAAACAATCAACTGAGATCAGCAGATATGGCTTTTTATTCCCCGTTCCGGATGCGGTGAAAATTGGAGGTTAACGTGTCAATTTACACCGACTTCTTTCCGTTCCTCTGCGGATCGCCGGACTCCTCAGCTGATCACAAGAGTTCTATTTTTCCTGGACGCCGGAGCATGGCGGATAAATTCAGCACAGATTAACCCGTGCTGGAAAGGAAGTCGGGCACAGACACAAAATAAAACATCCGGCTTCTTTTCAAAATAAAACACTCCGTGTTTCAGGAGGATCGTATTTCACACCATGCAAACGGGCGGAGACGAACAAGTGAAAGGTTTTTAGACGTCATTTCACCCCGATGACACCATGGATGAGGAGATGCTGATTCTAGAAGTCTAGAAGTAGATTTCCTCCTCTGGAAGGACACAATCTACTGCTTATATGTCTATGTGTCTGTCTTTAGAGAGACAACCCGTTATCGCGCGATTGAACATGAATCTGTGGGTTCTTGTGAGTTCTCGTGATTCCCTCTGTCTGTAATCCACCACGAAATTCGCCTCACAAACGGATCCGGTAGGAATTGTTGGATGGAGAAAATCGCTGCCGTTCCGGATTGAAGCCGGTCCAGATGTGGTGAAAATTAGGGGGGACAGGTCTAGAACAGGTCTGCAGAAAACTGGACACTGGGTCTGAGGAGGTCAGCAGGTCTCTTCAGCAGGTCGTCCAGTTAGAGTCGGACTCTGTCTGTACGCCTCTCTAAGTCTGCAGGTTCTGAAGGATAAATATCACTTCATATGAAGGTGTGAGTGAGACGTTTCCAAAGACAGATCACAGAGTTAGAGGACTGACTCTGTCTGAACTCTCAGAGCTTCAGGAAAAACACATCAAGTCCTAGTTTTCATAATCCTGGTTCTGGTTTTTGTCGTAGTCCACCAGATCCAGTCTCATTTCCTCTGCTCACAGAGGGACCGCGGTCTGAGGTACGGAGGCCTCGCAGGGACAAATCAGACCTGAGGAGGGTCTGAGGTGGACCAACACTGTGACGGGTCAGATCACCCGCAGGGCTGTCTGACATCAGCGGCTCCGAGTGACGTGATTGGTCAAATGAGGAACAGCTTCCTGTCAGACTCCGACAGAGAGGCACGTCAGGTCCAATCAGGTTTAAACCCTGTGACTGAACCAGGACCAGGACCACAGACTCTGCCCGAGTCTGAACCAACCAGAGGTCCAAATCTCCCTCAAAGACCTGAAGTGACCCGGTTCAGGTCCCAGTCCAGGTCCAGGTCTGATCTGGCGTCATATCTCTGCATGTCTCTGGATTAAAACACAGTTTGTTCAGCTGCAGAGAGACGCTCTGAACTCAACGACACCCAGCAAGACGCCGGCGAGGGGGGGGAGGGGGAGGGGGAGGGGCTCAGCGAGGGGGGGAGGGGGGGCAGGAAAAGGCAAAGGGGGACAGAGAGGCCTGAAGATCAGAGTCTGACACCGTCCTTAAAACCCAGACCCACAGAACCACAGACCCTCTGTGACCCTCTTTGACCCTCTGTGACCTCTGTGACCCCGTCTCTCAGTGAAGACACCCATGAACCTGACCAATCAAACATCTTTAGAACAGTCTGGAGTGAAAAAATATCAAAGTAATGATAAAAACTGTCAAAGTGGTGTTTGATGAAAGAAGTCACAGAGTAATGTGTTCATATTAATAATGTGTTCATAATAATAGTGTGTTCATAATAATAATGTGTTAATAATAATAATGTGTTCATAATAATAGTGTGTTCATAATAATAATGTGTTCATAATAATAGTGTGTTAATAATAATATTGTGTTAATAATAATAATGTGTTCATAATAATAGTGTGTTAATAATAATAATAATGTGTTCATAATAATAGTGTGTTCATAATAATAATGTGTTCATAATAATAATGTGTTCATAATAATAGTGTGTTAATAATAATAATAATGTGTTAATAATAATAGTGTGTTCATAATAATAATGTTTTAATAATAATAATGTGTTCATAATAATAGTGTGTTAATAATAATAATGTGTTCATAATAATAATGTGTTCATAATAATAATGTGTTCATAATAATAATGTGTTAATAACATCACACTGTTGTTTGATAAAAACTGTTATAGTTTAGTATGAAAAATAAAAAATAAAATAAAAACAGTCCGGCGTCAGAGTCTGAATGTGTCTGGTTTCAGGTTTTTGCAGAGACCAGTTTCAGACGGATCAGGAGGTTTTCCTAAATACTCTCCAGGTGTCCCAGACCCACACCCGCTGACCCCCTTTTTCTGTCCCAGGTAGACCTCCTGATGGTGGTCTCCGTCAGCTGAAACCCTCTACAGACACAGAACCTCCCTCCGCCTGCTGCTGTGAGGACTCTGTGGTCTCTAAAGGTCACGGCCATGGGTGCTGGTCTGGACTTGTTGGTCTAAGTCTGCCCTGAATCAGGTGAGCTCACCTGAGAAACCTCAAACAGGTGAGCCTGCTGCAGCTCGCCCCCCGCCCACGCTCTCAGAGCCGCTGTGATTGGAGGCGATTAAGGGAATAAAAGCCGAGGCTGGGGGGGCGGGGCGGCGGGGGGGCGGGGGGGCGGCAGGTCGGAGCAGGTAGAGAAAAGAAACACCCCCCCCCCCCCGCAGAGAGAGATGAAAGTGCAAATTAACAGACAAAGAAGAAAAATTCTTGATGTTCAGGGAGGCGGAAAATCCACCAACAGAGAGGGACGGCTCTGAAACCTCCGAGGACCAGAACAGGACTGAGGACCTGAGAGAGGACCTCAACCAGGAAACCAGATCCTGTTCAGAGACACAAATAACCAGAGTCCAGTCTGAGTCCAGTCTAAGTCCAGTCCGAGTCCAGTCCGAGTCCAGTCTAAGTCCAGTCCGAGTCCAGTCTGAGTCCAGTCTGAGTCCAGTCCGAGTCCAGTCTAAGTCCAGTCTGAGTCCAGTCTGAGTCCAGTCTGAGTCCAGTCCGAGTCAGGTCCGAGTCCAGTCTGAGTCCAGTCTGAGTCCAGTCTGAACCGTCTCCACACCCAAACTCCGAGCGCCTTGTTGTTCCTGAGGATGATGCCGCTGCTGGCCTGTCATGTGACCTTCCTCTTACCTGATTGGCTGTTCTGCATCGCCTGCAGGGCCTGAGCCAGCTCCTTAAACCCGTCCAGGTTTTTATCGTTCTGACTGTACAGGAGGATCTTCTTCGCGTCCGAAAACAGGCGAGAGATTCTGAGGAGAGACGGAGACGCGAGCGTGAAACTTTTCACTCTCACACAGCACCTAACTTCAGGTCAGTCCATTACAGACTACAGCGGGGTGCCGCAGCTCAAGGAAGAACATTTATGATCATTTCTTCATGGAAATACAATCAGACCGAGACGCTAAGACAGAAGAACTACCGCGTCTGTAAAATGATCAATATGGTGATTATTACTTCAAGGAAATGATAAAGAAATGATCATAAATGTTCTTCCTTGAGCTGCGGCACTAACTAAACCTGAACACCTGTAATCAGCTGATCAGACTTTGAATTCAAATAAAAAAAAACCAAAAATGGTTTCCTGTAAAAACAGGAAATATCTCTTCAATAATACCTGAGCAATATTTCAAAATAAAAGCCACGAGGGTTTCAGAATAAGAGTCAGAGTTCTTACATGGAGTCGTTGAAGTTTCCCACGACACCCGGAGACTCGCCCGGCGTTGGACTACGGAAACACGGGTTGTTGGCGTTGCAAAGGATTCCCTGTATCCATGGCAACGTGCCCGCCGACGGCATCGCCTTGTTTGGAAAATGACCTAAAAAGGAAAAAACAGGAAGTGAGAAATCATATCGAACAGGGATGGGGACTCTTCAGACCTGACTCGCACACTGGGCGCAAAGACTCATGGGAAATGGAGTTAATGGTCAGAAACAGATCAGCCAGTTAAAAACGTGAGACCGGAACCATCAGAGATCCTCCTGCAGGTCTCTGCTTCAAACACACCCCTTCAAAGTGTGTGTGTGTGTGTGTGTGTGTGTGTGTGTGTGTGTGTGTGTGTGTGTGTGTGTGAGAACATGTGTGTGTGTGTGTGTGTGTGTGTGTGTGTGTGTGTGAGAACATGTGTGTGTGTGTGTGTGTGTGTGTGAACATGTGTGTGTTCTGCAGTGTCAGTCTGGATCTGATGAGATGTTCAGACGGCGTCTCTATCTGTTGGAGCCAACCTTCACCTGGATGCTCCACAAGCAGGTAGATAACCACCTGAGATCGCTTTATATCAACGGAGAGAGAGAGAGAGAGAGAGAGAGAGAGAGAGAGAGAGAGAGAGAGAGAGAGAGAGAGAGAGAGAGAGAGAGAGAGAGAGAGAGAGAGAGAGAGAGAGAGAGAGAGAGAGAGAGAGAGAGAGAGAGAGAGAGAGAGAGAGAGAGAGAGAGAGAGAGAGAGAGAGAAGCACCACGACCTTTAACCCCTAATCAGAGAGTGAAGACACTGCTATCAGAGAACCTTTAAGACTGCCAACAAACCTCTGTAATCCAAACACTGATAAGATAACACACACACACACACACACACACACACACACACACACACACACACACACACACACACACACACACACACACACACACTTTAATAATCTGACCTGTTTGATCAGGACAGTTATTGATCGTCAGAGTCACAGTGACATGTGATCACACCTTCACTCTTTCTGATCTTTGATTGATCGCCTCTGCTCTCAGTCCTCTCTGAGTATCTATAATTATTATTATTGATTATTGATTGATTCATGATTTAACTGGTTCTCCTTCTTTGACCTGCTGAAACATCTGAGAAACAGATCTCTAACTTTGAGGCTGAAGAATATTCAGAGATGATTTCTCACAGCTGATCAGAGTTGATTTGACTTCACGTCCTCACCGCTAAACTCTGAACTCTCTGAGTTTAAGCAGGATAATCTTATAAAAAATCAAACATGACAACATTTAACCTCTAATCAGAGGTGTGCAGCAGGACAATATTAGATCATTATTAAAGCCTCAGTGGGTGACGTTTTGGCTACATGAATTTCACACACAGGGCTCTGTTCTGCCTGCTCTTACATCAGCATTAACCACTTCATATGAAACACATGAGGGGATGTTTTGGGGCGGGGCAACCTGTGATTGACAAGCTGCTACCATGGTAACCAAACTATCACAGCTCAGATGTGACAAAGCCGATAGATCCGGTACAGTCCTGATCCAGGAACATCTACAGCGCCTCAAGACATGAGTCTTCAAACCCTTGGATGGCGTTACCATGGTTACTGTCATGGTAAATCTCACCAGAACAATAACAACAACAACAACAACAGGTGAGGACGACTGTTCATCAGAGACGATGTCACACACCAAGAACATGAGAACAGCCTGTGATAGAACAGGACCAGAATCAGAACCAGGATCAGAACTAGGACCAGAATCAGAGCCAGGATCAGAACCAGGACCAGAATCAGAGCCAGGATCAGGATCGGGATCAGGATCAGGACCAGAATCAGGACCAGGATCAGATGTCAGTGAACATGTTTCAGTTTTCCTTTCTGAGCTCAAGTCTGACGGAGGCGAGTTCAAACCTGCAGCTTAAAGACGGATCACGGAGACACGCCACGACACGCAGAGGTCACATGAGTGTGAATCACTGCTGCGCACACACGCACACACACACACACACACACACACACACACACACACACACACACACACTTGGAGCAGAAGTGAAAGCTTTCGCTGAAACAGGAGCAGCACCGTGTCAGAGATCATCAGCTCTGGGATGGATTAATCAGCCTGTGGTCACTTTAAATCAAACACCTGTAGACAGCAGGTGTCTCAGGTTAACTCTGACTCTTCTCACACACACACACACACACACACACACACACACACACACACACACGTGCTCTGATAAATCTGAAAATATTCTCTAATCCTGACGCCATTTTTTTCTCTGTTTCTATGGAAACGGTTTGAACGTCACGCACACATCAGTTTATTTTCACTGACTGCTGCACATGTGAAATAATCAAACTGCAGGACATTCAGTGTGAGTCATAAAAAGACGTCATGATGTCCCCACTTCCCCATCGTCCCTCCAGGATCAGTCCCCACTCACTCAGAGGGACGCTGACGGCTGTGACCCACAGACACCTGTGGAGCAGGTCCACTTCAGGACCGTGTCGCCCCATTTGTCTCAGTGCTGGTTAACTTTTCAGGCACACATAAGGACCAGACTAACTGGACCACCGACGATTACAGATGACAATATCTGATAGTGTTTTTGAAGTAACTGGAGCGAGTGTTTCCAGACAAGAGTAGACGGACGGACACTCGGCTCAGTGAAACATCTCCATGAGGAGGTGGAGGTTCTGCTCAGCTGTCTGAGATCATCTGAAAAATACAGCAGGTTACCTACTAAACTGTATTATTGTTTAGATCATTATTAATGTAACACTGAATTGACATGATTGATAATAATGTGTTTTTATCTGGAGAAGAAGCTGGTTTACCGTTTCCTTTTTTTAACCAAACTTCAGAACTTTAAAGCTCTTCAGACAGAGATGGGCCATAAAACCATTTATATCCAAAATTAATTTCCCTCAATATCAATATAAAACATGATCAATATCCTTTTCAATAGTCGTCATTCTGACATGTTTTGGTCGACTACACGAACAGCCAATGAAAAGGGGCGTGTCTCCGGGTCTGAACCAATCATGTTCTGAATTAGAACCAAGTATCAACCAACTGCAGCAAAGTCGTAGCAGACAGCAGCTCCACCCAACCATAGCACTTTAACAGGTGAAGCCGACAGCACTGTTGGTGAGAAACAAAGAAAATGAGTGCTACCCCCGACAGAAATGACCATGAAGGCTCAACAGATGACCACATCAATGTCAACCACAACACTGGCGTTAGGAAAACGTCGGTGGTGTGGAGGTATTTTGGTTTTTGGAGGTCGGACATGAAGCAGAGTAATGTGGACTGTAAATTATGTCGAGTACATGTTCTCACAAAGTCGGGGAATACCTCAAATCTTTTTCACCACCTGAAGCAGCGCCACGCCGCAGAGCACGCGCAACGCCAAAGGTTACATTCAGATGACCATTCAGTCGGCTTTCTCTAGAGCGACGCCTTACGACAAAACGCCAAAGAGACACAAAGACCTCACAGATGCAGGAGATTATTGTGTTGGAAAAGACATGAGACCAATAAACACTGTTACAGTTTTATATCCTGATATTGATCCATATCAGCTGATATGAAATCAATAATATATCATGATAAACTTTTTCCTATATCACCCAGCCGTATCCTCAGATATTCCGGTCCTCTGAATATGTAATCAATAAAACTATCAAGAGACAGTTGGAGTCTCCATCCCAGTTTATTCTGACTTGTTCCTTTTTGTTTTCATCAGCATTTTAAAAGTTACAGCTGAGAAAAACTTTTTTTTCTTTTAAATGAAAGTTTGTTTTGATTATTGTAAAACTAATTATCCTCTGACACGTTAACGACTGTCTGATTTAAAACCTCATCTGTCTGCAGACTCAGCGTCACTTCAGAGGGTCTGTGTGTGGGTCTGCAGCAGAGCGGTCATGATCGTAGATGTGCGATGATAAGCCTCCTGTCCTCACAGTGACGATGACCTCTGTTAACCTCTCCTCTCATTTCTTCTTCTTCTGTCTCTGCTTTAAGTCCAGCTCTGCTCTCATCCTGATCAGACGGCACAGTTCGAGTCAATCCATCAATAAATCAATAAACATCAGCGCAGCCCTCATGTAAATAAACACTTCAGTATCAACAGGCTAAAGGTTCAACCTCCATGAAAACACTCGGGAGCTGCATCAGCACTACGCCCCTCTTCTTCTTCTTCTTCTCTTGTTGATGGAGCAGAGAGGGTTTTACTTCGCCACAGCACCGCCCATCCTGGTCTGTCTGATCCTGAATCAGTCCCTGTGTTCGACTTTTCATCCTGATGCTCAGAGTGTTTCCACGGAAACGGGGAGGAGGAGGAGAGGAAGAGGAACCTGACAGCAGCTCACATCCATCCCTCAGAAACAGGACCGGTCTGTCCCAGCACAGGTGAGTCACAAACACCTGGACGTAGAAGTACTTCACCGATACTGCAGTGATACTGCAGTGATACTGTATAATATGTATATCAGTACTGCAGAGTTCAGCTGAAGTGTTAAAGCGTGTCTTTATGTAACCCATCAGAACGTTATCAACAGCGAACGCAGCTCAGTGACCTTCAGCAGGTGAGATTACAGCTCCTCAGGTGAGATTAAGAGTCATAAACACCTGAGGACATCAGTTCTGATCCATTATGATGATCAAGCCGATCAATCACTAATCAATACGCATCAATCAGGAAACAGAATCAACAACAACATCGCTCACCTACAAACAGCTCACCTTTACCTGTGATCACCTGAAAACACTCGCCAAGGACACACCTGTGGACCCGTTCAGACGAACTACAGGAGACACCTGAACAGGCTAACACAACAACACAACAACACCTGAACACAAGAACACCTAAACACAACAACACCTGAACACAACAACACCTGAACACAACAACACGACAACACCTGAACACACAAACACCTGAACACAACAACACGACAACACCTGAACACAACAACACATATACTAACAAACACCTGAACAGGCTAACACAACAACACCTGAACACAACAACACCTGAACACGACAACACCTGAACACAACAACACCTGAACACAACAACACCTGAACACAACAACACCTGAACACACCTGTGGACCCGTTCATGAGAGAGACCTCAATGTGAAAGTGACGAACTACAGGAGACACCTGAACAGGCTAACACAACAACACAACAACAAAACAACACAACAACACCTGAACAGGCTAACACACCAACACCTGAACACAACAACACATATACTAACAAACACCTGAACAGGCTAACACAACAACACAACAACACAACAACACAACAACACAACAACACCTGAACACAACAACACAACAACACAACAACACAACAACACATATACTAACAAACACCTGAACAGGCTAACACAAGAACACGACAACACAACAACACCTGAACACAACAACACCTGAACACAACAACACAACAACACCTGAACAGGCTAACACAACAACACGACAACACCTGAACACAACAACACATATACTAACAAACACCTGAACAGGCTAACACAACAACACAACAACACAACAACACCTGAACACAACAACACATATACTAACAAACACCTGAACAGGCTAACACAAGAACACGACAACACAACAACACCTGAACACAACAACACAACAACACCTGAACAGGCTAACACAACAACACGACAACACCTGAACACAACAACACATATACTAACAAACACCTGAACAGGCTAACACAACAACACAACAACACAACAACACCTGAACACCTGAACACAACAACACAACAACACATATACTAACAAACACCTGAACAGGCTAACACAAGAACACGACAACACAACAACACCTGAACACAACAACACCTGAACACAACAACACAACAACACCTGAACAGGCTAACACAACAACACGACAACACCTGAACACAACAACACCTGAACACAACAACACAACAACACCTAAACACACCAACACCTGAACACACCAACACCTGAACACAACAACACCTGAACACAACAACACAACAACACTTGAACACAACAACACTTGAACACAACAACACAACAACACTTGAACACAACAACACTTGAACACAACAACACCTGAACACACCAACACCTGAACACACCAACACCTAAACACAACAACACCTGAACACAACAACACCTAAACACAACAACACCTAAACACAACAACACCTGAACACACAAACACCTGAACAGGCTAACACAACAACACAACAACACCTGAACACAACAACACCTGAACACACCTGAACACACAAACACTAACACATTAACACCTGAACACAACAACACATATACTAACAAACACCTGAACACATTGACACATAAAGACACACACACCTAACCACACACCAACACCTGAACACACAAACACCTGAACACATTGACACATAAAGACACACACACCGAACCACACACCAACACCTGAACACACCAACACTAACACATTAACACCATATTTTAGTTTGGATTGTAATTTTTGTTCCACATGAAAATGAAAACAGGAGGAGAGAGGAGGAAAAAGGAGTGTGTGTGTGTGTGTGTGTGTGTGAGTGTGTGTGTGTGTGTGTGTGTGTGTGTGTGTGTGTGTGTCTGAAAAGCAGAGGGACAGATGAACACGACTAAAGAGAGGCTGTAGCGTTCAGGAGCTTAGTGAGCTAACAGCTGTTGATCAGCTGTTCTGACTCACTTACCTGGAGGTTACCTGGATAAGGGGGGGTCTGTCTTGATGCCGGTGTTTCGGTGAAATTTGTTACCATGTCAACCACTGACTTTGAGCTCAAAGCGTCTCTTCTAAATCCAGTTCTTTATCAAAGACGTGTCTGACGAGTGTATTTTGACACGACAGTTTAAAAAAAGATGGACTCTCTCAGTGTTTCAACAGCTGTTGTTACCATGACAACCACTGGCACTGTCAGCTTAAGGTCACCAGATCACAGGGTAACTCTTTCAACTGAAACACCGACAGCACACTCAGACGTCTTGGACTTACACTCATGCTGCTCGTACGGAGGATAGTTCAGTCTGACGGCGATGAGGATGAAGAAGATGAAGAGCGGCCACACGATCTCCAACAGCAGCTGAAGCTGAGAGAGAGAGAGAGAGAGAGAGTAACACACACATTAACACTACACACACTACAGCTACACACACATTAATAATATACACACACACTCACTGTTAATGTGTGTGAAACAGGAAGCAGCTTCTTCTCTTTATTCTTAGAAGTCATTCATAATAAATGAGGAGAGATGGATCGATACACTCCGATCACTACGACACACACACACACACACACACTCACACACACACACACACACACACACACACACTCCCGTCTGAATGATTCTCAGGTTTCAGATTTAAACTGCTCTGTTGTTTCTCTCTCAGGTTTTCTCTCTTTGTGTTTATATCAGTTTCGATCAGACTCTGAACTCTGTTAACAGACCGACCGGAACCTAAAGGCCAAATCTCAGTCACTCAGTCCCAGAACAGTTCGATGAGTCAGAAACAAACTGATCAAATCAACCTTGACTGTGTTGAAGTGAAGGAATAAAACGCTCAGTGTCTTACTGTCTGTCGGCGCCGGTAGGTCAGGTTCTTCCACAGCAGCAGGCCCAGCTGTGTGCTCACAGACATGTCTGACGTCCGCTCAGCTCCACGTCTGAATGATGCTCACCGCTCGCTCTGCGTACAACACACACACACACACACACACACACACACACAGAGTCAGCGTCAGCCAGCACACAGCTCAAAGGTGCCAGGGTCAAAGGTCAGAGCAGATATTCTCCTCACAGAGAGGAGGGGCAGGCAGATACTGAAGCTGCTGAGCCCGCACACATTTATCTACACACTCTACTACACACTTTATCTACACACTTATATCTACACACTTATATCTACACACTTATATCTACACACTTATATCTACACACTTGTATCTCCACACAGATCTGCTGTACGTGCAGAGTGCGTCATAAAAACAGTCGGCATAGAAAATAACGTTTGTGTTTTTGTGAAGCTCCAGAGTCCAGCAGCACCACATCAGAACCGGACCCCATGCTGAACCCGTCCTGGTCACCAAACAGCTGTTTTAATGTAAATACTGTCAAAGTTCAGCTCAGTTCACTTCCCTCCTTTTGTCTGAAATCTCATTTTTACATTTAGAGTCGAATTCTCGTCTTAAAGCTCCAGTTGGGAACTTTTGTTTTTGTTAAATAAATAAATCTGCTCTCGCTGACTTTGACGGTCAAATGGATCTTTGTGATAAAAATATAAAATATATATAAATATCATTTATTTATATATAAAAGTTAAAAACATTAAAGACGGTCTTTTTCTGCAGCTGACAGGAGCTTTAAAGGTGTTTTTTTTTTTTTAATCCAGGTGACCTGAAGCACACCTGAACAGATTCATGTCGAGTGTTTGATCTGGGGGGGGGGTCTGGGTGCTCCTTCAGACATGCGAATGCCCCCCCCCCCCCCCCCCCTTACAGTCATTTACAGGCTGTTTGAAGACAGACAGAGCCGCAGCTCGTCGTCCCTCACAGGAAATGCTCCAGATAATGACCGCAGGGGGGAGGGGCTTTAACACACACACACACACACTCACACACACACACACACACACACACACACACTCCCGTCTGAATGATTCTCAGGTTTCAGATTTAAACTGCTCTGTTGTTTCTCTCTCAGGTTTTCTCTCTTTGTGTTTATATCAGTTTCGATCAGACTCTGAACTCTGTTAACAGACCGACCGGAACCTAAAGGCCAAATCTCAGTCACTCAGTCCCAGAACAGTTCGATGAGTCAGAAACAAACTGATCAAATCAACCTTGACTGTGTTTAAGTGAAGGAATAAAACGCTCAGTGTCTTACTGTCTGTCGGCGCCGGTAGGTCAGGTTCTTCCACAGCAGCAGGCCCAGCTGTGTGCTCACAGACATGTCTGACGTCCGCTCAGCTCCACGTCTGAATGATGCTCACCGCTCGCTCTGCGTACAACACACACACACACACACACACACACACACACACACACACAGAGTCAGCGTCAGCCAGCACACAGCTCAAAGGTGCCAGGGTCAAAGGTCAGAGCAGATATTCTCCTCACAGAGAGGAGGGGCAGGCAGATACTGAAGCTGCTGAGCCCGCACACATTTATCTACACACTCTACTACACACTTTATCTACACACTTATATCTACACACTTATATCTACACACTTATATCTACACACTTATATCTACACACTTGTATCTCCACACAGATCTGCTGTACGTGCAGAGTGCGTCATAAAAACAGTCGGTATAGAAAATAACGTTTGTGTTTTTGTGAAGCTCCAAAAGTCCAGCAGCACCACATCAGAACCGGACCCCATCCTGAACCCGTCCTGGTCACCAAACAGCTGTTTTAATGTAAATACTGTCAAAGTTCAGCTCAGTTCACTTCCCTCCTTTTGTCTGAAATCTCATTTTTACATTTAGAGTCGAATTCTCGTCTTAAAGCTCCAGTTGGGAACTTTTGTTTTTGTTAAATAAATAAATCTGCTCTCGCTGACTTTGACGGTCAAATGGATCTTTGTGATAAAAATATAAAATATATATAAATATCATTTATTTATATATAAAAGTTAAAAACATTAAAGACGGTCTTTTTCTTCAGCTGACAGGAGCTTTAAAGGTGTTTTTTTTTAATCCAGGTGAACTGAAGCACACCTGAACAGATTCATGTCGAGTGTTTGATCTGGGGGGGGGGTCTGAGTGCTCCTTCAGACATGCTAATGCCCCCCCCCCCACAGTCATTTACAGGCTGTTTGAAGACAGACAGAGCCGCAGCTCGTCGTCCCTCACAGGAAATGCTCCAGATAATGACCGCAGGGGGGAGGGGCTTTAACACACACACACTCAGTCTTGTCCTTGAACTGTGTGTCGGAGATGAAGATGATGAGATCAGCTGTTTGATCAGTATCAATCAGAGCGATCAGCACACACTGATCTAACCTCTCTCAGTCGTCCAATCACAGCGTCTCTCTCAGCGTCTCTCGTGTTTTATTATCGGTCATTTCTGTTTGAATAAAACTCGACATTGTTCATGAAAACTCAGATTTAAAGCTGTTTCTGTTTAACCTCTGACCTTTTCTGATGTTAGCTGCTTCAGGTCAAAGGTCTAAACTTAAACTCATTATTAAAGTGGACTCAGAAGTTTCAGACGTTTAAGTGAACAAACATTTTAAAAAACTTGATCATTGTGATCGTTAATCAGTCTCTTTTCCTCCTTAATGTTTCTGTATGAAGTTTTAAACTGAGTTAAATCAGTGTTAAATTAAACTGGAGTAAAGAAAGTCTAAATGAGTTTAACTCTTTATCAAAAGATTTTATTTCGACCTTGTAAAATTTTGCAGTTGTGATTTTTTGTCTCCTTATTTTCATGTTGTGTCCCTTTTCTTGTATTTTCTTGGTTTTATTGATTTGAAGTAAAAATCTTCTTTGTGTTAACTTGCCTCTCCAATGTCATTTAAACTCGTTTAATAAAAAAAACAGAAAAACTCGACAGTAAATAAAGAACAAAACAGGAGTCTCAGCTTTCAGTTACCAGAATAAAAGAGCATTGTCGTCTTTGTTCTCACTGATTCCTCAGTGTTTAATGTTATTAATATAAAAGTCTTCAAGTATTCAAATAAATCATAATAAGAGTTAAAAGTTTGAGAAACCTGATCAGTTTTATTTAAAGGTAAAACGTCGTTTTTCGTGTTTCTGATGAAGGTTTTAAACTCTAATTCGGACCCTTTTTAGGCTCTTTAATTAAAACTCTTATTCCAGATTAAAACTGTGAGTTTAAATCCTCAGACTGATCAATAAAAATCTCTTTTAACAAGTTTTAAAGTCTTTGTCTTTGGGTGGACACGGGGCTGTAAACTTCTGTATCTAACAGCGCCCCAGCGGTCAACACACAAACTGCAGCTCCCGTTAAATGAACCTGAAAAACTCCTAAACTTTTCCTCTTTTCTTCACCGTTTTTTTCCGTTAACCTTCACCGACACAAACACGGACAGACTCAGATCTTCTCCTCGGTGTGTTTCTGTTTGTGTTTCTGTCCTTCAGCAGCATCTTTGACTCTTATTTCATCTCCTCTTCTTCACTAAAACTCCCAAAACTCTGACCGTCAATCTTCTTCAGAGCGGTTCGCTTCACTCTCAGACCCTCTCATGTTTCACTAAAACAGACCGTCTACAGTCAAACCTCTGAGTTTATCTGTCATTAAAGCTGCTGTTTCCGCTCAAACTCACCTGAAAATCTGATTTAACACCTGAGGCGGCGGCTCTCTTTGAAGATGAGCGACCGGATTAATAAAGTTGAAAAAGGTTCAAAAAGTCTGAAAAAGTTCCGGTAAAGAGGATTAACGTTCACCTACCGGTGTCTGGACAGAGTGTCCTGCTCCTCCAGCTCCTCTCGGCAGCATCTATCCCGCAAAGAGCTGCAGCCCAGGGACAAAACTCACCGCAGTCAATCCGCAACAATCACCCGCACACTGCTTCCGGTCCGGGACTTCAAAATAAAACTGACTTCAAACACATTCACTCAATCAGGATCAGAAATACTTTAATAATCCACAGGGGGAAATTGCTTTGTCACAGTTCTACCGTGCAAATACAGTAAAAGAGGACATGAATAAGAGATAAAATAAGTAAAAAAATGGTAAACAAGTATTTACACTATAAACAAGACAAATAGTAAAATCGAATTTAAGGTCTCTTTACTTTAAAGTCATTTGTAATTGTAATTTTTTTTGATGGTTTATATTTTTCCCCACAGCCTGAAGTCAATCGTTTTTTTAATGTTTTTTTTTTTTAATTTAAAGAAAAAAAAGGCAGAATTAAAGTCATTGTGGAGTGATTTACCTCTCCACATTAGACAAGCTCCCTCACTGTCCATCTTTAAAACTGTCTAAAAACCCATTTTTATTCCCTCTGACCCAGCATGAGACGACGATTTGTTGTTTTGTTTTTTTACCTTATGACTCAGTGTTTTAGCATTTATTCTCTCTAGTTTTAATAACAGGATCGTCTTTTATTGAGCTGTTTTGGTGCTCTTACTTTAGTTTCTTTTATTGTTTTTATTTCATTTTATTTATTATTTCTTAAATTTCATTCAGTTTCTTTATTTTTAGATTTTAAACCTCCAGTGTTTCTTTATCTTGAGTTCAAATGACGTTTCCTCAGTGCTCACACTCCTGTTTATATAAAATCAAGTCCTTTTTAAGTTCATGTGTTTTAATTCTGTTTCTGTTTAGATGGTGGGAATGAAGGGTTGGGCTGGGGTAGATTTGGGTTTTCTTTGTTTCTTTTTTTCCTTTTTCTGTGTAAAACACTTTGTGCAGCATTGTTGTGTTTGAAAAGTGTGATATAAATAAAGACTGATTGATTGATTGATATTGCTTTTTTCACTATTTCTAGTTGTTTTATGTTTTTATGTATAGCACTTTGTGTCAGCTTTGGTTGTATTTAAAGAATAGAATATTCCTTTATTGATCCCCACGGGGAATTTTTTTTTTTGCCACAGCAGCATCACAGACAAAGAGTGCAAAAATGCAGTTATAAAAATAAAGATCGTAATATTAAGAACTTAAATAAATGTAATAATTAAGAAAAAAATTAGAAAAGGGAGAAGAAAAATAAAACTACCTACAATATACACAATTTAAGTATCAGAGAAAAGTGGTGGTGTGAGTCCAGTTTTATTACAGTTCATTGTAAAGTCTTATTGCAGAGAGGAGGAATGGTGCTCTATAAATAAAGTGAAGTTGAGTTGAGTCGTGTTATCCATTGTGTGTAATCATCTGGTCTTTCAGCAGCACTTCTCTGTCAGCTGTTGTTGTTATAGAGTTTTGTTTACAGGATGTTTACTGTCTAATTTTTCTATCCATGTTTGTTATTGATAAAAAAACTTTAGGGTTAGAGGAAAATATATCACTCTGTCTTACAGATGACAATTCAGGCTGTTTTTAAAACAAAAAAAGACAATTCATAAATAAAAAGACTGTAAAGAATTAAATATTTTAGTCTTTTCTCACCGCCTGTTCATCAGCTGATGAGGCTCTTATTTTGTAAACGGTCCGTGTTTCCGGCCTCACTTAGCGGAAGTGGACACAGCTGGTGGACAGCGAGGTTACTATCGGTCACGAAGTTTGACTTCTTGACAAAAACAAAATATCTGAAAGTTTCCTTCACTTTGAAACTGAAGGTTTAATCTTTTTAAAGTCATTTTAAGGGTTTAAAGTTTTTCTTTTTTAGAGTCTGATTATTCTGATCATCTCTGTCTCCTTCAGATCCTGATCAGGTCTTTGTTCACTCTAACATCAAATAGACACTTCTTTTGTGAAAACATGAAGTCTTTAAGTCACTGGTGTTTGATTGTTCTCTGACGGTTCAGCTCGTTTTACTTTCAGTTTCTTTATGAAGTCATGATGAAAGTTTATGAATTATGAGGTTTTTTTCCTCCTTTTTTTTCTTTTTCTGTGTGTGTGTGTGTGTGTGTGTGTGTGTGTGTGTGTGTGTGTGTGAGAGAGAGAGAGAGAAACAGAGCAGCTGAGTGCAGGAGGTTTTCAGCAGCTGTGTTTAACTGACATCTAGTGGTCACATACAGAGGTCTACAACATAATCAGAATCTTACAGGACCAGGACTCAGATCAGAACCAGAACCAGAATCAGAACCAGAACCAGAGACACTTAATAGGAGATCAATAATAGATCAAATAAAATACAAGTATGTACACGATAAACAACACAAAATAGTAAAATAATCTGCATATAAACCGTGAGCAGAGTCCAGCAGGTAAAGACGACTGACTGAGGGAGGAGTTAAAAAGTTAAAGATCTCCTGTGGTGCTCCGTGGTTCATCGTGGAGCAAGGATCCTTCTGCTGAAGGTTCTCCTCTCTCTGGAGGACCAGTTCGCTGTGGAGCGGGTGGGTGGGAGTGTCCCTGCTGACAGTTTAAAGTCAGACGGCTCTGACTTCTCTCAAAGTATTTCATAAAGCTGCATTATAAGGACAACTGGTTGTCTTTTCCATGCGGTGACTCCCACTCCAGAGTCCTGTCTGTTTTTAAAGCCCTGAAGATCAGGACCATCCAGTCCTGGTTTTGGTTCTTGTACCTTTAGTCCAGAGATTTCTTCAGATCCTCTAAATCAGTGTGGGACCCACACGTTCCCACGGTCCTTCAGTCCTGACCCACTTTTATGAAATTCAAACCAAGAAAATTCAAATAAAGACTCAATTCTTTGACATAAATACACAGTTTTTATTGAGTAAAGTGTATTTCAGAGCACATGAACTGAAGACGACAACTACTGAAGTTACAAATACAGAAAATATCAAATTAAACAAAATAGAGACCATTTTGTATCTCTGCATTCAGAGCATATTCAGAGGAACCTGAGGAGGACAAAAGTGGATAAATATCAAATTAAACAAAATAAAGACCGTAAAAAAACATGTTATTTTGCTGCTCCGACATGGTGCGCGCTGCTGTGGCCATTTTGGGTCAGTAGCATGCCCGTAGGATGCACCGCGACCATCCTACAATGTGGGCATGTCTAGTATCTGAAGTAGTATCTGAAGTAGCATGCTACTTGCTCCGGTGGCCAATTCAGACATGCTAGATACTACTTCGGCTACTACTTGGCAATTCGGACGCAGCAAGAGTGCCAACTGCTGCACGCGTTGGAAACTTGGGCTCCACGCCATCCCTCACCAGCAAGTTTTGTGGTTCCGATCGCCTTTAATCATGTCAAACATCCAATGCGCATTAAATATTTACTTTTTCGACCAGCTGTTAGCGACCCATCCAGAACGTGTCCGCGACCCACTTTTAGGTTGGGACCCACCAGTTGAGAACCACTGCTCTAAATGATCTTTGAATGGTTTGATGGAGACGATGAACTTTATTCTGAAACTGTTGAACTGTTCGCTCACACAGTCACATATTTGTTTTGGCAAATCTCTCCATAATGTCAACTCCTCTGAAATCTGACTCACTGTTCAGGACAACATCCAGTGTAACCTTCATCAGACTCCAGCAGGACGGACTGAATCCTCCACAGAGGGGCGCCACAGAGCTGCAGGAGGCAGGAACACTGCGGAGGGTGAATAAAAATACTTCACTTCAAGGTGAGAACAGCTGGAGGTGAATTAAAGGTAGATATGACTCTGTGACCCCATCACAGCTCCTTCATTTAAAAGTGTGATCATGTTTCCTGTATTTATAGAGAACAACATGAAGTGACTCAAGAGTAAATCTGATTGTAATGAAGCTGAAATCTGAACTTTAAAGCTTCACTAAACAGTCAAAGTGTTTCATTGATCTGCAGACAAATGATCAATAATCACATCTGCTTTCATTCACACTTTCAGGAGTGTCAAATTAAATAAAAAGTGTGAATCTTACAAAAACAAAACAAACTGGACCATCACTAAAAACACAATTTTTTAAATTATCATACATTTGATTTAATGTACAGTAAAGAATTCATTTTAAGCTTTTAATATTTGTTTTTAAAAGCCTGGTCCCAAATACAAGGCTGAAGCTCAGAGGGGACAGAGCGTTTGCTGCTGCTGCCCCGAAGCTCTGGAATGAGTTGCCCTTGAATATCAGACAGGCCTCCTCATTTCCTGTTTTTAAATCCCTTTTAAAAACACACTTTTACTCCTTGGCTTTTGATACTTTTTAGTGTTATTTTGTTTTTTATCATTTTAGCACCTGCCGTGAGCCTGCTTATTTATTTACTTATTTATCCCCTTGCATTAATGTATTTCTGCTCGCTTTATCTTGCTCTTTGTGTTATTTGTTTTTATGTATCATTGTACGGCACTTTGGCTACCCTTGTGGTTATTTTAAATGTGCTATAGAAATAAAGTTGATTGATTGATTGATTAATTTCACTGAAAATCTGAACTCCATAAGAAAGACTGTAAGACTAGAAATCTCTCTCTCTCTGTCTCTCTCTCTCTCTCACACACACACACACACACACACACACACACACACACACACACACACACACACACACACACACAGTGTTCAGCCTGGTACAACAGTAAACAATGAGACAAAAGCTCTCTGTCCTCTGCAGGCTGATCAGACCCACATCGTTCCTGTCCTCAGTCTGACTGCAACACCAGGACCCTCCAGGACCCTCCAGGACCCTCCAGGATCCTCCAGGACCATGGACCCGAAGCGTCTGTCCTCTGCGTCTCAGCAGCAGGTGAAGCTCAGGATAAAGGTGAGATAATCTATACTTTTCATTTATCTGACCGCTTCAGAGGCTCTGTGATCAAGTTTTAAAGAAGTAAATAAAAGTAGGAACATTAACATCGTAACACTCCTGGAGTTTATTCACATTTATAAGTTATTATTGATAAACTAAAATGTGACAGTGACAGTCAGGGAACTTTAGTACAGCTGTGTGTAAATACAGTGAACTGAGTCATAGTAGAAGTAGGTTAGTCGGCCTACAGTCAGTGCTGTAGTGTTATACAGCTGCTCAGTAGGGGAGACCAGAGCTTGTTGTCACATTGCAATTATCTTCTCCACCAGAGGGCGCAACTAAAAAGTGGAATACTAGTTTTCTTCCTTTCCATGGTCAGGGGTCGTGTCCTGTCTGAGAAGAGACAATTGTGAGCTGAGATGAGCGTCAATTAACTATTTTACACAACCCGAAGTAAAAAAATTATAACTTTATATATTTTAAAATAATCTTCTTCCAGATAAAAATCCTCGCAGTGAAACATGTGGACTTGTTAGAGGAGAGATTAAGACATCCTGTCATACGTCAGTCATTCAACTAGAGCTGGAATTAGCAAACATGGTAATTTGGAGCGACATGTCTCAGTCATTCTGGGGTTAGTTTTCACATGTTTAAAAGGGATTAAAATTAACACAGAGAGTCTGTTTATCAGCAGTTTTCATCCAGAAACTTTGACTTTATTTTACAGAGAACAGAGTGGTTTAAAGGAGAGGAGAAAGAGAGAAAGAAAAACTGAACATGTCAGTGCAGTTCCTGACGTGATGCTGAGGACAGTCAGACAGGTGACCCTCGATAATAAATCAATCTGGAGGACAATAAAGGACTTTAATGTCGACTACCTTAGCTCTGTAAAACATTCACCCCAGCTGAAACAGAGTCAGACAGATCTCCAAACTCCAGAGCAGGTTGATAATATTTTATATTAACGTTTGTTTAATGACTTTTTCTTTAACTCAATGATAAACATTTTCTCTGTCTGACTTTAATGTTCACTTTACTGTAAAAAAATGAGAACAACAATAATTTTGTTTTATAAGTTGTCAAATCCACTGTGACATCTTACCCCATATAGTGAGACAACATGTCACATGATCACACTCTCTATTTATGGTAATGATAACTTTATTTTATCTTTATAGCACTTTTAAAAACAGAGGTTTACAAAGTGCTTTGACAAACAGTCATAAAGCATCAGCGCATGAAAATAACAACAAATTAAAAAAAAAAACCCTCAGAATTAAAGACCAATTAAATTTTTCATAAGGAACCCAGACAATACAAGAACCCTACAACATAAAATGAGACCATGAGGACCAAAATAAAACCATAAAATGGGAAAGAAAAGCAGGAAACAGGATAGTAAATATGAAAAGAGAATATTGGTTTATTTATATTTATATTTATATATATGATTGATTGATTACAAGAAATATATTAAAGTGTAAAAAGTGTGACAACAGGCCCCGGTCTCCCCTATAAGGTTACTGGGAATGTTTTGTTGAACTGGGAGCATCATTGAAATATTGTAAGCAGAGGAAACAGCGCCACTCTGTCATTAGACTCCACTCAGCGGTCATGCGGGGTACTACACCCGCTGCTCCGCTGTTATTCAGCGCCTCTACGAGTCCGGCACGAGCCCTAATTGCGCACGCGCAATGAGATGAATGGCCGCTGCACCTGACGGGCCACCAGGAAGTGTGGCGGACAAATCCTCGGCCGTTAATCCGCGCTCGGCACCGACAATAGCATGAACAGCGGGCCGGAGCGCTCAGAGTGACCGTCAGCACCGTCTCTGCTCCGGGCTCAGCCTCCGGGATCCGCCGCTGGGAGCGCGCTGAGTGCATGAGGCAGAGCGAGCGGGGCTGTCCGTGTCCTCCCCCCCGCCTGCCGGGCTCCAGACCCCGCTGCTGCCGAGCTGAAGCTCCGTGAAGCTCCGTGAGGTCCGGGCTCGTTCACCCTGACTGCAATGGGATGCTGCGGAAGCACGGAGGTAAGAACGACACGGTTCGGACCGGCCCGGTACCGTCCTCCCTCCGTTGCCCTTCAGCTCATCCCCGGTGTGTGTTTGTTCTGCCGCCGCCGGGACCGGGAGCCCGTCCCGGGGAGCGGAGAGGGCCGAGCCGGGATTAGAGCCAGCGGCTGTAATCCAATTAGCTGTTCCCGGGTTACCGGGGCCTGCTAACGGGACCGGGGCCAGATGGGTTACCGGGCCTGGTACCTGGACCACAGCCCGCCGCTCCGGGTCCGAATAATCTGATTAAAGATGTGGGGGGGAAACCGGGCCGGACCGGGATGATGGGCCGGGCCCGGGTTGAGGGTGGACCGTACGGCTCTGCTCCCGGTCTGACCGTGTGTGTGTGTGTGTGTGTGTGTGTGTGTGTGTGTGTGTGTGTGTGTATGTGTGTGTGTGTGTGTTTCAGAGGACAAAGAGAGAATGGAGACCGCTGGAGGACCGGAGCTGCACAGACCTGCCCTGGTTCCTGCTCTTCACCGTCTTCTGCGTCGGCATGGTAACCAACACCGAGCCTCGCGCTCTCACACACCTGACATATTTATATATAATGATAATAATCCGGTAAATTACCGGGACATCTCCGTCACATCACTTTGTTTACATAACCGGAGAAAAAAAACGGATCCAGAACCGATCCTGATCCGGTTCGGATGATCCATTAGGACCAATAACAGTCAGAGCGCGAGCCCCGTTATTTTGGCACTTCCTGTTTAACATCACAGCTGATTGTGAGGTGATCATGATCAGGAGGATAATCAATCAGGTCCTGAAATCATTGATTATTTGAGGCTTTAGCTGCAGCTGCTGTGTGAAGACAGAGTGAAGCTGCTGTCTGACGGACTCTTCAGTGTTATCACCGTGAGAAGATTCATCTGTGGAGCTTCACCTGCTGATGGAGAAGAAGAACGGAGGAGGCGTGGGCAGGTGACCTTCACAGAGGCGTCATAGTAAACCTGAACTGAACAGCAGTGAAGATGTAATCACTGTAATTAACTCATGAACCTGACATCAGAGTCAACATGAGAGAATAAGGCGACGCTAGAGAGAACGTCTGATGTGGACATTATCGTAAAAAGATGGACGTCAGCACAGGAGTGGACTTAAAGGGATATTCCGACATGAAATTAATTTAGGGTCAAACCCACCGTAACACCGAGTTAGACCCCCCCTCCAGAGATGAATGTTGTCGACCGCTTGCTTCTCTAGTTATACCAACTTTAGTAACGACCGCAGGATAGAAATACAGAGAGCCACGCCCCCAACCAAAACGCCACTCTATAGCCACAAATAATGCTCAGAACAGCACCTAACTTCATCAACAGGACATACAGACCTCAGGCTAGTCCATTACGGCTCAAGGAAGAACATTTATGATCATTTCTTCATGGAAATACAATCAGACTGAGACGCTAAGACAGAAGAACTACCGCGTCTGAAAAACGATCAATATGATGATTATTACTTCAAGGAAATGATGAAGAAATGATCATAAATGTTCTTCCTTGAGCTGCGGCACCCCGCTGTAGTCCGTAATGGACTGGCCTGAGGTATCGCTAGAGTCCGATAAGTCAGCTGCTAAACAGGTGAACATGAAAGTGAAGATGTGGACATGAAAACAAAAATAAACAAAACTGAAAATCTTATAAAACACTCTGGAAAAGTGGACTTCACCATCCTGAACTTCAGACATGATCAGATCCAAAAACTGACACCTTATTATAGATAAAGACTTTATAAAGCAGACGTGTACGTCATGATGAAGGAGCGGACAGTGAGGAAGAGTACAGTATGTCATAGTGAGCGTGTGGACATTCATGTGAACAGATGAAGATCTTATAAAACACATCGTCACCCTATTAAAATAATGGCCTGAGACATTTTTTGATGAAAATGAGTTTTTGGCCTCAATCATCTAAACTCATTTTCTTTAAAAAAGACTTAGACCATTATTTTAATAGGCTGATGACCGGGAGATGTTTGGATGGGTGAGCAGAAGTCAACAGTGGACATGGACTCTAAAGAGGAAGTATTCTGAACACATGGAGATCTGAGTGAACATGAGGACTTCCTCCTAAACTTCTGGACATCCAAGAAAATGTGTGGATTGAAGTAAGCGTGGGCTTTCATTGGACTGTGGGACATCCTGGTGAACATGAAGAGATCTTTGTGAACATGAGGGCTTCAGACTTTCTCATGAACTACATCCTATGACACGTGAACATCTAAGTGAGCGTGGGCTAACAGTGAACTCTTGGACCTCCTGGAGTGAACATGTGAAGACCTCGATTCTCTCTGAAGACTCAGTGACCGTGGTGGACATGCAGAAACAAAAGACAATCTGGTAAACACATAAAATGGTAAAAGGAAACAGCGGTGATCGTTGTGAACGTGTGTAGGTCATAGTGAAAAAAGGATTAATTAAAAATAAACATTTAAACTTTTAAGTTCACGTGGACATCCAGGTGAAAAGAGTAAAATATCTTCAGACGTATGAGGACATCACCATGAATGAAGCTCATCTGAGTGAACGTTAATTATGAATAAACCAAAGTGAAGCTGATTCAGCTCCTCACAGTTTATTTCAAATATCTCTCTAATTTTTGTATTTCCTGTATTTATATATCATTCTACATTTATATTTGGTCAGAGCTTAAACTGGACCGTGATCCTGTCCTCACTCTCTATCTGTTTTTTTTTTTTTTTTTTCAGGGCAGTATCTGCGGATTCACCATCGCCACCGGCGGCGCCGCGCGCCTCGTTTACGGCTATGACAGCTACGGCAACACATGTGGTCAACGCAACGAGCAGATTGAAGGCGTCCGGCTCAGCGGGCTGGACCACACCGACAGGAAGTGAGTCTGAGAACCCTGCCTTTACTGTTTTCATAATAACACACGTTACTGTCGCAGTTTTGGTTTGACTCAGCGGAGTTTGTTGTTCTGAACAGTTTTTATTTAGGGCCTCACCTCCCTCCAGGTTTTTCTTCTACTAAGTATCCTCTAACACCGTGTCCCAAAAACAGACTTTAGGGCTGATTTTAAGACGTGGATTTTATGACTGAGGTCAAAACATGAAGTGGCATCAAGCTCAGAGTTTGTTGGTTTGGGGCCTTTTCCTCTGGAGCTGTAGTGAATTC
Source organism: Xyrichtys novacula (assembly GCA_962446985.1). Lineage (NCBI taxonomy): Eukaryota > Metazoa > Chordata > Actinopteri > Labriformes > Labridae > Xyrichtys > Xyrichtys novacula. The sequence continues at coordinate 35,776,901 of OY660869.1, read as the reverse complement.
ATGTGTTTTAATCTGACTGTTGAGATCAGATCAGCTCTTAAAATAAACAATAACAGTGTTATTAATGAGATAATGTTGTTATAGTTTAGTTCAGGGTTAGTTTATTACACTGTTATTAATCATGTGTTACTGTCATTGTAACAGTTAGGTTATAACAGTGTTATTAATGATGTAATGTTGTTGTTATAGTCAAAGTTAGGGTTAATTACAGTGTTATTAATCATGTGTTACTGTCATTGTAACAGTTAGGTTATAACACTGTTATTAATGATGCAGTGTTGTTATAGTTTAGTTCAGGGTTAGTTTATTACACTGTTATTAATCATGTGTTACTGTCATTGTAACAGTTAGGTTATAACAGTGTTATTAATGATGTAATGTTGTTATAGTTTAATTCAGGGTTAGTTTATTACACTGTTATTAATCATGTGTTACTGTCATTGTAACAGTTAGGGTATAACAGTGTTATTAATGATGTAATGTTGTTGTTATAGTCAAAGTTAGGGTTAATTACAGTGTTATTATAAATAATACTTTGCTGTTATAGTTTTCACAGTGAAATGTTAAAGGAGTATAACTGCAGTGTGTACCATGACTGTAGTATACCTGTAGTTTTACTGAGGTATGGCTGAACTATAGCTTCATTGTACTTTGACCGTACCATTCTGTAGTATAGGGCTGACTTTTGGCTGAATGTACTTTGACCTTCGAACTATGACTGTAGTTTAGCTGTAGTTTGATCCAGGAAAGACTGCAGTATATCTATGAAATAACTGTAGTATTACTGCAGTATGACAGCAGTATCTTGTTTTACTGTCATATCACTGTAGTATGATAGTGGTGTTAATATATAGCTTACTGTAATACTACTGTATTAATATTTCCAATTGCTCAGTGTTGATAGATCTAGACAGTAGTGTCACTGTATATTACTGCATATTACTGTAGTGTCACTGTATATTACTGTAGTGTTACTGTAGTGTCACTGTATATTACTGTAGTATTACTGTAGTGTCACTGTAGTGTCACTGTAGTGTTACAGTAGTATAACAGTAGTATTACTGTAGTGTCACTGTAGTGTCACTGTATATTACTGTATTTATACCTTAGTTAGTTAGTATCAGTGTTGGAGTACCACTGCATTTTTTACCACAGTATGGCTGAAGTATTATAGTATTACTGTAGTGTCACTGTAGTGTCACTGTAGTGTTACTGTAGTGTCACTGTATATTACTGTAGTGTCACTGTAGTATTACTGTAGTATTACTGTAGTAGTAGTGTCACTGTAGTGTTACAGTAGTATAACAGTAGTATTACTGTAGTGTCACTGTAGTGTCACTGTATATTACTGTAGTATTACTGTAGTGTCACTGTAGTATAGCAGTAGTATAACAGTAGTGTTACTGTAGTAATGGTGTAGTGTCACTGTAGTATTACTGTATTTATACCTTAGTTAGTTAGTATCAGTGTTGGAGTACCACTGCATTTTTTACCACAGTATGGCTGAAGTATTATTGTAGTATCATTGCAGAAATACTGCAGACTGTAGCACAGCTTTAGTCAGACTGTAGTAGGACTACAGTGTTACAGCTATGTCACAGTACTATGGGGGTAGTATGAATGTAGTTCTTCTCTAGTATAGCAGTAGTATGACTGTAGTTTTAGTGGAGTATTATTGTAGAAAGTTGTAGTATAACTGTAGTATGACTGCAGTTTGACTGTAGCATTGATGACAGTGATGTATTCTAAGTGGAGTGTAATTGTAGTGTAATTTAATTGTAGAATTAGTGTAGTGTCAGTGTGTTATGACCATAGTTTTAATGGAGTATTTTTGTAGCATAGTTGTAGTATAACTGTAGTATGGCTGTAGTATAACTTTAGTACAACTGTAGTTTTATTGAGGGTGTTATTGTAGTCTCGTTGCAGTACAGCTGTTGTTTAAACGCAGTATCATTATAGTATCATTGCAGTACGACTGTATCTTAAATGCAGTATTATTGTAGTATAGTTGTAGTACCGTTGCAGTACGGCTGTAGCTTTAATGCAGTATTATTGTAGTATAGTTGTAGTACCGTTGCAGTAGGGCTGTAGTTCTCTTCGGTGTCTGTAAGTGGGTCAGACTGGATCTAGAACAGAGGGTGCGTTCAGGTCCTGTGGGAGTTTTCAGTGTTGATGTGCTGACAGAGCTGTGACTCATCAAAACACAAACAGCTGATGAAACAAGGAAACACACTTTAATGCTAAGGCTCAGCGCCTGTCGAGATGTGTGTGTGTGTGTGTGTGTGTATCAGTGTGTGTGTAGGTGATGTTTGCAGGTTTTTCCAGTGTTTCTTTGTCTCCCACGTTCTCGTTCTGCTCCTGACTGAAAAATATCCTGATTAAATGTCGTTGTTGTCGTTGTCGTGGATTATAATCTGAGTTTATTTCCTGTAAATTTTCTGTCGTTATCATCCAGTTTTCTTTTTAATCCCCTGCTGAAAAAATATGTGCTGACTCTGCAAAAAAAAAAAACACCAGCATGACAGGACAAAAATAAAAGTTTCTCTGCCTGAGGCTCTTATTTTGAAGGAGTGATCTGAAGGGAGCTGTTGAATAACTCAGGTGGGCTCTGTGTGTGTCCGCAGGTACGTCTTCTTCCTGGACCCCTGTAACATCGACATCGTCCAGAGGAAGATCAAATCGCTCGCTCTCTGCGTGTCTCTGTGCCCCCCCGAACAAATGAACACCTACCAGGACCTGAAGAGGTTCGCCATGATCAACGGTGAGGTCATCGTCACTCAGTCACATGACCAAACACACCTGCAGCAGGTGACAGAGGCGCGCACCTCCTCAAAGTTGCACCTATTCATCTTTCCTCGGGTCCAAGTGTGTGTGTGTGTGAGGAAGCAGTGATGTCACCAGTTGTACGGATGCTCGCCGTCACGTCATGATGATGATTAAATGTCTGCAGGCGTACAGTGCTACACACACACACACACACACACACACACACACACAGGCTCTGTGTACAGTAACAAAGGCAGCATAGATCCGTGTGTGCTGGCGCCACTGTGCTCCGTTTGTCCGCCATCATGGCTGCTCTCAGTGTGGTCACTGTTTCAAACGTGACAGACGCTCCATCAGGTGACCTCACTGCTCCTCTGGGCGCCATGAAAGAACTTCTGTGAGAGGAACACCAACATGACCCACACATGACCCACACATGACCGCCGAGGTGAAGAGGTTAGCTTAGCTTCAGGATCAGGATCAGGATCAGGATCAGGGTTTCCCACGTCGTCTAAACTCCTGTTGTCAGAATCTGGTTCTGGATCATCTGAAGGTCTTCCCTGAAAACGTCCTGGTCTGGATGGACGCAGATGTTGCTCCTAAACCTGGAGATCTTGTTCAGGATTAAAGGAGCCTTCACAGATGACTGAGGCTGTTTACCGCAGTATTCAGTAGATACTTCATACTGAGTACTGTGTTCTATAGTAGTATACAGTAGATACTTCATACTGAGTACTGTGTTCTATAGTAGTATTCAGTCTGACTGTTAGTCGGCTGTTATTCTGTAGTTTGGTTGGTCTGGTTTAACTGGTTTAACTGGTTTCCAGTTTGGAAAAGTCCATTGTGGTAAATTAAAACAACACCACAGAGTTGTTCGTTCATTTACACCAGGGGTCTTCATATAAATTTTCAGTGGGTCCACCTGAATGAAATGCCTGCAGGCCTGGGTCCAGGGATTTTTATTGATTTATTTTTTTACAGTGCATTACTCTTTTGAAATATTCACTTCATTTGTATTGCCAATAACTGCCTACTTTCAATTGGCTGTGTGCTTCCTGCGGGTAAAATGAATGCAAATGACTCGGTCCACTCGCCATAAAACACCCTGTTCTCATTCTCTACCTTTCGTGGTTTTTAAGCCGACATGTTTAGCTGCTGCTACAACTTTCTCCTCAGTCTGCCGCCTGACAGTTTTCAACATCGGGATTGCTCGGTAATCTTCGTGTGTCGAGTAGGCTAAAAGGTCTGATTTGATGAATTTTAAAGTCCAGGAGCAAAAGTACCAAGATAAAAGCACGCAGAGCTCATCCCCAACTGTGGATGGTCTCCGGTGGCGCAGTGTGGTAGACATCTAACACCCTGATGTGAGCGATGTGTTCAGGTTGAAGACCGGCTCCTGGTTCGAAACCCGCTCAGCCCAGGGGTTTGGCGTTACCCCCCCCGGTGTTTCCAGAGAGATAAAATATGGGGGTTATGCTACAGGAAGTCAGAGCAGGCTGAACTTTAGAGTAAGGATGGGGAGAAGTGTTGATGGGGGGGATCATAGGGGGGGCGGCGGATGGCGTCCCCAATGAGGCTTGAACCCACTGACCCATGTGGATACACAAGACAATCTTGTTTTTTTTTCAATTATCACTGTACTTTAAATAATTCCAGATAACTGACTTTCCTTTTCTTTTTGGCAACAAATCTTCATTTTCGGTGGTTTTCTCTTGTTCGTTGCTCATTTTGCGATCGTTGTTGTTGTTGTTGTTAGCGGTGTTGTGCCGAGAAACTCATGTCCTCATGTAGAGTGGTCCACGGAAATATACATTTTAAAACCCATACAGTTCTTATTTGTTGGGCTTAACAGTCAGTGAAGTTCCGAGAGTAATTCTCAGCGGACACACGTCTCCCTCCATGTGCAGAACATGTGCAGGGGTGGGTTTCCTACGCTCTGATTTTGATTGACAGCTGGCAGGGTAGTCTGATTGGCAACTGATCTGATTCAGCTACCCTTGAAATTAACTGAGTTCATTCACCTCCAACATCGCAGGCTGTGCGATGTGACTATCGCACACACGTATATCGTGCAGGCCTACAAGAGAGAAAAAAACATACATTTTTCTGCAGTAGGCTCGGGTCCGTATTGGACTCTTTCCCGGTCCGGAAGTGGACCGCGGTCCGCCATATGGAGACCACTGATTTACACACTGAAAAAAATCTTTTCTGTTTTAATTTGATTTTTCTGGATTTTTTAGTCCAAATCCATCAGAACTTGTTCTGTCTCTGCGATGACTCGATGATGATCTGGCGTCATCAGATTCTCCTCACGGCGCCGTAAATACAGCAAAGTTCTGTTGTCATGATGTGTGCTGTTTGAGTGAGTTTTTCACTGGTTTTGTGTTTCCTTTGTGGTTTTTCTCTGTTGTTCCTGTCCCCCTGTCGTCTTGTCTTGTGAGTTTTCAGTTTGTGTCTGACCCTCATGTTCTTATTCATTATCAGTTTTCAGTGTTTCCTGTTTTATTTTGTAGGAGTTTATTCCGTGTTTCTACTTCCTCAGTTTTCACTCCTCAGTGATTGGCTGCACCTGTGTCTGAGTGTCTCACCTGCCTCTCGTTGCTCGTTTCCCTGTGTGTGTCTGTGTGTGTGTGTGTGTGTGTCTTCCCCTGTCTCTTTGTTGGTTCTGTGTACGTCTGTGTTTGTCGACGCCTCTGTGTCTCCGGTGACTTCCGTTAATTTTTTGCCCTTCTGAATATTTGAGTCGGACATTTTGAAAGTGAGTTTTTTGTTGCTTCTTATTTCGTTCTTTTTTGAATAAATCATCTTTGGTTCTGCACACGGGTTCTTCCCCTTTTTGTGTCACCCTGAAAAACATGACATCAGTTCTGTTAAGTGACTATTCTCGCTGATCGTGTTGACTGATGGCGTCTGCGTGGCGTGGTCTTAGTCTTTTAGTGTCTCTTAGTGTGGAGAGAGAACATGTCCCTGAAAACACAGAAGGACAGAAAATAAGAAAGAAAAGGAAACGATGAGAAGGACAGAGGACCGAGAAACATCCTGATAACTGATAGAGTCAGTCGATAAAGGGCTGATTAAGAGTTTAGGTTGTGGTGACAGAGTTGTTGCTCTAACAGATTTAAGATCTTTGATAGAAAAGGTCAGAGTCCGGAGTTCACCTGTTGTAATAATAATAATAATAATACATTTTATTTAAAAGCGCCTTTCTGGACACCCAAGGACACTGTACAGGCATTAAGAACACAGTTAAAACACTGTTAAAATAAATAAAAACAATATACAGGTATGGAAATGGACAGTTAAAGGGAATATGCAATTTGGAACAGATGTGTTTTGAGTTTTGATTTGAAGTGGGGTAGTGAGTCCATGTTTCTGAGATCCGGGGGGAGAGAGTTCCAGAGTTTGGGAGCAGAGCGACTGAAAGCCCTGCTCCCCATGGTGCTGAGTCGGGCAGAGGGGACAGAAAGGTGGAGGGAGGAGGAGGATCTGAGGGAGCGTGAGGGGGTGGCGATGTGGAGGAGATCAGAGAGGTAAGGGGGGGCAAGGTTATGGATGGCCTTGAAGGTGTATAGTATGATTTTATAGTGGATTCTGGACCGGATAGGGAGCCAGTGAAGCTGCTGAAGGACAGGGGTGATGTGGTGGAAGGAGGTTTGTTTGGTAGTGTGGGGCAGCAGTAGCTCAGGAGGTAGAGCGGTCGTCCAATAACTGGAAGGTTGTCGGTTCATTTCCCACTATCCTGAGTCTGTCCGTGTCTCCTTGGGCAAGACCTTTAACCCCCCTTTGTTCCTAGTGTGTGTCCTCCACTGGTGGTCGTGGTCGGCAGCCATGTTTCTGTCAGTCTGCCCTAGGGCAGCTGTGACTACTAAGGTAGTCTACCATCACCAAAGGGTGACTGTGTGAGCGAATGAATGAATGAATGAATGTAAAGAGGTTTGAGGGTCTCTGATGAAGCGCTCTATGAAATCTGATGCTTTATTATTATTATTATTGTTATTGAGTTTGTTAGTGTGTTCCAGGTGTGGGAGGCACGACTGGAAAAAGTGGTTTGACACTGTGGAAGAGCTGTGGAAGATTTTGTAAACCAAGATCACGTCATGATTTTTTAATATCTGACAGTGATGGAACATTTTTGTTGCTACTGCGCAGCGCTGGTTTCAGGAAATGAAGAAAAATCCCAGAAATACAGAGAGCTTTTCGGCTTCAAATCCGTAAACAGGCGGGAGGCGGAGCCAAGTTGTCCGGAGTAAATACAGTCTGTGGTTAAATTTAATTCTATTGACAGTGTTTTTTTATGTGTTGTTTATAAAGGAGTTGTGAGTCAAGAGTGATCCCTCAGTATTTAAACTCTTATATTACTTTGATGGTTTTACCTCGTACACAGACGCTGGATCTCTGTATGAACTTCTCAAAAAGAGCAAATACTGACAGTCTTAGAGATGTTCAAATGTCGTTTGGATTTCTCTGAGTCAGTTGTAAACATTCGTCCAAACATCTGTCAGTTCTGACGCAGCGAGTCCATGTGGTGACTCCCACTCCAGAGTCCGGTCTGTTTTTAATACCCTGAAGATCAGGACCATCCAGTCCTGGTTTTGGTCCTCAGTCAGCACTTTTACTTGTGTTAATGTGTGTGTGTGTGTGTGTGTGTGTGTGTGTGTGTTTCAGGTTCTGAACTGTGTTCTTATGAGTTAGCGGGTCATAAATATCCGGGTCTACCTGAGAGGTTCTCCAAGTGTCCCAAACTTCCTGTCCCGCCCAGGTACGCCTCCCCGCCGCCGCCGCCTGACCTGCAGTATCTCCGTCGTGATGTTTCTGTTTTCCCTGACCTTTGACCTCTGACCTCCTCAGTAAGCCTCTGCCCGTGTTTAACCGCTGCACGCCGCTGGATGTTTCCTGTTACGCCAAGTTTGCGGAAGCCGTGGTGACGTTTGTGGGCGACAACAGCGTCCTGCACCGCCTGATCGCCGGCGTGGCGGCGAGTAAAGAGATCATCATCGGGCTGTGTGTGCTCGCTCTAGGTGAGAGACACACCTGAAGGTCAAAGGTTAAGTGATTCAGGATGTTTGAGGTCAAAAACAGACTGTTTCATCCCGCCGTGTCTGACCTCTGACCTTTGACCTCTGTGTGCCCCTCAGTCCTCTCCATGATCCTCATGGTCATCATCCGGTACATCTCTGCCGTCCTGGTCTGGATCCTCACCGCGCTGGTCGTCCTCGGATCCCTCGGTGAGTCCGGGTCCAGTTTGACGTTTGTTTGTGTTAATGAACCAATCAGCTGACTGCGTGTGTGTGCGTGTGCGCGTCCTCAGCGGGGACCAGCGTCCTCTGGTGGTTGTACATCGATCACCGGCTGTACGGGAACGACACCTCCTCCTCCTCCAAGGCGATGAAGGAGGTTCTGAAGGAGGAGGAGCTCAGTAAGGACAGCGGTCAGGCGCTGCTGGTTTACGCGGCCGCCGCCACCGTCTTCACGGTAAGATAACCGTCTGTCAGAGCGATGTGGGCGGGGCTTTCTGCTGTAAACGAACGCTGACAGCGTGACTCTGTGTTTCCTCTCAGATCATCCTGCTGCTGCTGATGCTCTTCATGAGGAAACGCGTCGCTCTCACCATCGCTCTGTTCCACGTGGCGGGGAAAGTCTTCATCCACCTCCCCCTCCTCACCCTGCAGCCCTTCGTCACCTTCCTCGCCCTCCTGCTCTTCTGGATCTACTGGGTCCTGGTCCTGCTGTTCCTGGGAACCACGGGTCAGTTTAACCCTTTCTTGTCACCTGATTATCTGTCCGACCCGGGAGCGTTCTCTGGTCCGATCGAGGGCGCAGAAGTGGGTTAGGAACACGTCCGTATCAATAATCAGCTGCTACAGTGTCGCCCCTATCAATACAACAGCTGTCTGTTGTGATAATCAATGATTTTGGCACATAAAGGGTTAACAGTCGGTCTCTGCTAAAAGTCCCGCCTCTAACCGAGATATCGCTCTTCGATTGGCTGACGGTTTCTCACTCTCCTGCTGTCACTCATCTGCCTGTAAAAGTTACCTGCTGGTTGGACCAGATGGGAGAGGAAGGTCCCGCCCTCCTTTGCCTCTGATTGGCTCAAAGTGCTGGGCTCTGATTGGTTATTCCTTATAGCTGTGAAACGTCATCGTCTGTCGGGTTCAGAGATTCAGAACTGCGATAATGTTCTGTTCGATGTTCAGAGCCGACAGCCCGCGTTTGGCTTGAGGGTGTGACGACGTTTCACAGCCAATCAGAGGCGAAGGAGGCGGGACCTTTCCCTACCATCCTACAAAAAATATATATATAATTATTATTTTTAATTAATTATTACTTTAATTAATTATTATCTTTAATTAATTATTTTTAATTAATTATTATTTTAATTAATTATTATTTTTAATTAATTATTATTTTAATTAATTATTATTTTAATTAATTATTATTTTAATTAATTATTATTTTTAATTAATTATTATTTTAATTATTATTTTTAATTAATTGTTATTTTTAATTAATTATTATTTTAATTAATTATTATTTTTAATTAATTATTACTTTAATTAATTATTATCTTTAATTAATTATTTTTTTTAATTATTATTTTAATTAATTATTATTTTTAATTAATTATTATTTTTAATTAATTATTATTTTAATTAATTATTATTTTTAATTAATTATTATTTTCATGTATTTGTGTGGAAGAGAGAAACTGTATAAAATCACATAAAAAGAAAATTCTGGGGGAAATAATTCGTCCTGAAATCACGTCAACACCTCAGGGACTCTGTCGGGGTTCTGCTGGACGATGTCTCTGTCGGTGTGAGGACCTCTGATCTTTCAGCTCATCGTGTTTTTTTTCATTCAGACCGTCTTTGGAGGTCAGATTAGGAGGTTAGACCACAGAGGAGGACTGTGAAGAATAAACAGGCTGTTATAAATCTGAAGGTCCTCTCTGAGTTCTGTTGTTAAAGTGATGAAAGCAGACTCAAAGTCAAAGGAGGTCTCCTTCTTTTCATCACCATCATCCTTCTTCTGAAGGAGGAGGAGTTCCTCAGCTCCTCTCAGCAGCAGGAGACCAAACCGAACAGGAGAAACCTTCACCGCTCTGATCGAACCCGACCTCCACCTTCTCTACAGGAGGTTCTCATGCCGTCAGACGGCCCTAACCTCCTGAAGGTCTGCCGTCTGAACTACTGCTCGTTAAAAAATGTACTCAGAGGAAACAGAACTGTTTTCTTCTTCCTGATTTCACCCTCAGAGCATCATGGGAACTGTAGTAGAGGATAGAATAAGATCACTGTCGTGGTTGTTTGGGTGTTTTTGTCGTTTTTATGTGAAATCTTGTCGGCTGGACAACAAATGAACCCTCAGGACTTCTGAAGGTTACCTTTACCTGTTCACCTGTGCAGGTAACCCGGTCCAGAACGAGGAGACGGGTCTGATAGAGTTCAGACTGACGGGTCCTCTGCAGTACCTGACCTGGTACCACGCTGTGGGTCTGATCTGGATCTCAGAGTTCATCCTGGCCTGTCAGCAGATGACGGTGGCCGGAGCCGTGGTCACCTACTACTTCACCAGGTGAGTCCTCACCCGCACACCTGGTCCAGTCTGTCCCTGTGTGTGAGCGTCGGTCTGTGGATCCAACGGGCTGAGAGTTCATTCATTCATGTGTGACAGAGTGAACTGATCTCTGATCCCACTCTGAGCCTCAGTGACCCGGATCAACTCTGTTTCAGGGACAAGAACAGGCTCCCGGTGACCCCCATCCTGTCCTCGGTCCTGAGGCTGGTCAGGTATCACCTGGGAACTGTGGCCAAAGGATCCTTCATCATCACGCTGGTGAAGATCCCCCGACTCATCCTCATGTACATCCACAACCAGCTCAAAGGAAAGGTAACACACTTATATATACTGATATTTATATACCCTATTATACTTATACACTTATGTTTGTATATTTAAATACTTGTTTACTGTCCGTTGATTGTCATGTCAGCTGATGTTGTTGTCGTTCACCAGGAGAACGCGTGTGCTCGCTGTCTGCTGAAAACGTGTATCTGCTGTCTGTGGTGTTTGGAGAAGTGCCTCAACTATCTCAATCAGGTAACACACACACACACACACACACACACACACACACCTGTCTTTATCTTTGAATGTTTCCTCCCGTTTCCTGAAGACGAAGATCTCACCTGTTTGTGTTTTTGTTTCTTCAGATCCTGCATATGCAGCCACAGCCATCAACAGCACCAGTTTCTGCACGTCTGCTCGCGACGCTTTCGTCATCCTGGTGGAGAACGCTCTGCGCGTCGCTACAATCAACGCCATCGGAGACTTTGTGCTCTTCCTGGGGAAGGTGAGATAACTGCGAGAGGCTTTTATTTTGAAAGGCCCAGGCTGGATTTGTCTGTGGTTACTTCCTCTCTCTAAAATCACTGCGTCTGTCTTTATCTTTGAATGTTTCCTCCCGTTTCCTGAAGACGAAGATGTTCCTGATGTTTGTGTTCTTTGTTTCTTCAGATCCTGATCGTGACGTCGACGGCGTTCGCTGGCGTCCTCCTCCTGAACTATCAGCGGGATTACGCGGAGTGGCTGCTGCCTCTGATCATCGTGTGTCTCTTCTCCTTCCTGGTTGCTCACTGCTTCCTGTCCATCTTTGAGATTGTGGTGGACGTCCTCTTCCTGTGCTTCGCCATCGACACCAAGTACAACGACGGCACTCCGGGGAAGGAGTTCTTCATGGACAAAGCTCTGATGGTGAGACCGCAGGGAGAACCTCAAACCGGGCTGTAGTTAGTGACCTGTTAATGTGGTTCCTGCTGACGTTCACACCTGGTGAACCTGAACCTGTCATCAGGCTCCTGTGGTCTGTGAGGTCCTGGACTCCCACGTCCAGAAGAATCTGTGGTGCAGCCTGAGGAGGTTGGGGTCATGGAGTCAGAGTGGGCCCCGTTCAAAGCCTCTTTTATAGAGTCAGCTGATGTTACTGGCACACAGGTACAGAGAGGCTGAGAGGCTGCCAGGTGTGGGCGGAGTTTGGAGAGAAAGACTTTCAGTGTCCTCAGGCTGTGTTCGCCATCATAAGCAGACATGAGACAACATCGTAAAGACGCTGGTCTGAGTCAAAGTACCGTAAATGGAGAGTGTTGTCGGTTTCAGCTTTACATCGGTCTGGAGGTTCCTGTGAAGTGAAGTGACACGAAAAACGAAATAAATTATTGTAAGAAGGTAACGCAACCTCCGTCATCGAGCACGTCAGCGCTGTGTCTCAAATCAAACCCAAATGCAGAAATGTCTGCGGCTCGAGACGGCCCTGTCAACTCTGTCTGCTGCTGCAGGAGTCATGGCGTGATTGGACTTTAGACGGTTAACTGGAGCTCGTTCAAACCCTGATGGCGTTGAGATCACGTGTACGTTAAACTAAGAAAAATAAGGAACAGATATAAACAGATATGGATCGGTAAAAATAGTCACGGTTTCAAATACAAAAGTGAGAGTTCAGAGTCCCAAAACCTGCGAGAGAAGAAAACGTTTTTCAGCTTATTATTAGTGTGTTTTGGCAAAATTTAAGTGTTTTTTAAGTGAATTTTAATGTGTTTTGGCGTATTTTTGGTGTGTGTTTAAAGGTGTGTTTAAACGTGTGTTTTTAAAGTGAGTTTTAACATGTGTTGGTGTATTTTTGGGGTGTGTTTTTTGGCATATTTGTAGTGTTTTTTTAACCATTTTAGTTTTTTTTTGTGTGTGTTTTTAGGGATTTTTTAGTGTGTTTTTTAAGCGAATTTCAATGTGCTGACTTATTTTTGGTGTGTATTTTAAGTGTGTTTTTAAATGTGTTTTGAGCGTATTTTTGGTGTTCTTTGGCAATTTTTTTTGGTGTGTTTTCAGCAAATTTTAGTGTGTTTTTTAAGTGAATTTCAACGTGTTGGTGTATTTTTGGTGTGTGTTTTAAGCGTGTTTTTTAATGTGTTTTCAAAGCGAATTTTAATATGTTTTGGATTTTTTTTAGTTAGTTTTTTGGTGTATTTTTGGTGTGGTTTCAGCAAATTTCTCGTGTTTTTTAAGTGAATTTCAACATGCTGGCTTATTTTTGGTGTGTGTTTTAAGTGTGTTTTTAAAGCGTATTTGTAGTATTTACAGTGTGTTTTTTGTACGTGCCTCAGGTTGTTAGGAATCGCAGTAGTTTCTTTGCTCCATCCTCACAATGATTCTCCATCTCTCTGCCCCCCCCGCAGGAGTTCGTAGAAAGCAGTCGGCGGTTGGAGCGAGCGGTGGAACGTGGGCGGAGCCGAGTGAAGGAAGTGGTGTCTGAAGGGGCGGAGATGAAGCCCATGGTGAGTGACATCAGAGACGAAGGGGGCGTGGCCATGCAGCAGAAGAGCTCTCCAGAGGAGGAGGGGGTGGGGCTGGACGGGGGCGGAGGGGAGTGGGAGGAGCTCCAGGAGGTCCAGGTGTACTACCTGCTGGTGGGGGTGCTGGTGGACTGGGTGCTGACGGAGCAAAGCGACTTTATCCTCTGTTTCAGCGAGGATGTCGTCCTCTTCCTCTGCGTCTACCTGCCCACCTCCACCCTCTTCCTGTTTGTCAGCATGCTGCACACGCCAAGCCCCGCCCCCTCTGTCGCCAAAGCAACCTCCGCCACCGCCAAGAGATAACAGCCGTGCTAACAGACATGCTAACTCCAATGCCATTATCTGCATGCTAACAGAACTATGCTAACGGACGAGCGCTAACAGATGCATGCTAACAGAACTATGCTAACGGACGAGCGCTGACAGATGCATGCTAACAGAACTATGCTAACGGACGAGCGCTAACAGATGCATGCTAACAGAACTATGTTAACGGACGAGCGCTAACTGATGCATGCTAACAGAACTATGCTAACGGACGAGCGCTAACTGATGCATGCTAACAGACTTTCTGACTGTACGGACTCTGGTGCATGCCAACCTGCCTCTTCATCTTCATCCTAACCTTCATCCTCTTCATCACTGCTGCTTCTTTACTGCCTGGACCCACCGCTCACTGACTTCCTGTTTGTATTTATTTTTATATTTTTGTACGATTTTACACGGATGATGAATTTGTGTGTTTGGCCTTACGTTGTCACCGCCGTGCTTTCAGGACGATGCAGCTACTCTCCTGTTTACACGCTGACGGTGTTTTCCCGCTTCAGCTTCAGATAGTCACGCTAGTTTAACTCGAGTTTGGATTTAAAGGGATAGTTTGGGATTTTTGAAGAGAGGTTGTTTGAGTCACTAAATGTTTAAAGTCACAGTTGACGATCTGAGAAAAAAACTGACCCGTTGAGGCAGATTTGAAAAAGACGATCCAGAAGATCCTACGCTAGCTTCAAACAGGATCCACCATGTCGGATTGTTAGTGACTAGCGGCGGTAAACGCCAGCTCTGCTAGCGAGCGCCGTCTGCAGCTGCCTGGACAGCTACCGTGTTGACATGTCAGAGACTAATAAGAGTTATTTATGTAACATGTGCCACGGTAAAAGACTCCGCCCTTTCTTCTGTCTGCGTTTTTTTTTTGCGTCCTTCTCCATCACAGCTCCTGTAGCTAAGCTGCTACGCTACTTTTAGCCGCTCAGAGCTCCGAGGAGGGCCGGGAGAGTGGGAGGGGACGAGTCGGAACTATGGGAGAGGGGTGTGTCGAATACAGCGAGGTGATTGGATGGAGAGGCGGAACAGGAGATTGACCAATGGGAGCTGTCCGGGACGGATGGCTCCCATTGGTCGATGTTTTTGCAGCCCTGCACCTGATTGGGTGAACAGATTTTTTTCGATCTTTTTTCTGTTTGTGGAGATTCACTATAGGACCATGATCGCCATGGAAACCAGGTTCATAATAACAACCAATCTCTCCAATCGTCAACCACGACTTTAAGCCATAATTGATTCCGGTCAGCTCGGCGTCTTCCGTGAGAAACTGTACGCAAGCTAGGCTACAGTTTTCTGCAGACAGGGCCAAGAGATGATGTGGTAGACTCGACCCGGTTTTTATTAAAGAGGTCCAAATGTGGCAAAAAGGAGCTGTAGAGGAACCTGACTCAGAACCAAGAAACCCAAACAAGAAACTGTCGTTAGTTTAAACCTGATGAAAATAAAAATGTGAACAGACTTTCTGACCGTCTGCTGACTGTTCTTTCTGCCAGAGAACAAACTTCAGGTAAATACCAGCGCGAATCAAACGCCAGCAGACCAGGTTCTGGAGTCTGACAGTCTAATCTTGTCCCAGTCTGTCCTGATAGAGGATCTCAGCTGCTCCACAGTTCAGGGTCTCCTTGGTCCTGTTTTTGGGGTCATGATGGTCCAAATGTTTTCAGTCCAGTTCCTCAGCAGGACTCTTCTCCTCTTGTCAGAATGTGGTTTGGGATCATATGAAGGTCTTTGTCTGGATGGACGCAGATGTTCCTCCTAAACCTGGAGATCTTCTTTAAAACTGAGGATGCAGCATCTATGATTCACAGATCTTTGTTGAAAGGACAACTGGACTTCGGTGAAACGTCTCAAGTAAGTCCAGTTGTCCTTTTCCAAAAGAGAGTTAGATTTAGATCCATCAGACCTCAGGAGAGTTTTGCTCTTCCCCTCAGTCCACCTTAAATGAACTCGGGTCCAGAGAAGTCTCTGGTGTTTCTGGATCTGGTTTAAAAGAGGGTTTCTCTTTGTATGGTTGAGGTTTGAACCCACAACCTAACTGTCACACCTCAGGTTAAACAGCTGATATGTTGTCTCGCCATCAGGATTAATGGAGCCTTCAAAGATTTAACCCCCAATTTCCACGGCAACCAGAACGGCTCCGATCTGGAACGGCGGCGATATTCTCTGTCCGCCAATTCCTACCTATCAGCTTTCATTTCATTTGCTCACCCTCCATCTTTCACGCCCTGACCTCCCATGATGCTTCACTCTCAGCCTCACTAACACAGCCCTGTCTGTCTGTCTGTCTGTCTGTCTGGAGGTTTTAACATGTGATTTCCTGTTTCAGGCTCCGGGGACGAGCTCAGCTTGACGAAATCAGCCAATGGGACTTCTTTAAAAAAAAAAAAAAAGAGACATTCCAGAAGTTTATTTTTACCAACGTGTAACATGTTTACTATGGTTTACTCCAGGGAAAACGATATTTTAATATGAACTGTAAAAACGTAACCATGTAATGAA
Source organism: Xyrichtys novacula (assembly GCA_962446985.1). NCBI lineage: Eukaryota > Metazoa > Chordata > Actinopteri > Labriformes > Labridae > Xyrichtys > Xyrichtys novacula. Next base: position 35,760,966 of record OY660869.1, on the reverse strand, counting down.
GCACTTTATATCGAAGCGCTGCAGATTTTAAACCGCCTGATGCATTTTTTTTCTAGTGATGTCGTTTTTTATAAACTCATAGCCCCGCCCACTCTGCAGCTTTTTTTATACACCACACACTCCTCAGCTGGACGCCATGTTGGATCACAGCGCTGTGATGTCATCAGCAGCTGATTGGCAGAGGAGCGAGATCAGTGGAGCTGTCGTCATAGAAACGGGAACAGGGATCTGATTGGCTGATTGGCTGATGAAGGCCTGTTGGACAGCTGACGAGTTTCAGACTCCATGTTGGACGTGTCATCATGAGGGCGGAGCCTCTGCTCACATATCAAACATACCTGAGGACTCAGCTGCGGGGGGAGGGGCTGTCTGCAAACTATTACGACCTGCAAGGTCAGGGTCATGTGACCAACGAGGAAGCCAAGCTAGAGCGCCGATTATAAACTGATGAGTCGAACTCGTGAACTGAAGATCACCGGGTTTTGGCGGGATCAGTCTTCATGGTTTTTAGCAGGTACGTACGCTAACAGGTGAGGGTATCCAGAACCAGTTTAGAGTTTGGACCGGGTCACAGTGTTCCTGGAGTCAACCCGGCACACGAAGTTCAGTTCTGAACTCGGAGAGAATTTACAGTCAACAGAACCTCAAGAGGTCGCATTTTGGAGCAGGATATGATGTCAGTGTCGCTCCCTGATCCGTCCCAGAGGTAAAAATTTTTTTTTGTGGGATGGTAGGGGAAGGTCCCGCCCTCCTTCGCCTAGAAGTGCTGGGCTCCGATTGGTTATTCCTAATGGCTGTGGAACATCTTCGTTTGTCAGAAGTGCGATAATGTTCTGTTTGATGAACAGAGCCGACAGCCCGCGTTTGGCTTGAGCGTGTGATGACGTTTCCAGCTTTTCCAGCCAATCAGAGGCAAAGGAGGCGGGACTTTCCCCGTCCCGGAAACCCGATATGTTCTGCACATGTGCAAAATGTACGTCACTTTCTCTACCAGCCATCTTTGCGACAGCTCAGCAGTTTTTCGCCCCTCGCCGTTTGCGTCAGCTTCGACATCAGCGAGCTCGCTACAGTCAGAGAAGACGCTTCAGTTGATAACAGCCACACTTTGAGTTCTTCCCCCGACTGAAGCAGAGCGCCGGAGAGTCCAGAGAATGGCGCCCAGTTTCATGATTAAAGGTTCCTACTCCAGATAAAACGTAAAATCGTAACGTAGTTCTAAAAAGTTTGAATAAATCTGAATATTTTAGTGTTGAAATTGAAACTGTATAAAAACGCTGAAGTTCATCGTCCATAATGTGTCGGCTTCTTGTTAATTAATTTAATTTATGAAATAAATTCCCCCTTGAAACTTTGAAAAGTCATAGAACCATATTTTTGACCAGGTGGCGGCGCTCTCTGTGGCCCAAAAGGTCTCACCGCTCTGGGCAGGAGCTCTGGCGAATGTTTCGGTATTTTCTCTGGAGCCTCCTGGTAGCGAGCCTGTCACATCGGCAGTTTGTTTACGAATCGATCGGTAGATTAAATAAAGTTTTTTCAAAGTGAAGTAAATTTACTCTTGCGCAGTACGGATCGGTTAGGTAGCGACTCACTGCCTTAAATTATATTGAAGTACCAAGAGAGGAAGTGACGAACGTTTTGCGCATGCGCAGAACAAATCGGGTTTCCAGGACGGATCGGGAAGCGACAGTCACATTAGCTGGCGAGAAAGAGAACGGACACATCGGGTCGACTTCAGTTCGCGCAATCAGCTACGTCGTTGTCGTAATCAGCTACAGTCGCACAGAGCCGTTCGTGTCGCTCTTTTACGATGTTAGCGAACAGTTTAAGTTAGCTAACCAGTTTGTTCAAATTTAACCGCGCTAACTAAAGCTAGCTTACGGACTTCCTTTGTCGGTCACATGACTCTTGCGATGCAGGTTGTCTCTACAGTCGCCCCCTGCTGGTGGGAGGGGTTTGGAGGTGTCAGCTGGTCTGTGTTGAAGATGATTGACAGTCAGATTGTTTTGGTCACATGGATTCAACTTCCTGTCTCTAAGTCCCTCCTCCTCTTCACCAAGACTTCCACCACATTCAAGCATTTCATCAAATTCAGACAAGAAGACGGTGGGAGGAGAGTGGGCGGAGCTTCCTGTGGGGGTGACGGTCAGCAATAAACAAACTGCATCATGTGACATCGACGACAACAACAAACGTCAACATCAGCGAGTCTTCCTGCTTCTGTTGGTTCATCGTGTCCAAAGTCTGATGACCCGCCCTCAGACAGGAAGTCTGAGTTTTCCTGTCAATCAGCTGTCAATCACAGGGGCCCATGGAGCAGCCTGACAGGTGTGGTCTCACCTGGTCAGGTGCAGGTAAAGTTAAGTGGTGAGTTCAAGCCCCGCCCCCTGCAGCGTCACAGATGGACTTGCTTTGGAGGCGATGCTGCTGAGATAACTCCTGCTGCCTGGTTGCCGGTCCTGGTTGCTCAACATGTTGCTGTGTTGATCTGCAGTTTGATTTGTGTCGGGCTGAATCCAAACATCCTCCAGAGTCCAGGAACGCCGATACCTGTTCAGGACAGGAAGTCTGGTTTCCATGGGGATCGGCGAAAAAACTTACCTGGGTGTAAAGATTAATTTGTCAAATTTAAAGTGACTCAAAGATGAGAGCTGAAGGAGTCAATGCTGAGGGTGATGTTCGGAAAAAAACACTAAATTTAAAGTATTAAATCTATAAACCATAAACACTACAATACCCATGAGCCTCAGCGGCTGTCCCCTGGTGTGAGGTTGATTAGAGATTTGATGCCTCTGGTGTTAAAAAAGAAACAATGTGAAAAATCTGCAGTACCTTCAGTGTCCACTAGAGGCTGTCCGAAAGTGAGTCAGTCCCCATAGAGCCTCATGTTAAAAAGTTCAACTTTACAGCAGAAATGAACGTGTTTACAGCCTGGAATAAAAACAGTTATGGTCTCTGTTGTACAACATTAACAAGGTCAAAGGTCAGAAATATATCATGTTAGTGAACGTAAAAAAAAAAGGGCAGAGACTAAAGCCGAGGTCAGTCTTGGTGTCCCACAAGGACCTCTGAAGTCCTCCTAAGAGCTCTGTGAGGTCATGTGGTTTCAGATCTGACTGTGTTCTCGTCTTTTGGTTCTATAATCGACATGATTCTTTAAAATCGTGATAAATTTACAAAAACAAACATGTGACACAAAAATGCAGTTCGTCACTTTAGCCCATAAGAAATGAATCATTAAAGTTTTGACTAAGTTAGCTGTGAGGACCTTCACCTTCAACCTGCTACCTGCTACCTGCTGCCTCCACTTTGTTTGCTCATTAAAGCCCTTTTTAAAGACTTTATACGTTCGCTGACTACATTACCCATAATCCTGTCATACTGGACGTGAATAAAAGCACTACCACTAAAAAAACAGACGCGATCAGGCGTGAATTAAGTGGATTCAGTAGATGGTGGTCCTGACCTCTGAGTTATTACTTATTTATTGTTGTGTTGGTCTTACTGTAAAGACTCTTAAATCAGTGACATGGCGAAAACGGGAATCAAAAGCAGCTCGCTCAGAGAAGGATCATTTAAAAACACGACAATGACTCATGCGGTCAGTCTCAGCCATGTTTGAGGAAAATGGCGTGAAGGAAACTCCTCCTCTGTTGGATTAATTAAAGTGTTTGGCAGTCATGCAGACACAATCCGACATTCAAATCAGGACAAATCGGGAGTTCAAATTTGGCCAAATTAATCGATTTCTTAATCTCTCGACACGGAGGCTGCGAAGAGACAAGTTAAACATCGGCAAAATATCCGTAGACGCCTTTTATTTACCAAGTCCGTTATTATAAACGACTTTAAGCCTGTTTCTCTCAGAAGTCGCTTGTAAAACCGATGAGTCGCAGGTGCTTTTTTTAAAATTTGTTTTTAACTCATAGTTACTTTTTTGCGTTTGTTTTCCTGTATGTGTGAACCCCCCAGATTTGAAGTTATTCGTTGGTTCGGCCCTTCAACACAGTTCAGGTTTCTCATGTGGCCCCATGTAAAAATTAATTGCCCACCCCTACATTAGGACGTCTGCCTCTCAGCCCCAGTGGCCACTCGGGGTACTGCAGCAAAAACCAGCAGAGAGCCCTCAGATTTGAACCCCTCAGATTCATGGATGTTTGGATTCAGCCTTGACTGAACTGTGACTGAAGAGTTTCTGTGATCATGAAGTTTGTTCAAGTGTGTTTCAGTGCTGAGATGTTTGTTTCCCATCATGCCCTTCTGTCAGAAACACACACACACACACACACACACACACTTGGAGGTCGTGCAGAGCAGTGAGTCTGCAGACACTCGGACCTCTCTGACGTTTATATTTCCAGCATGTGTTTAAACGCAGCGAGTCACATGACGCTTCGAGCATGCTCACACAGTAACTAATTGCACTAAAGATGGAGTTCATTCAACACTGACGTCAGTTAAAAGTAGCTGTAAGTATTTTAGGTGAACAGTGTCTGTAGCTCAGAGTAACACACACACACACACACACACACTCAGACCCCTGTAAGGAAAAAGACTTTTATGGAAATATTTAAATTCTGCTTCTCAGAGTCATTCAAACTTTATTTTGGGTCCACCGTGTGTGATCATGTGACCGCTGTCGCCGGGCAGATTAACCGTCTGACTGCAGGACGGGACAGTTTGATTCCAACATCAGAGAAACTCTTTTTTTCCATGTTTATTAAACGTAAACATGTTTTCTCAGTTTGTCAGAGCGACGTCTCTGCTGTTAGACGACAGATTTTAATACTTCTTAACTTAAACGTAAAAACTCGCCACCACCAGGGAGGACAGGGATACCGCTGAAGACGAAGAGCCTGCGTCCTTTCTCATGTTTTTCCTCTGGCGACGTCCACGGCTAACCTGACACGCCACTTAGACTGTTACTCAAATCCATGACCTTGGATGTAGTTCTCGTCCCTCTGGACTCTACGCAGACGCTGAAGGACAGAGCCTTTAAAAGACTCAAGAGGTCGACAGGACAAGTAGCCAATCAGAGCAATTACACATATGAGGTACTAATCGTAGAGTAAACCACGTAACGACGAACCGCCTTTGTCTCGTCAACACATGAATTTAACGACGTGTTAAATCAGGACCGATCGGGTTTGAGAAACAGGATCAGGATCAAACTCTTCCTTTGGCTGGAAAACATGAAGATCATGTCGCAGTTTAAACAGACGCTCTATTGATAAAGATCATATCTGTAGCCCCGCCCCTCTTTGATTCTGGTTGGTTAAAGTTAAAGAAGCGACATCGACAAGCGCAGCTTTCTGAGGGTTGAATTTAATAAAGCTGCTGAAGCTGAGGGAGTTAATTCACTGAAGCGCTGAACTGAATGTAGTTTGTAAAGTTAGTTCGTCACTGCAGGAGCTACGTCACCTTAAAACTCTAATAATTAAAAAAATAAAAAATTTTATTAACCAGTTAATTAACGTTACCTCTGAAACTGAGCTGATGTTGGTTAGTCCAACCTTTGTGACCTGATTGGTAGATTAACCCCCGATATTCAACGCATCTGGAACGGCGGCGATTTTCGGAGTCCTCCAATTTCAACCAGATCCGTTTGAGCGGCGAATTTCATGGCGGATTACAGACAGCAGGAATCACAAGAAATCACAAGAACCTGCAGATTCACGTTCAATCGCTTGATAACGAGTCGTCTCTATAAAGACAGACACATAGACATATAAGCAGTAGATTGTGTCCTTCCAGAGGAGGAAATCTACTTCTAGACTTCTAGAATCAGCATCTCCTCATCCATGGTGTCATCGGGGTGAAATGACGTCTAAAAACCTTTCACTTGTTCGTCTCCGCCCGTTTGCATGGTGTGAAATACGATCCTCCTGAAACACGGAGTGTTTTATTTTGAAAAGAAGCAGGATGTTTTATTTTGTGTCTGTGCCCGACTTCCTTTCCAGCACGGGTTAATCTGTGCTGAATTTATCCGCCATGCTCCGGCGTCCAGAAAAAATAGAACTCTTGTGATCAGCTGAGGAGTCCGGCGATCCGCAGAGGAACGGAAAGAAGTCGGTGTAAATTGACACGTTAACTTGAATGGTTACGATCAGCTACGATCGGAGGATACGACCTTTTAGGAGACGATCAGGATGAAGGTGGAGGTCGGGGGTAACAGTGTTTCATGTAGAAATGATTCTCCAGCGTCTCAATGGTCTTCAGCGATTAAATATTAGCATGCTAGCGTTTACAAAAGATAAACTCAGCAATGATTCTAATCCAAGTTTATCGATGAAGAAAATCTAAAAACAACAAAACGCTGACCACAGATTACAGATAAAGATGATAAATTATGGATTATAACAAATATAGATTACATTTATACTCAGTTTGAATGTTGGGATGAAACTGTCCGCCTCCTGCTGACCAATAATCATTCACCCAATCTGACCAATCAGCACGCAGAGAAGAGGCTCCGCCTGCTGAAGGTGTGGTGAACAGGTGAGCTGTGGGTCAGGGATGCTCCAATCAGAGTTAGTAACATGATCTGAAGCTGCTCACTGATTGGTCCACATTTGATCAATCAGCCAATCACTGGACAGCTTCAACCGGCAGATAGTAAAGTACCTGAGCCGCCACTCACCTGGTGACGGTGCGTAAGATGACATCACAGGTGAGCCCCTCAGCTTTTCATGCTAACTGTTAGCATGTCATTAGCTTGTCCTTCAGAGAATTTAGTTCTTTGATGCTCTTACCGCAAATACTAGCATTAGCATTAGCATCAGCACTTCCTGTTTGAGTCACAATGACGCCATTTCTCTTGATCTTCAAGGTCACCTCACAAGGTCACCATTGTGTCTTTGTGCTGTTGGGAGCTCTGGGTTAGCAGCTAAGCTAACGTAGCTAATGATCAGACTGCTAACACATTAGCCTGGCAGCAACATGCTAACGTTCTGATCCGGTCCGTCTTGTCGGACTTTAAATCATGAGACCATCAAACTTCGTCAGAAACAGCTCACTGTGGGCGGAGCATCCCTACCTGGAGTCTCTGGTCGTCATGGTGACAGCATTCAAACAAACACCTGTCAGGTGAGGACTGTTGTTCATGTCATAGAGAAGCTGCATGTCCATGTTTTAGCGTGTCATCTTCGTACGTACGGTGAGAATTATCTTAGATCCACACGATTCAAAACGACTCTTCAGATTTAACTCGTGCTAACTCGTGCTAATCGAGGGATGCTAATAGCAAAAACAAGCTAAGACTTTAGGCTGACAGGTGAGTGTACCTGTCAGGTGTAACACTAGTGTTTAGGTTTTCTCTGCAGTCAGAAATTGTTTGTAACATTGAAGAGTTTTTTTTTATATTTATCATTTCTTATGTATATTTGTTTTCTAAGAAAAATAATAAAAACGAAACTTTGACCTGAAGTTTGCTCTTGACTCCCGACGCTGCTGCTGCGAGAAGATCGGAGACGTAAATCTGAGGAGTTATTTAAAGGGACGGTGTTTGAGTTTAAAGGTCCTGGGAGGAGTTTCTGTGACGTCACATGAATTATTTTTTATAATGTAGAAAAGTAAATGCGACTGTCGAGGATTTACGAACTTTGACACCTGAAACAGCCTGTTTTTACTGTTTTCATGTCAAATATTTACTATAAAAGATAAATTTGACTGTCAAAGGTCAGGATGAGATTCTTAAGAAAAATATATATTAAAAATCATCTCGGTCATTTTATACGGGAAATAGAAGGATTTTGTGTTTTTCACCATTAAAAGTAAAAGTGATATGGTGCAAAAAGGGTAAAACATCGAATTTTCTCATTCATCATTTTTTTAATGGTTAGGGCTGAAGTCGTTTAAGAAATATGAGTCAAAAAAAAAGTTAAATAATTATTTCATCAACACTTTTCTGCATGTCTGTTTTGGGGACAAAGTCGGCTGGATGGAGCTTAAATACGAAATCGGCACAACAAAAAGAATTTAAATGCACCAAAATCAGTTTTACTTATCGTCATTGACATGAACCAAACTCTATTTATCAAAGAAAAATTTTATCTGTCATTTTATATGGAAAATACAGCGATTTTGTGTTGTTTTTTTACCATTAAAAGTAACACTGACATGGTGCACAAGAACTGTCATAAAAAGGGAAATACATGCAATTTTTAATTCATTTTTTTTATGGTCAGGGCTGAAGTTGTTCAAGAGATTTGAGTTGAAAAAGAAGAAAAAATGTTAAAAAATGATTATTTTATTTGTCCGTTTCGGGGACAAATTAGGCTGGATGGAGCTTCAAATGAACAGGAACTGAGGGTTAAGAAGAAGAAGAAGACACCATGGATGATTGTCTACAGAGGGCGCCAAATTTCACACAAACTGAAAGTCACTCACAGGAGCTTTAATGATTTTCTACGACCTAAAAGAGTTCAGACTCGTTTAACTGCGTCAGTAATTAACAGCTGTAACAAGGTGAAGTAAACCCTGTGTGATGTCTTTGTATCTTATATATTCTGTATAGATATCAGGGCGGCCAAGTTTCAGAAAATGACAGGAGTCAGACTTCAGCGTTATGATGTTAAAAAAATGTGACCTTTGTTATCGTGGATTTATACCTTCAGACTGATGTCCTCACCTCCATGTCAGCCGCTCTCCTAATGATCGTCTTAATTAACCAGAAATTAGAAATGAAAATTGTAACAAGAATTTTGACAAAGTACATTTATTCGTCAATATTAAATTTTAACCAACTTTCCATCATTTATCAGGGAACATGTCTCGTGTTGTAGGAGTTTGTGGCGAAGAGACCCGCCTGATGTTGCTTCTGATTGGTTTATATTGCCCGGTGCCTTCCATGGTTGGTTAGATTTTAGTCACATGATGGATTGGTTATCTAAATAAATACAGAGTAGTGAATGGGGAAATATAAGTGTGGCGTGAGAACGGGTCAAACTGCGCGGCTGTCACACTTCAGGCGTGACACTCGGCAGCTCTGATGTATATATTTATAAATTTATATATATAGAGAGAGAGATGAGTCAGTTGGTCATGAATGAGCCCAAGATGTCCAACAGGAACTGATTCAGCCAAAACTGGAGTTTAAAGAAGATTTATGTGCAAAACAACAAAAACAACAAAAACACATTTAAGCTCAGCTGTGAACACGGAATAACGACAACGACTCTGGTGAAGAAAGACACTCAGGAAATGAGTCCTCACACACACACACACACACACGTTAGTATAACACTGTTCAGTTACTATAACAGTAATCGTCACCATAATAACCACAGACTCAGACTGCTCCACCGTGTAAATGTAACTGAAATAAATGTTAAAGCGCAGGGAGAAGGCCGAGTTAACCTGAGCGTGAAATCCAGCAGCAAAGATCATCAGTGATGAGATTCAGAGTCCGAACTGTGAACGTTTGTGCCACCAGGTGTCACTAAAGTCTAACCGGTCGACTGACTTCTTCTCCAGTACCAGCTGAGGACTTCCCAGCAGGGGTCCAACTCTGAACTCGGTGAAGAGAGAGAGAGAGAGGAGTGAAGACGTCACAGAGTCTCTTCGTTCGTCTGGTTTCAGCAGCAGCAGAGGTTTCTTTCTTACTGTTTGAGATCTATTTAACACTATCGGTCCAGTGTGAGAGGATTGTGGGTAATGTAGTCAATAAAAAAGAGGTCTGAATCGATGTTTCATCAAGACAGAGGACAAGGAGAATTTCTAGAGGACAAACAAAGGTGTCAGTCACCTTCACGGTTACAGCTGCAGAGCTCAGAGGTCCTCGTCGTCCTCGCTGACCCCAGCGTCCAGCTCTTTGTCTTTACGCACGGGGATCTCCGTGACGAACTCCCGCTGCTGCTCCTCCAGCTCTCGCAGCTCCGCCTGCAGGCGCTCCAGGTGCAGCGCTCGCCGGTTCTTCAGCAGGCGACCGGGGAAAGGGTTCATGTCGGTGAAAGCGATGCTGATCAGCCTCCTGCGAGTCAAACAGATCCGTCAGCGTTAAAGTCGGATCTACAGACGGTCAATGTCAAGTTTATTTATATAGCACCTTTATAGGACAGGCCAGACAAAGTGCTTTACAGGAGAAAAAAGAAAAAGCATAAAATAATAAAAGCTACAAATATGGCAACATTAAAAGTGCAACATACAATGACAACAGTAAAAGAAAAGCGTACGCGAGTAAAAGCAGGTGACAACTCAGCCAAAGGCTAGGGTAAACAGGTAGGTCTTAAGGTGCGTTTTGAAGGAGGTGAGGCTGGTTGCAGAACGCACAGACAGAGGCAGGGCATACCACAGAGTGGGAGCAGCAACCGCGAATACCCGATCCCCTCTGCTTTTCAACTGGGTTCTCGGCACATCTAAAACCATCCGGTCAGCAGACCTCAGGGATCTGGTGGGTCGGTGCGCCTTGACAAGGTCGGATAAATACTCTGGGGCCAGCCCGTGCAAAGACTTAAAAGCAAATAAAAGAATTTTAAAATCAATCCTGAACTTGACTGGGAGCCTCCCGTTTCTTGGTTCCGGTCAGGAGACGAGCAGCAGCATTTTGCACAAGCTGTAGACGGTTAATTTCAGTTTGGCTGATGCCAAAATACAGCGAGTTACAGTAGTCAAGGCGAGACGAGATAAAAACATGGATAACCTTTTCCAGATCTGGCCTCCTAAGATAAGGCTTGACTTTTGCCAGTAGCCGAAGCTGAAGAAAAGTAGCCTTCACAACGGAGCTGATCTGCTTGTCCAGCTTAAGAGCCCCATCAACAATGACACCTAGGTTTCTGGCCTGGGAACCTATATAGGGTACTAAGGGGCCGAGGGAGCTGGCAAGGACCTTGACGGTGTCAGGGTTGCCAAAGAGGACAATCTCAGTTTTGTTTTCATTTAATTTTAAAAAGTTCAGGTCCATCCATGTTTTAATATCCCTCAAACAGTTGAACACGGTCCTAGATCTTTAAGGTCAGATTTAAAACTTTGAAATTAAAGGGGTAAGAAACAGCGGAATATCCCTTTAACGTTCAAACATCAAATCATTTTCAGAAGAACCCTGAGTCTGATGGACTCGGACGATTCTGGAAACTGAACCGACCGCGGTGTCACACAGAGAAGGAGGAGTGTGGAGATGCTCCTGCACAGGTGAGACAGGTGAGTGAGACAGGTGAGTGAGACAGGTGAGTGAGACAGGTGAGACAGGTGAGTGAGACAGGTGAGTGAGACAGGTGAGACAGGTGAGTGAGACAGGTGAGACAGGTGAGTGAGACAGGTGAGACAGGTGAGTGAGACAGGTGAGTGAGACAGGTGAGACAGGTGAGTGAGACAGGTGAGACAGGTGAGTGAGACAGGTGAGACAGGTGAGTGAGACAGGTGAGACAGGTGAGTGAGACAGGTGAGTGAGACAGGTGAGACAGGTGAGTGAGACAGGTGAGTGAGACAGGTGAGTGAGACAGGTGAGTGAGACAGGTGAGACAGGTGAGTGAGACAGGTGAGTGAGACAGGTGAGACAGGTGAGTGAGACAGGTGAGACAGGTGAGTGAGACAGGTGAGTGAGACAGGTGAGACAGGTGAGTGAGACAGGTGAGACAGGTGAGTGAGACAGGTGAGTGAGACAGGTGAGACAGGTGAGTGAGACAGGTGAGACAGGTGAGTGAGACAGGTGAGTGAGACAGGTGAGACAGGTGAGTGAGACAGGTGAGTGAGACAGGTGAGTGAGACAGGTGAGTGAGACAGGTGAGACAGGTGAGTGAGACAGGTGAGTGAGACAGGTGAGACAGGTGAGTGAGACAGGTGAGACAGGTGAGTGAGACAGGTGAGTGAGACAGGTGAGACAGGTGTGAGTGAGACAGGTGAGACAGGTGAGTGAGACAGGTGAGTGAGACAGGTGAGACAGGTGAGTGAGACAGGTGAGACAGGTGAGTGAGACAGGTGAGACAGGTGAGTGAGACAGGTGAGTGAGACAGGTGAGACAGGTGAGTGAGACAGGTGAGACAGGTGAGTGAGACAGGTTAGTGCGTACCTGCTGTCAGAGATGGTCTTGGTGAAGAAGCGCAGGTACTGGTAGATCTCCACACCGTCTCTGATCTTCAGGATGTCCTCCTCTTTGTATTTAAACAGAGCCAGAGCGTACCTGAAGATCACCTGGAGCAGGAACCGGACAGGTGAGAAAACAGAACCTCTGTGTGTGTGTGTGTGTGTGTGTGTGTGTGTGTGTGTGTACCTTGGTGCCCTCGTACAGGAAGGCGTCCCACAGCGGCAGCAGGATGTCACTGGGCAGACCCTCCACGAAGACCACCATGAACCAGTTAAAGGAGACCAGAGACACGTCGATGTTGTGATCCTCAAAGTGGGCCGCCAAACGGGGGAGTTTCTCCGAGAGGAGGTCCTTCAACACACGCTGGTCTGCCTGAACACACACACACACACACACACACACACACACACACACACGCACACACACACACTCTCCTGAGGTCTGATGGATCTAAATCTAACACTCTTTAGGAAAGGACAACTGGACTTACGTAAGTCCAGTTGTCCTTTCAACGTAGAACTAGAAATCATAGATGCTGCATCCTCAGTTTTAAACAACATCTCCAGGTTTAGGAGGAACATCTGCGTCCATCCAGACAAAGAGTTTTTCAGAGAAGACCTTCAGATGATCCAGAACCAGATTCAGACAACAGGAGAAGAGTCCTGGACTGATGCATGTCCCCCATTTGGACCCCAAAACCAGGACCAAGGAGACCCTGAACAGTGGAGAAGTCTAACTGGTGAACTGACCTGAGAGGCCACCAGGTTCTTGGTGTAGTAGTCCTGAGGCATGATGGTCTCCACCACGGTCACCAAACACCAGAAGGCGTCCTCCTCGTTCTGAAGGACCAGCAGAGCGAGGGCGGCCAATCTAAAGGGACAGACAGGTCACATGACCCGTGTTTACTCTCAGAACAACGGGAGGACATGTGTGAGTCCTGCTGAGCGGACTCACCTGTTGAGACCCTGGCAGTAGCCAATGGCGGGGTTCTGCCAGGAGAAGGCCAATAGGATGCGGTGGAGCTGCTGGAGGGCGGGGCTAGAGGGTGAGCAGAAATTCTGATTGGTGGTGAGGGTGCGGTGGAGGTCGAGCTGGATCTGTCTGCAGGCGGGGTGAGGAGAGGTCCGACTCTTCTCACAGAGCTGAAACACAAGAAGACCCACCTGAGGAGACCCGCAGTGACTGACAGCTGTGACAGGTCTAGGCCTGAACCCGGTCTAGAGCAGGTGTGCTCCTCCCTCCTACCTGTTGGTAGCGCTCTAAGTGCTGCTCTCTCATGGTTCTGGTTCTGGCTCGGACCAGCCAGCGCCACACCTGCTGTCTGTACTCCTGAGGGACGCCGGCTCTCAGAAGACCTTTGAGCTCGGGTGAGGGGACGAGGTCATCGTCAAGGCGACCCGCCAGGTACTGAGCCCAGCGAGCCAGCAGGGGGCGCTCTCCTCGCTCCTGCAGGTAAAACCAGGACACACACTTTTTTTTATCCAGCTAAAAAAGTACAAACAAGTATTTGGCAGCCACTGATTCTGCAAGTTGTCCCACTTTAAAAGATGAGAGAGGTTCTGTCAACTCTGAGAGACAGGATGTAAAATCACATTGTTTGATTTATAAAGAATTTATTAGTATGATGGTGCAGAAAACGAGTATTTAGCTCCTACAAACAAGCAAGTATTCTGTTACTTCGTCATTAAGAAGCTCTTCTATCCTCCACTTTTTACCTAAATTTACGTCACCTGTTCGAACTCATTATCTCTATAAAAGACACCTGTCCACACCCTGAAACTGTCAGACTGTAACCTCTACACTGACTAAAGAGCGGTCTGAGGACACCAGGGACAAGATTTTACACCTGATCAAAACTGGGATGAGCCGATCTACACTCAGCAGGCAGTCTGGTGAGAAGAAATCAATCAATCAATCAAATTTTATTTATATAGCGCCAATTCACAACAGTCGTCATCTCAAGACGCTTTTCAAGGAACAAGAGCAGGTCTGGACCACGCTCATTGTTTGATGATCAAGAACCAACCTAAGATGGGTTTTGGCCCATCTCAACTAACATGAGTTACAGTGGCGAGGAAAAACTTCCTTTAACAGGCAGAAACCTTGGGCAGGACCAGACTCATGCTAGACAGCCACCATGCCGCTGCTGGGTTGGGGAGGAATGTAGAGAGAAGAGGGGAGAGGGGGAGAGGACAGGGGAGGGAGAGAGACAACAAGATGGGGGAAAGGCGAGAGAGAATTAGTATGGAGAGGGAGGGGGAGGGAGAGAGAGTAGGGAACGAGGGTGAGAGAGAGACAGGAGGCAGCAGGAACAACAGCAACAACAACAACAGCTCATGTAATGGTGAAACAAAAAGACGTTCAGTTTACAGGTTTAGGATATGAGTGATAATGGACAATGTTAAATTAATTGAGTGTGATTACAGTTAGCAGGCTTAATCGTAGTCAGTTCTATTTTGTATTATTAATGTCAATAATGACAGTGAGGCTGATGTTCATGTCTGCAGTAACAGTAACAGTCCAGAGGAATCAGAGAGAAGAAGGAGCTCAGGGCCGGGGGAGAGGGGGGGGGAGCCAAAGAGTTGGAGGAGCTCAGGGCCCAGGATGGATGCAGCTGGGGTCAGGCAGTTCCGCAGCAGACCTGTTTGCAGCATTAGTCCAGTGGCAGCTAAAAGACTCAGAGACACTCAGAGAGACAGAAAACTGGTCAGTGACTTACATGGGACATAAAGATCTAAAGAGGAGATAGAGACAGACTCTAGCTCAGTGTGCCAGATAGCCCCGGCAGTCTAGGCCTATAGCAGCATAACTAAGAGCTGGTTCAAATCAGCCCTGACTATAGGCTTTATCAAAGAGGAACGTTTTAAGTTCATCAACTGTTGGAGCAAATATCAGCTCACTGACAATCTCCCTCAACCTGGGGCTCCACGCAAGATCTCACCTCCTGGGGTACAAATGATCTTGAGAACGGTGAGGAAACAGCCCAGAACTACACTGGAGGAACTGGTCAATGACCTGAAGAGAGCTGGGACCACAGTAACAAAGGTTCCTATTAGTAACACAAGACGTCGTCATGGATTAAAATCCTGCAGTTCTGAAGTTTACCAAAGACCATCTGGATGATCCAGAGGAGGATCGGGAGAATGTCATGTGGTCAGATGAGACCAAAATGGAACTCTTTGGTTTAAACGCCACTCGCCAAGAACACCGTACCCACTGTGAAGCCTGGGGGTGGAAACATTATGATTTGGGTCTGCTTCTCTGCAAAGGGGACAGGACGACTGATCCGTATGAGGGACAGGATGAACGGGGCTGTGTATCGGGAGATTTTGGGCAAACACGACTGGATCTTCCAACATGACAATGATCCCGAACACACACCGCCCCGGCAACAAAGGAGTGGGAACGTAAAAAGCATCTCAAGGTTCTGGAGTGGACTAGCCAGTCTTCGGACCTCAATCCAATCTGTGGAGGGAGTTGAAAGTCTGTGGTTCCCAGCGACAGCCCCGAAACATCTCAGCTGTTGAGAAGATCTGCATGAAGAATGAACCAAAATACCAACTACAGTGCAAACCTGGTGAAGACCTACAGGAAACCTTTGACCTCTGTCATCGCCAACCAGGGTTACATTACAAAGTATTGAGGTGAACTTTAGTTATTGATCAAATACTTATTTTCTGCACCATAATACTAATAAATTCTTTATAAATCAAACAACATGATCTGTCTCTTAGAGTCGAAGTTTACCGATGATGAACATGACAGACCTCTCATCTTTGAAAACGGGACAACTTGCAGAATCAGTGGCTGTAAAACACTTTTTTCCACTGCTCCACTGTGTGTGTGTGTGTGAGTGTGTGTGTGTGTGTGTGTGTGTGTGTGTGTGTGTGTGAGTGTGTGTGTGTGTGAGTGTGTGTGTGTGTGTGTGTGTGTGTGTGTGTGTGTGTGTGTGTGTGTGTATGTATGTGAGTGAGTGAGTGAGTGAGTGTGTGTGTGTGTATGTATGTGAGTGAGTGAGTGAGTGTGTGTGTGTGTGTGTGTGTGTGTGTATGTGTGTGTGTGTGTATGTGAGTGAGTGAGTGAGTGAGTGAGTGTGTGTGTGTGTGTGTGTGTATGTGAGTGAGTGAGTGAGTGAGTGTGTGTGTGTGTGTGTGTGTGTGTGTGTGTGTGTGTGTATGTGAGTGAGTGAGTGAGTGTGTGTGTGTGTGTGTGTGTGTGTGTGTATGTGAGTGAGTGAGTGAGTGTGTGTGTGTGTGTGTGTGTGTGTGTGTGTGTGTGTGTATGTATGTGAGTGAGTGAGTGAGTGTGTGTGTGTGTGTGTGTGTGTGTGTGTGTGTGTGTGTGTGTGTATGTGAGTGAGTGAGTGAGTGAGTGTGTGTGTGTGTATGTATGTGAGTGAGTGAGTGAGTGTGTGTGTGTGTGTGTGTGTGTGTGTGTGTGTGTGTGTGTATGTGAGTGAGTGAGTGAGTGAGTGAGTGTGTGTGTGTGTGTGTGTGTGTGTGTGTGTGTGTGTGTGTGTGTGTGTGTGTGTGAGTGAGTGAGTGAGTGAGTGAGTGAGTGAGTGAGTGTGTGTGTGTGAGAGTGAGTGTGTGTGTGTGTGTGTGTGTGTGTGTATGTGAGTGAGTGAGTGAGTGAGTGTGTGTGTGTGTGTGTGTGTGTGTGTGTGTGTGTGTGTGTGTGTGTGTGTGTGTGTGTGTGTGTGTGTGTGTTACCTGGTGCAGCAGGTTGTGTGAGCGGATCTCCAGCGCCTGGATCTTTGCGAGCAGCTTCATGTCCTCGACCTCGTAGTCGGGGATGATCTTGAACCCGTACTCGTCGTGTTCTCTGAGGACAAACATGTCAGACAGCTGTTTTCAAGGTCACCCCCCCACACACACCTTTAACGGTCCGGCTCACCTGGCCAGGTTCAGGTTCATCTTGCTGTTCTTCAGCTCCACCTTCAGAGCGTCCTCGATCCTCTTCTGGACGGCCGCCTGCTGGTCCGGGTCCAGAGCTTTCACCTCCTGCAGCTGCCTCAGGACACTCAGGTACCGGCTCTCCACCTGACAGTTACCCGCCTCCAGGTGAGCACACTGCAGCCAATCAGAGCACAGGACACACAGGTTAAACTCAGGACTCCTGGAGCTGTGAGGATCTGGTCCCGGTCTGACCCACCTTCATCATCAGACTCTTCTCCTGCTCGGAGCTGGTCCTCCACAGCTGGGTCAGCTGCTGGATCTCAGAGTTCAGGAACCGGTTCTGGGTCTGATACGCCTTCAAGTCATCCTGAACACACAGAGGAACACCTTTACACCTGAGGAGGAGGAGGAGGAGGTCTCCTCTGATCAGACCCTCAGACCCTCAGGTCCGTCTGGTTCTCACCTGCAGGTTCTCCATCTTCTGCCGGAGCCGTCTGAAGGTCTGAGAGTCTGAAGCTCCTCCAGGGGGCGGAGGGGGCGCCGCCATCAGGGTGGTCAGCTGATCAGAGAGCTTAACGATCACCTGACAGGAAACAACGAGGACAGGAAATGAGGAGGAGGTCTGGGGGTCCGAGTTTAGACCTGATTCAAGACCAGGACTTAGTGAGCCTGACTCAGTTAAGTGTGTGTGTGTGTGTGTGTGTGTGTGTGTGGTCACCTGGTCTCCTCAGGTGTGTCTTACCTCCTGCCGGGCCTTGTTTTTCTCCTCCAGCTCTCGGACTCTCTCCTGCAGCTCCATCACCTGGGCCTCGCTCTGAGCCTGACTCCTCCTCGCTGACTCCGCCTCCTCCCTCACCTCCTGCAGACGGGCTTGCAGGTCGGCGGTCTGTCGCTCCCGGTGACGTAGCAGCTCCAGACGCTCCTGCTCACCTGTCGCCGCCAGAAACTCGGCACAGGTGCGCTTCTCCAGCTGAGACGCCTCCAGAGCTTTGTGGAGGATCCAGACCAGCTCCTGAAGGGGGACACGCAGATCGTCAATAACCGGGTCGTTACTGTCAATCAAATATTGATGGTTACCGGAGAAGGAGGCTGCTGACCTTCTGGGCCTTCACCTCCTCCATCAGCGTCTGTTTCTCCTGCAGGAGGCGACTCGTCCTCTCAGAGGAGCTGGTGTCTCTGCGGAGGACCATCATGGAGCTGCGGTTCCTCGCCATCCTGCTCCAGCTGTCCAACAAAGACGAGGACTCCCTGCGCTCGGACGGGGTCACCCGACCTGTGGGCTCAGCCAACGGAAGCGCAGGGGGCGGAGTCTGGGGCTCGGTTGGCGTTCCAGGGGTCGGGGGAGCTGAGAGAGGTTGAGGAGGTTCTACAGAAGATCGACATGAAGCAGATGATCAGGAAACAGAACCGAAGGTCACAGGTAGGGCTCCTCCCTCACCTGTCCTTGTCCTCCCTCACCTGTCCTTGTCCTCCCTCACCTGTGCTGTTGGGGTCTGCAGGGTCCAGGTGAGTCGCTGACGGCGTTTCCACGTGAAACACGCTCTGACTCCACTCCTGAGACGACCTCTTCCTCAGACTGTGGACCGAGTTCCTGCGCACACAAACAAACAAACAAACCAGAATGTTCTTCATTTACTCAGAGCAGAGCATCATGGGAAATGTAGTCTCTGCTCTCCGTCACCGCAGCCTCTCACTGTTTCACACTCACTGGATCTCGATGAACGGGTGTTTGATTGACACGTTGGTGAGCGCCGCTCGTTGCGATGGCGTGTTGGCCGCCTCCTCACCCACCAGACCCAGCGGACTCTTCATCGCTGGCAGGAAGTCATCTTCAGGAACAGGAAACAGAATTCAAAGAGGATAGACGCCCTCAGAGGTGTTATTACCTGAAGTCTGAACCCTCTGACCCAGAAACAGAAACCTGCAGAGCTGGTTTACGGTCAGACCTCCTGAAATCCTGATCAGCTGATGTCTGAGACTCTAAATCCTGCAGAGTCCGGCGGCAGGAACCTGTTTTGTTTCACGCTCACCGAGCTCTGGAGTCATGTGACCGCGTGTTAGAGCAGAGGTCAGTCATCTTTACACCGACTGAATGAAACAAACAGACCAGCTGCTCCAGGTTTACAGAGGCGTCACTGTTTAAAATTTCAAAATAAAAGCTTGACAAAAAAACATCTCGTTCTCGTTTCTTCTCTGGTGATGAGGATTTTATGGTCATGATAACCGTGGAGTGAAAAAGTTAATTATAGAAACTCACAATAATATTCAGGTCAAGACACACATTATTTTCAGAGGATGAGGAGAACAGACGGCGATTTAATGTGAAGCAGCAGTTTGGAGGACAACGTTCAGACAGACGTGTGTTTCTGTGGTCGGGGTTTAAAAGGTGGAATACAGAATAATTTAAAGGGCTGCACAAACATATTTGTTTGTTTGCAATTATCATGGATCAACACCAGATTTATGATCCCAGCGTTTGGGGACGTCAACAAAAATCATCTTTCAGTAACTGGATCTGTCTTCTCCAATATAAGTCCATCTGCATGTTCACATGATGTTGCCATGAACTGCGTTCATCTCCTCCCTGTGGTTACCAAGATGATTTCTGTATAAATAAGCTCTCAAAGCTGGGATGTTGAAATTATTTATCCGCTTTACAAGGCAGGACTAAGAAATATTACATGAAGGGGAGGAAACATCAGGCTTTAGATTATAAAACTGCATTTTTTCACTTTATTAAACAAAGTAAAATAATAAAACATGAAGCTGACGGGTCGTGTTTTGTGATATTGCAGATGTTCTGATGAGGACGCTGACTTTGCTCTTGTTTGTTTCCTTTTATGTGATTGTAATATTGTTTGTAAAGTTAAAGGAAAATAACCTGAAGTGGACAGACCGTCTTACATTACTGTTCGTTTCTGTTTTGAGTGAAGGGAAGGTAAAATAAGCTTTATCTCATGTGCTGTGCTGCTTTTGTTAAATGACTTTTGTATTTATGGAAATGCTTCAAAATAAAAAACTAAAAATCAGATATGATGACAGCTTGAACATGAAATACATCACCGCTCTCCTTCAGCTGGAGGATATTTGAAAGTCAGAAACTATAACTAATCACATTTTGTTATTTTCCATGTTGATGGATGCAGCCCACTGAGAAGAAGTCCACGATATCAGCCTTCACCAGGAGCCTTTGAACATGGAGGAAATCAGGGCGTCCTCTAAATCAACTGTTCCTGAGTTTTATCTTTAAAGGTTTGACTGAAATGAAGTCACAGCCTTAATGTCATACCAAGGCGACTCAATGTGCTTTACATAAAAACTAAACCTTTTTTTTTTTCTTAAAGAACAGCATTAAAAACACAGATAAAAGCAGGAGCAAGAGATAAAGTTTAAAAGGGTTAAAACGAGCTCAGCCATGAACAGAGAAATGTGGATTTAAAAGTTCTTACAGTCTGGGCTGATTTTAGTTCTGCTGGTCGTTTTGTTCCACGTGTGTGAAGCAGCAGAATAACAGCTGAATGCTGCTTCAACATGTCGGGTTCGAACTCTGTGCTCCACTATCTGACCTGAATCAGTCGATCTCAGAGCTCTACTGGGTTTATACTCGACTAACAGATCAGTCATGGATTCTGGACCAAAGATTTGTCAGCTGTCTTCTGTCATTTCATAATTAATAATCAACTATAAAATACAGCCTTCCCATCCCTGTGTGTGTGTGTGTGTGTGTGTGTGTGTGTGTGTGTGTGTGTGTGTGTGTGTGTGTGTGTTACCTGCAGTGTTGTTGTTGTTGTTGTGTGTCAGCTCTGTACAGGTGGACGTCTGCCTGTGCTGCCAGCGTTTCACCTGAAGCTGCTGCAGCCAGTAGAGCATCAGGTCCTGAGTCACAGCCTGAAACAGAGAGAGGTTCGAACCCTGAGGATGATGAAGATGATGAAGATGATGAAGATAAGGAGGAGGAGGAGGAGGAGGAGGAGACCCATCAGCTGATTCATGTTTCATCAGTTCAGGTTCTGCTGGACCGTCTCTGACCTACCTTGAGTACGAAGGTGCGTTCAGGTGTCTTGATGTGGAAGGTTCCTCTCTCGGCGTTCAGAGGGTAAGTGAAGGTGGCGTTGCAGAGCTCCACCCGGCCCAGCGGCATCACATCCTGTGGCGTTCGGTAGTAGAAAAGCTGGTTCTTCTTCTCCTCGTAGGTGAACCAGCGCTGCTTCCAGGTCCTCAGAGGACCCGCCTGCTTCAGCAGGAAGCCGCACAGTTTAGGTTCACCTGAAGAAGAAGGAGGAGGGCGGGAAAACACCTGCTCACTGAGGAGGTCAGAGGTCGGGGGCGGAGCAGGTGGAGCCAGGGTTACAGAAGGAAGCGAGATGTTCTGATGGTCTGCAGAAGGAGGAAGAGGAGGAGTCTGCTCAGTGTCCAGGTGAGAAGAAGGGGGAGGAGTCTTCTTACTGTCCAGGTGAGGAGGAGGGGGAGGAGTCTGCTCAGTGTCCAGGTGAGAAGAAGGGGGAGGAGTCTTCTTACTGTCCAGGTGAGGAATAGGGGGAGGAGTCTGCTCAGTGTCCAGGTGAGAAGAAGGGGGAGGAGTCTTCTGACTGTCCAGGTGAGGAGAATGGGGAGGAGTCTGCTCACTGTCCAGGTGAGAAGAAGGGGGAGGAGTCTGCTCAGTGTCCAGGTGAGAAGAAGGGGGAGGAGTCTTCTTACTGTCCAGGTGAGAAGGGGGAGGAGTCTGCTCACTGTCCAGGTGAGAAGAAGGGGGAGGAGTCCTCTTACTGTCCAGGTGAGGAGAAGGGGGAGGAGTCTGCTCAGTGTCCAGGTGAGAAGAAGGGGGAGGAGTCTTCTGACTGTCCAGGTGAGAAGAAGGGGGAGGAGTCTGCTCAGTGTCCAGGTGAGAAGAAGGGGGAGGAGTCTTCTTACTGTCCAGGTGAGAAGAAGGGGGAGGAGTCTGCTCAGTGTCCAGGTGAGGAGAAGGGGGAGGAGTCTGCTCAGTGTCCAGGTGAGAAGAAGGGGGAGGAGTCTGCTCAGTGTCCAGGTGAGAAGAAGGGGGAGGAGTCTTCTTACTGTCCAGGTGAGAAGGGGGAGGAGTCTGCTCAGTGTCCAGGTGAGAAGGGGGAGGAGTCTGCTCAGTGTTCAGGTTTGAAGGGGGAGGAGTCTGATGTTCTTGTTGGTCTTTGTATACCAGGTTTTGGGGTTCTGATAGTTTCCTGTTTGGACCTGAATCAGTCTGGTCCTCTAAAGGAGGAAGAAGATTTCTCTCATGTGTGGTTTTCTGATGATGGTTCTCCTGAGGGGTCTGGTTCTCCTGAGGGGTTGGGTTCTCCTGAGGGGTCTGGTTCTTCTGAGGGGTCTGGTTCTTCTGAGGGGTCTGGTTCTCCTGAGGGGTCTGGTTCTCCTGAGGGGTTTGGTTCTCCTGAGGGGTCTGGTTCTTCTGAGGAGTTTGGTTCTCCTGAGGGGTTTGGTTCTTCTGAGGAGTTTGGTTCTTCTGAGGGGTTTGGTTCTCCTGAGGGGTCTGGTTCTCCTGAGGGGTTTGGTTCTTCTGAGGAATTTGGTTCTCCTGAGGGGTCTGGTTCTCCTGAGGGGTTTGGTTCTCCTGAGAGTGGTCCAGTTCAGGTTTGGGACTTTGGGGATGTCCTGGTTTTTCTGGATCTGACTGAAGAGGACCTGGTTTTGGTGGGTCTTTGGGTCCCTGTTTTTCTTCAGGAGGAGATCCTGTCAGGTTTAGGAGATCTGGTTTCAGTGCCGGTACCACAGGATCTGTTTGGATCAGATCTTCAGTGGAACAAATCTGGTCTGGGTACTCTGCTGGACTCTGGGACCCTCTTTTAGAACTCTGTTGGGTCTTTGCAGGACTCTTGTGGGTCTTAGCAGGAACTTTGTCGGTCTGTACAGAACTTTTGTGGATCTCTCCAGAACTCTTGGAGGTTTCTTCAAGACCTTGAGGAATTAGGTCTTTGTTTCCAGAGTTCTGGTGAGTCTCTTTTGGTCTCTGTTGGATCTCTCCAGGACTCTGGAGTTTGTCCTCAAGACCTTTGTGGGGGTTTTCAGGTTCCTGTGGGGTCTCTCTGGGACAGTGGGTCTTTTTTGGACTCCGATGTTTGTCTTCAGGACTTTGGTGGGTCTCTTTTGGACTCTGTTTGGTCTTTGGACTTTGGTGAATCTTCCCTGAACTGTGTTGGGTCTCGTTAAGACTCCAGTGTTGGTTCTTTGGACTCAGTTGGCTCCCTTTGGGACTCTGTTGTGTCTCTTCTGGACTCTTTTGGGTTTTTTTGGTCTTTGGACTTTTGTGGGTCTTTCCTGAACTTTGATGAGTCTCTTCAGGACTCTGGTGTTCCTCCTTAGTACTCTGTGGGAAGGTCTCTTCTGGACTCTGTTGGGTCTTTCCTGGACTCTTTTTGGTTCCCTGAGGACTCTGGTGGTTCTGGCAGCTCTCCTCCAGACTTTGGTGGGTCACCTCTTGACTCTGTTGGGTTTTTTGGGTCTTTGGACTTTTGTGGGTCTTCCCTGGATTTTGTTTGGTATCCTTAAGACCCTGGTGTTGACCTTCTTGACTCTGCTGAGTCTCCTTAGGACTCCGTTCAGTCTGTTCTGGTTCTTGTTGGGTCTCTGTAGGACTCTGCAGGTTCTCTTGAGGACTCTGTTTGGTCTTTCCTGGTGTCTTTTGGGTCTTTTCTGGTTCTTGTTTGGTCTCGTTGGGGCTCTGGTTACTCTCTGTAGGACTCTTCTGGGTCTCTGTAGGACTCTGCTGGTCTGCTGGTTCCTCAGGGTTCTGGTTCCTCTCTCCAGGTCTCTGTTGGGTCTCTTTAGGACTCTTTTGGGTCTCTGTAGGACTCTGCTGGTTCTCCTCAGGGTTCTGGTTCCTCTCTCCAGGTCTCTGTTGGTTCTCTGTAGGTCTCTGTTGGGTCTTTTCTGATTCTTGTTGGTTCTCCTTAGGGAACTGGTTCCTCTCCCCAGGTCCCTGTTGGGTCTCTGTAGGACTCTTTTGGGTCTCTGTGGGACTCTGTTGGTTCTCCTTAGGGTTCTGGTTCCTCTCTCTGGGTCTCTGTTGGGTGTCTGTAGGACTCTGTTGGTTCTCTGTAGGACTCTTCTCGGTCTCTGTAGGTCTCTGTTGGGTCTTTTCTGGTTCTTGTTGGTTCTCTGTAGGACTCTGCTGGTTCTCCTCTGGGTTCTGGTTCCTCTCCCCGGGTCCCTGTTGGGTTTCTGTAGGACTCTGCTGGTTCTCCTCGGGGTTCTGGTTCTTCTCTCCGGGTCTCTGTTGGGTCTTTTTAGGATTTTTGTGTTTCTTCTTGGGTCTCTGGTGGACCTGGTTCCCAGTCAGACTGAGCGGTTCTGGTCTCTGCCCCGTGTCCTTCTTGTCAGCTGGTCGGAGCGTGTCGGGGTTGGGCTGGACAGGAAGTCGGCGAGACGAGGCAGCGCTGGGATTTCCTGCTGGTCCCTCTGATCCCTCTGATCCTTCCATCTTCTAAATAAGGAAAAACAGAGAGGGGGGGTAACAGATGTTCAAGAGGAAAGAGAGGTCTCAGTGTCAGCTCTAGTTTAGTCCTCAGTTTTAGTTTAGTTCTCAGCTCTAGTTTAGTTCTCAGCTGTAGTTTAGTCCTCAGCTGTAGTTTAGTCCTCAGCTGTAGTTTAGTCCTCAGCTGTAGTTTAGTCCTCAGCTCTAGTTTAGTCCTCAGTTGTAGTTTAGTCCTCAGCTGTAGTTTAGTCCTCAGCTCTAGTTTAGTCCTCAGTTGTAGTTTAGTTCTCAGCTGTAGTTTAGTTCTGAGCTCTAGTTTAGTTCTCAGCTGTAGTTTAGTCTTCAGCTGTAGTTTAGTTCTGAGCTCTAGTTTAGTTCTCAGCTCTAGTTTAGTCCTCAGCTGTAGTTTAGTTCTTTAGTCCTCAGCTGTAGTTTAGTTCTGAGCTCTAGTTTAGTTCTCAGCTGTAGTTTAGTTCTCAGCTGTAGTTTAGTCCTCAGCTCTAGTTTAGTCCTCAGCTGTAGTTTAGTTCTCAGCTCTAGTTTAGTCCTCAGCTGTAGTTTAGTCCTCAGCTGTAGTTTAGTCCTCAGCTCTAGTTTAGTTCTTTAGTCCTCAGCTGTAGTTTAGTCCTCAGCTGTAGTTTAGTTCTCAGCTGTAGTTTAGTTCTCAGCTGTAGTTTAGTCCTCAGCTGTAGTTTAGTTCTTTAGTCCTCAGCTGTAGTTTAGTTCTGAGCTCTAGTTTAGTTCTCAGCTGTAGTTTAGTCCTCAGCTGTAGTTTAGTTCTTTAGTCCTCAGCTGTAGTTTAGTTCTGAGCTCTAGTTTAGTTCTCAGCTGTAGTTTAGTCCTCAGCTCTAGTTTAGTTCTTTAGTCCTCAGCTGTAGTTTAGTTCTGAGCTCTAGTTTAGTTCTCAGCTGTAGTTTAGTCCTCAGCTGTAGTTTAGTTCTTTAGTCTTCAGCTGTAGTTTAGTCCTCAGCTCTAGTTTAGTTCTTTAGTCCTCAGCTGTAGTTTAGTTCTGAGCTCTAGTTTAGTCCTCAGCTGTAGTTTAGTCCTCAGCTCTAGTTTAGTTCTCAGCTCTAGTTTAGTTCTTTAGTCCTCAGCTGTAGTTTAGTTCTTTAGTCCTCAGCTCTAGTTTAGTTCTCAGCTGTAGTTTAGTCCTCAGCTGTAGTTTAGTCCTCAGCTGTAGTTTAGTTCTCAGCTGTAGTTTAGTTCTGAGCTCTAGTTTAGTTCTCAGCTGTAGTTTAGTTATCTGCTCTAGTTTAGTTCTCAGCTCTAGTTTAGTTCTCAGCTGTAGTTTAGTTCTCAGCTGTAGTTTAGTTCTCAGCTCTAGTTTAGTTCTGAGCTCTCGTTTAGTTCTCAGCTGTAGTTTAGTTCTGAGCTGTAGTTTAGTCCTCAGCTGTAGTTTAGTTCTCAGCTGTAGTTTAGTTCTGAGCTCTTGTTTAGTTCTGAGCTCTTGTTTAGTTCTCAGCTGTAGTTTAGTTCTGAGCTCTAGTTTAGTTCTCAGCTGTAGTTTAGTCCTCAGCTGTAGTTTAGTTCTCAGCTGTAGTTTAGTCCTCAGCTGTTGTAACCTATTAAAGTTGATCTTAAACGATGATGGCCTAAACCTGCTCTCTCTCTCTCTCTCTCTCACAGACTCGGTCTCCTTCAGGTTCATTCATGACAGTTTTTCTGATTCCTCAGAAAGTTTGAACAGGAGGAGGAGGAGGATCGGTCTGTCATTTCAAATGTGATCATTTCTGTGGTTAAACTGAAGAAAAATGTGAAAAACTGGGAGTTTCTATTTTTAAGCAGAATGTGAACAAACTGAAGGTTCAGAGAAAAAACGGTTTAATGACACATAATGACAGGAAGAGGCTCATAATCAGCGAGCGTGACACACACAGACCAACATCACTCATGCTGTTCCTATGAAACCTCTGAACCTCCCTGTGTGCTGACTCAGGGTCCGACAGCCAGGGTCCGACCTGAGGCTCAAACCAGGACTAAACCTGCAGGGAAGATCTGATTGACTGGATGTGAAACTGGAACAAGATCCAAAACCAAACAGAGTGTCAGTCTTTAGCTGAAATGATCAATAACTTTAGTGATCTCTTCCCTTTTTGATCATTTACTTCAATAGTGAGGTTCAGGTTTACTCCAAAAGACTAAACAATCACACACCTGTCCTCTCAGAGACCGGGAGGCAGACCCCCTCTGGACTTTTCTTTTCTGTGGTTTAACGTGAGGGCTGCTTCAGGCTTGGACTGATTTTGAGTATGCTGTTAAAATGGGTCTGATACAGACTTAGACTAACACGAACTTAGACTTAGAGTAATACAGACTTACACTAACTTAGACTTAGACCAATATAGACACTAATACAGACTTACACTAACTTAGACTTAGACTAACTTAGACTTAGACTAATATAGACTTACACTAACTTAGACTAATATAGACACTAATACAGACTTACACTAACTTAGACTTAGACTAACTTAGACTTAGACTAATATAGACTTACACTAACTTAGACTAATATAGACACTAATACAGACTTACACTAACTTAGACTTAGACTAATATAGACTTACACTAACTTAGACTAATATAGACTTACACTAACTTAGACTAATATAGACACTAATACAGACTTACACTGCTGTAGGTGCAGAATGCTTTAAGCTCAGACTCTGATAAAATAAGTCTGATCCAGGTCTAAACTGCTGCAGGGTTGGACTGTTATAATCTTTGACTGCTGAGGGTTCAGACTGATTTTATTTCGGTGTAGTCTGACCTAAAGGATGTAGGCAGAAGTGATGCTTGTGAAGACCTCCTCCTTAAACCAGACATGGAGTCCATTATACAGTTATTATCCATTATTCTTGTAAAGTCTCTTAAAGTTCACCGGAGTACGACATTTTCTCATTTCTACAGTCGTTCCAGATTTTCACTCCTTTTTACAGACTCACAGAAATTTTTGACATTTGTTCACGTTTTAGTTTCTGATTTAGTTTCTTGATTTTTATACTGAATTATTTGTTTATTTCCAAATTTAATTTATTTAGTTTTGCCAGGATGGAGTTAAAGTTTATATTAAACTAGTCTGGTCTAAGTTAAAGCTGCTGTGAGCTGACACTGACAAACGTTTAGACCACTTTAGAGGGTCTGAGCAGGGGTTCCCAAGAACTCTTTAGGTTCTGGTTCTGTTCTTACAGAGACTGACTGTGTCTGGGTTTGGTCTTGGTTTCTGTTTGTTCATTAATTCTAAGTGGGTCAGGTTGTTTTCAGTCAGTCTGGTTCTGTTCTGGTTCTGTTGACGGTCTCTGCCTGTTAAAGACAGTATTTCTGTCTCTCTTGGGTTCTGATAGAATCGGTTCTGTTCTGAAAGTTCTAACTGTCTGACCTGGTTTGTTTTTTCCTCCTTGAGAACATTTTAAACACTGTTACACACACACACACACACACACACACACACACACACACACACACACACACACACACACACACACACATGTCCTAACCTGTTCAGAAACACACCTGAGTGTTTACCTGAAGGGGCGTGGCCGTAACCCACCTAGCTGGTTGCTGTGTGACAGTTGTTGTTGACTTCTTCTACTTCTTCTTCTTCATGTGTTGTTGTTGTTGTTGTTGTTGTTGTTTACATGTTCCCCGGATGTTGATGTTGTTGTTGTTGTCGTCTGTTTCTTCTCTCTCTCTCTTTCTTGTTTTTCTTCTCTAATCCCGTCTCTTTCTTGAGTTTCTCTTCCTGATCCTTCCCTCTTCCCAGCCGGCTGCTTAGTGTGTCAATCTCACATACACAGCAACCGCACCCAACTTCCGCTTCAGTGTTTCAAAATAAGAGCTCATGTTTAAGATTTCCTTCATTTGTCTGAAAATAATAAAATAATTCCTGAAAAGATAATCTATTCTTCTTCTCATCATTATTTTTTATTTTACTGAGGAATAAACCTTCAGTTATCACTGAGTTACATGTGAATAAACTCGTTTTTAATTTTACTTTTAGAGGAAGTGAACTCAGTGACTCAGTGAAGGAGGAAACTTCTGTTTCATTTTGAGTCATACCCTTTCCTGACATGTTTGACCTAAGATATGAAATCTTTGAAGGACTCATGTTCTCCTCTAATATTCGACCTTTATCTGAGTGTAAAATCTTCACTGAGGGAAAAAGAGGTTAGACTGAGAAAGTCGCTCATTTTCATGAGTTTTGGATCTCAGACTGAGATATTTAAACTTTACCTGAACTAAACCTTAATGACTGGATCTTAAAACCTGAATCACCTGTGGTCTTAAGTCTGTACCTGAGACGGTCTTTACTGCTGCTCTCCCCGCCTCAGACTTTGACGTTACTCTCACTCACATATTCAGTCCTGACTGAACTCTCTCTGGTCTGATGTTAAATATATATGTTGGTGTTCAGTATTGATTCATCTAAAAACTGTCCACACATCTGGTGGGCGGGTGCATATATGAAAAGAAAAAAAACACCTAACCCTAAAAAAATTCTAACAAAAGGTTTCTCAGCTGTTTTTCTTTATTGTATTTCTAATGAATTAATTCTTTCTTGTAATCAACAGAATGGTTATGAACCACAGAAACCACCAACACGAGGCAAAACAAAGTGAGAAAGGAGAAATATGCAATTACCTACGGGAAACTGAGTTTATTATTTTTAAATAACTGTGCTAGTAACTAATTTCTTTAATATATAATTGTCCTTGTAATCACTTCTCTATCAGACAAATATGCTAATTAGAAATAAAACAAGAATTTTAAAAGGGTCTTTATCTATTGTTCAGTTTTCTGTAAATGTCTGTAAATTAGTTCAGATTTAATTAGATATGACCTCATTTACATATTCAAACATAACATCTGACAAAACTTGTAATATAAAAAATATTTGTCTTAATGTAAGTTATAAACTTGAAAAGTTTCATGGTGATATCTGTTGGTTAAAAATTTTACCCTATTCAACTGGGGTGTCTCCTACCATCATGGACGCCATCTTGAAAATGACGCCTTTCTAGTGGTCAAACTTTGGTAAACTTTGAGTTTGTCATTAAGGAAATCTAATACTATAAAAAATAGCTGAGGAACCTTTGTTAGGATTTTTTGGGGGGGGTCAAGTCATATTTGCACCAGACTATGAATTCTGGGTAAAGTCCCTTTAATTCAGGATGAGGTTTTTTAAATGTCCTCTTGAATTTTGATCTTCAGCTGATATGAGGAGTAATAACAGAGTATTTAGCATCATATATATATATACAGTATATACAGGCTTCAATAGAGGACCTTTACTGAACCATCCTGAGGGGGGAGTCAAAGGTCGTACACACAGGTGTTAGTACAGGGACAGGACAGAAGGTGTCAGTAAACCCACACCTTTGTCTGCTCAGACTGATCTCTGTCTGCATCTCAGAAATGAGGATGTGATTCAGACACAGTAGAAAAGCCCTGATGGTGGGTGAAACAGGATGAACTTCCCTCCTTGTCTGTGTGGAAAGTTGTGACTCTGGAAAATCTGGGACTCAAATATCTGCTCTGGAGGAAACACCGAGTGGACAACTGGAACATTTGGGGTCATGGACATGAAATAAAATCATCTTTAATTTACTTTATTATTAGGTTTGAAAAGCAGAAACTGGCTCCAGGTCAACAACCACAGAAAGACTTTAAAAAGTAGAAAAGACAGACGACTACTCTTGAATTTAACTCCTCGAACCCGAGCAGGAAGCTGAAGTAGTCGACTTTTTGTCTGATGTGTCGTTAACTTAAAGAAAATAATAAAGTTTCAGGTTAAAAAAACACTTTTCTGCTCAGACACGAGGTCTGCTGACTTCTCCACTTAATCATAATCATTATTTGACTCTGTGATACAGATTAAAGGGATATTTCAACATTTTTTCAGCGTATGAATTTAATATTTGTAGTAATTGTTTTTTCACCGTGGATGATGTCCGTTAGCTCGTCACTGTTACTGAGAAACTGCAGGATGTAAACTAGACTACAGTTTCCTGCAGACAGACCGACTCATGGATCAGATTTAAGGACTCTGACCTTCACACTCTTCTCGGTTTAGTGTGCACTCTGAGTCTGGAGTTTTCAGCTCCTGAATCTGTTTGTCCGTTTGGTTTTACACTCAGAGACAAAAATGAAACCAGACTGAGTAACGAGGGACTGACACCGTGGAGGACATGCTGTTTGGTGTGGACACACATGGAGACCTTCCTGAACCGGAGTTGATGAGGGAGGAAGGTGACTCAGTGCTCAGAAGGACAGTGGAGCAGGAGAGAAATTACCTGGTGGTTCAGGTGTGTAAAGTCTGAGCTCTACAGAGGAACTGTTTGTGGGTAACTGTCAGGACTCAGACTTGGGAATCTGGATCTATCAGCAGTTCAGACCAGGCTGCAGTCTGAGACCATCACTGAAGACCAACGCTGTTTGTTTCCCACCTTCTCCAACATTCAGGAGTTCAGTCAGAGAAGATGAATGTCTGAGCGTCTTCACGACTTTTCTTCCTTTGTAAAATCAAAGATTTCTCCTCTAATTGTCAGATTTTAATGAACTTTTATCGGTGTATCATCAAAAGTATTCTTACCTCTTCGTCTACAGTTTGGGTTTATTACCCTCACTGAACAGGACCGAAAATCTCGGACCAGAAAAGTCAGTCTGGCTCAGAAATGATTGACATTGACCTGCCTAAACTAGATGCACTTTAGAATTGAAGGCTCCGGGCTCGGGATTCAAAATTAATGAGTGACATCATTGACCCCGCCTCCAGCCTTTCTGTTCTCCTCCCCGCCGGTAGACGGTCCGGCTCAATCAAACGTTCTACCTCCTGTTTCTTTCTTTTCCTGAATAACCTCTGACCTCAGGGCGTTACTTCATTTCATGTTGTGTCTGATCACTTAGGGTCAAATAGAAGTTTTTAAATACTATTATTATCTTTATCATTATTATTTATTATTATGATTATTACTATTATGACTTGCAGTGTCCTTCTTTACTATAATTTTAACTTAACCTTATTCTATGTTTCTATGTAACTTACTTTGTCTGTCTTTGTCCTCTTGCAAATGCTTTCAAATGTGTTTTTATTTTTCTGCAAATGGCAAATAAATGACTCTGAAGACAAACCCTGGACCAGAGGATCTGTTCACCTGATCAGACCGGGTCAGGATCCTCAGAGGGAGCCTCTGAATCTGGAAGAACAAACTCTACACACATCAGTGTGTCCAGAGGAAGATCTGAGGCTTCAGCTGCTGCAGAAAAAACATTAAATATCTACATTTATAATCTTAAAGTGACTCAAACGTCACCGAGCGGATCAGCTGATTACAGAAGAGCTCGTCTTTGTGTGTCATTCAAAAAGAAGAAAAAAAAAAAGGCGTTTTACTGACGGGGAAGTAAAGGACTGACTCATCTCTGAGCAGAGTTCAGACCAAAGATGAGGTCAGTCCTAAATGAGTTAAATCCTGTACAGAGTCGTCTGCAGGAAACGGTTTCTGTTGGTGGTTTCACGGTTTGAGGCGTCTTCACACCCTCACATCAAAAACTCTGAAATGTCCCTTTAATACATCGGCACAGTTTCTAATCTCGTTTTGTTCTCAGCATCACAACATGGACCAGTCTGTTAGCATCTTTCTTTAATTAATTTAATTATTTATTCATTTATTTTAAGAACAAATCTATTATTCATACAGGAAATGACATCATCAGAGTTCGATGTCGTAGATTTTATAAAAATATATTTTTTTATTCATATTTTACTTCACAGAACAAACAGCTGATGAATAAATCTTGTTTTTAAAGCTTTCACACGAAAACGCTGTTTTAATATAACTGTAAATAAAGTGAATCGGTCATGTGACCATGACGCCATTTTTTTGTAGGATGGTAGGAGAAAGTCCCGCCTCCTTCGCCTCTGATTGGCTAGAAGAGCTGGAGACGTCATCACACGCTGTCGGCTCTGAACACCGACCAGAACATTATCGCAGTTCTGGATCTCCCAACCTTAACTCCAACCCGACAGACGATGACGTTTCACAGCCATCAGGAATAACCAATCGGAGCCCAGCACTTGTAGCCAATCAGAGGTGAAGGAGGGCGGGACCTTCCCCTGCCAGGACAGATTCTTCCTTCATATGGTCAGTCTGACATCACCGGACAGCTGTGATGTCATCTGCGGTCATGTGATCAGTTTGTCGTGTCCACAGGTAAACACTGTCCCCTCTCGGATGTCCCGCTCTTAGTGGACCTGGACAGCAGGGTGATCTTTGACCTCGGGCCTGAGGAGGAGGTGTGGGAAGAGGACACGGTTGGTTTGTCGTTGCCGCGGCAGCACACCACGTTTTTCGCCTTCTCCCTGAACTCCGTGGAGATGAAGTAGTAGATGAAGGGGTCGATGCAGCTGTTGAAGGTGCTAACCGCCAAGCTAACCATGTAGGGGACGTACATGTCCTCGCCATCTCCGTCCAGTGAGCTGTCGGCGTATGTGAGAAGGAGGAGGATGTTGCTAGGTAACAAGCACACGATGAAGACCAGCAGCACCAGCACCGTCGCCCACACCGCACGGCTGTAGCGCTTCCCTTCGGCCAGCAGGGTGCGCAGCACGGCGCAGTGACAGAACACCACGACCACGAAGGGCAGCAGGAAGCAGAACGTGAACAAGATGCTAAAGTACGGCAGGAAGTAGTTCTCTTGCTCTTCCTCCGGCAGCGCATCATGACAGGTGGTGATCTGCAGCTCGTCCAGATAGTAGGTCTGCCGAGACACCAGCAGGGGGAGCATGGCCGCCAGGACCCCCAACCACATGGCCGCCATCATGTACATAGACGTTTGGCGGCTACGCAGTGTCTTGGCGCCAAATGGGTGAACCAAAGCGATGTAGCGGTCCAGGGCCACCAGAGCCAGACACAACACAGACCCGTACATGTTCCCATAAAACATCGCCATGACAACACGACAGGAAGCCTCACCCAGCTCCCAGTGGTTCCCCCGGAAGTGGTACACGATCCGAAAGGGCAGGGCCAGCAGCAGCAAGCAGTCCGCCGCCGTCAGGTTGATGAGCAGCGTGGTGGATGGCAGATGTTTGGTCCTGAAGACCAGGATCCAGAGAGCCAGCAGGTTGGTGGGCAGACCCACGATAAAGGCCAGCAGGTAGAGGACCGGCAGGTACAGGTTGGTGGTCGGAGCCTGAATCTCCTTCAGCTGTTTATCCTTCAGAGTGGTGAAGTTACAGGAAGTCTTCAACCGGAACGCCCGCAGACCTGCAGAGACCAGAACACAGGTCAGACCTGAAGGAACCAAATGGATCAGAAGGTCTTAAAGAGGGTTAGGGGCATCATCACTGTGAACCGGCCTGAGGTCTGATGGATCAAAAACTAACACTCTTTTGGAAAGGACAACTGGACTTAGTTGAGACGTTTCGCCTTAAACGTCTCAACTAAGTCCAGTTGTCCTTTCAACGAAGAACTGGCAGGGCTCGTCAATGCGACCGTTTCACTCGCATTTGCAACTAAAAATAGATGTGTGCGAACCATAACGGGGAATAACAACAGCAGCGCGGTTAAATCTACTCGACACCCTCACTGTCAACGTCGGTGTTGAATAAGGGACCGTCAATAAATTACCGGTTGATGTTCTCAGAAAAGGCTGTTTTCCTTCAACAGCTTCACTGTCATGTGACCAAAAGACCTAAAATTGGTTTCTAATAGTAGTACTAAGGTCGATCAATGAGACAAACATTATTGATCAGTTTTCATTGATCCCCTAAAGTTCTTTGTGCTCCTTACTTTTTCATTTTAGGAGAACATGTGAACAAAGTTAGAGTCGAACCCTGTCTAGAAATCATAGATGCTGCATCCTCAGTTTTAAACAAGGAAGAAGAGCTGAGGACACATGATGAGGAACATGAACGTGGATCGGCTTTTACAAACATGCTGCTGACATCAAATGTAAAATGAGAAGATTTCTCGGCTACTAAAAGGTCGTATCCTCCGATCGTAGCTGATCGTAACCATTCAAGTTAACGTGTCAATTTACACCGACTTCTTTCCGTTCCTCTGCGGATCGCCGGACTCCTCAGCTGATCACAAGAGTTCTAGTTTTTCTGGACGCCGGAGCATGGCGGATAAATTCAGCACAGATTAACCCGTGCTGGAAAGGAAGTCGGGCACAGACACAAAATAAAACATCCTGCTTCTTTTCAAAATAAAACACGAACGACGAACAAGTGAAAGGTTTTTAGACGTCATTTCACCCCGATGACACCATGGATGAGGAGATGCTGATTCTAGAAGTCTAGAAGTAGATTTCCTCCTCTGGAAGGACACAATCTACTGCTTATATGTCTATGTGTCTGTCTTTAGAGAGACAACTCGTTATCGAGAGATTGAACATGAATCCGTGGGTTCTACCGATGTCCGTAATCCGCCATGAAATTCGCCTCACAAACGGATCCGGTAGGAATTGGCGTACAGTGAAAATCGCCGCCATTCCAGACTAGAGCCGTTCCGGATGCGGTGGAAGTTGGGGGTAACTGGTTTATGTCTATTTAACCATTTTTGTTCCTCACATTGTAAAAACAAACAGAAGGTTTCGGGTTCGAACAGACAGCGGGGGTCTGAGCTGAAGTTCTCACAGTGTGAGTGTTTAACTCTTCAGTGAGGTTGTAGGGTCACGGTTTACGGGTGTTCCAGTCAGTCGTCGCACATATTTGAGTTCCTTCAGTGCTCTGTAAACAGGATCTGATGTTTATCTTCATGTAAACATGTGTGGACACCAACTCTAACAGGACACTACAGAACTCCAACATTAAACTCATGTCCTCATTATGTCCCCACTCTGTAAACACCAAAGTCAGGTCCTCCCAGCGGTATAAAAACAGAAACACATAAGGGTAAGTGTGTGTGAAAGTTGGATCAGTTGAATCTTTTAATGAGTAAACCCAATAAAAACATGTCCTGATGTGAAACAGAAGCTTTGGAGTCAGACCTGTCTCTACCTGTCCATGTGTGCTGAAGACGAGGACAGAGAAGAAGAAGAAGAAGACAAAGAGGACTTACGGACGGACATGCCAGAACATTCATCTGCAGGACGAGCAGACGGAGAGAGACTGAAGACAAACGGCAGCAAAGAGACGAGGAGCAGAGTCCAAACAAACATCCTGGTCTTCATTTTCCTTTCAGGTCTTCTTCTTGTGTCTCCTCCGTGTCCTCTCTGCAGCTGCTGGTCTCTTCCTGCTCCTCCTCCTCCTGCTCCTGTTGGTCAGTCCGGTTCTGCTCTGATCCACGACGGTGTTAAAGAACAAACAGTTTCTGGTCTCAGCGCTCAGAGAGGCTCTGCTGTCAGTCTGGTATCTGAGCCCGGAGCTGACTCGCCTGCTGATGGAATCCAGATGTGTGTGTGTGTGTGTGTGTGTGTGTATGTGTGTGTGTGTGTGTGTTTTGGGGGGGTGTCTCATTTGTCTATCCTTGTGAGGACCAGTCTCATTCCTTAGTAACCCTCCAGGGTGTCTGTTTGGGAGTGGATCAAATGAAAGTGTATCGAGGCTGGGTCATTTCCTGAAATAAAAATCATCTGATCTCCGGTCGCTGATAAAGGGAAAAACTTCTGATATTGTTTATAATTATGGATGATCTCAAACTGGGACTGAATGTTTCCGCCTACAAGACATGTCTCACCCCTGTCCAAGTGACTTCAGAGAGCTCAATGACTCATCGATTTACTCTGAAAAAACTCTGAATTATCGACTAAAGACCACAAAGTTAACAGGAACATGAGAACTGAGAAAAACAGACAGATAAGTGAGAGACGCAGAGACAGAAGAGGAACAGGACATCAGACACATGAAACATGTGTGAGAGGAAAACACGACACTCTGGAAATATGAGACAGAGACATGTGTTAGTGAGACAGAAACCATCATGTGATCCACAGAGGGACATAAATGAGACAAAAGCCGAGGACAGAAGGACAGATGACAGTCTGAGATAAGGACGTGAGAGACGGAGAGGCAGGACTGAACACAGTGAGACATGTCTCTGAGACGGGGGGGGCGTTTGAAGAGGAAGTCTGAAGTCCAATAACACATTCAGATATAAATATATACTAAAGTTCTATACTCTGAAAAAACACGTGTCTTTAAGGGACGGGACATCAGTGAGACACATGGACGTGTGAAGACAACATTTAAATCTCAGGGACATTTGTGTGAGAACGTGGAGGGACATGAGTTAACTGGACATGTGAGAAAAAGGGACAAATGTCAACGCCAGATGGTGATGGAAGATCAGCTCTTTAGACTGAATCTTTAGAATCTGTTCATTAAAAGGATTCGTTTAAAAGATTCGTTCACTGAATCAGTCAGTGTTTCGGAGCCCCGTCCTGTCGCTGCAGAACATCAGTGAGTGACACAGCGGCGAGTTCGTTCATTAGCCCCTCCCCTCCCCTGCTGCTGAAGTCACAGCGTCGTTCACTGGGTGACTCATGTCTTTCATTCACCAAGTCCTGAAGGAAGAATCACTCCCCCGACCTGAAAAACTCACCTCTCTGTGTGTCGCTCGTTTAGCGTCGTTCTTTTATATGATGGAAAAGTGGCGAGATTAAAAATAAATAAAGATGTCAGCTGTAGCGAGGATTCAGATACTTTTAAAGATATCAAATATCATATTTCTTTAAATCGGCTGAAATTAAATCTTCTTACATAAAAGTTTAAACGTGTTTTAATGTAAAGACGCCATAATGACCCGTTTTATCTTAGCCTACCTTAACCAACCGCTGCTCAGCAGGAAGTGAACGACGCTACACCCCTCCCTCCTCTGCTTGACTCAAGTCGTCCGTTTGTTTCACAGTCTGACTGATACATGTCATTCATTCGCTGTGAGCAAATCACGAGACTCCGCTGGCTGGCTGTTTGTCGTTCGCCGAAGAGTCAAAGACGGCAGATCCACTCCTGACCGGCACGCCAGGCTCACGGCTGAGGTGAACTGACCTGAGAAAGGAACCAATCAGGTCGAGGTTGGACATTTAGAGACAGCTGGAGTCTGATTTAGATTGGAAGTTTGTCTCTTTGCATAACTGCACTGTTAGCACGGCAGTTAGACCACCTGACCACTAGGGGGCGGGGGTTCAGAGACGCTGTTCAGTGTTATATGCCTCCTTTTAAACCTCAAACATGGAGACTGATCAGAGACGGTCATGTTGGTCTGGAGCTTCATACACGTCCTTTTCCTGTCTCTGAAAATACGTCACAGTTTTAGCCCCACCTGACGCTAACAGGTGGTAGCATGTAGCTTCATGCTAACCTGAATGTGATGCTAGTGAGCGGACCAATCAGAGCGGCTGCCTGTCTGCTGTGGTGGAGAATGGAGGTGTGTCACCCATCTTTACAGTAAATGTGTGTTTTTTTAAAAGTCAATACTGTCCATCAACACTTTCTTTCTCCCCCGTCTCCGTCTGTCCCGGTCCTCCCCGCCCTCCGTCTTCCTGTCTGATAAGCACGTTTCCTGTCAGTCAGTTTAAATAACCTCTGGTTGGCCGTTTGTCCGGCTGTCTTTGAGAACAGTCAGATAAACCTCAATCCAGAGTCTGAAGCAGAAACAGCAAAAAAAATAAAACAGAACAAAGTGTTTTAGAGGCGAAAACACAGAAAATAAGAAGAACGTGCCGAACAACAACAACAACAACAAAAACAACAACAACAACAACAACAACAACAGCAACAACAACAACAAATACAACAACGACAACAACAACAGCAACAACAACAACAACAACAACAACAACAACAACAACAACAACAACAGCAACAACAACAACAGCAACAACAACAACAACAACAACAACAACAACAACAACAACAAATACAACAACAACAACAACAACAAATACAACAACAACAACAACAACAGCAACAACAACAACAACAACAGCAACAACAACAACAACAAATACAACAACAACAACAACAAATACAACAACAACAGCAACAACGACAACAACAACGTGTGTCAGGAAACAGAGGGTTAATATGTAGACACTGACAGAGCAGGGTTAGCAAGAACACAGAGAATTCAATCCATAAGAGACACACTGTCAGCAGAACTGCATAAAAAGGAAATGAAAGGGACATCTATTATTCAACATCTTTCTATATCTGCTGTTAGAGGATATCGGCGCTCAGGCTGTTTAAAGGGCCACTCCTCATTTTTGGTGTCGACCAAATTATTATTGTTTCATGACTCACTCTACAGGAGGATTTCTCTGTGCTTTAAAACAACTTCACATCACAGCGCGCCATCTTTGTCGACTTTCCTTCCTCTACTGAATTTAATTAGATTAAAGGGATATTCTGGTGTAAAACTAATTTAGGGTCAAACACCGAGTTAGACTCCCCCTCCAGAGATGAATGTTGCCGACCGCTTACTTCTCTAGTTATACCAACTTTAGTAACGACAAACTGAGCAGGTAAAATCTGGATTTGTGCAGAGTAGAGCTCATCCACTTGACTGTTTAATAGACTGTGTTATTTAATGATTTTATCTTAAAATTCAGTAACTGATGCTGTAAAAAAAATTAGCAAAGTTCAGTGATTTCTACAAAAAATACTTAAGTAAAAAAAGTTGAATATTTGGTAAAACCTCTCACAGAAGCTTCATATCAGTGTTTGAAGTTGGTTCATGTTATTTTCAGTTTTAAAAAGTAACACAGTCTTCTGTTCAGACTCAGAGGGAGGTTGGTGGAGGTAGAGATGAAAAACCGTCTGGGGAAAAATCCTGAAAAAAATCCCAGGAGGACAAAAAGCTCTCTACGGTTCAGGAAGGCGTGTGGTCGCAGTTATAGCCTCAATTTAACAAAGTTTAAACCATAAATCAAGCTCAGGTTAAACATTTAGTTTAAATATCTAAATCTAAAAACACAAAAACCATCTGGTTACAAACGTGAAATAAAAAAACTCGACTAACTCGATCTTACAGGTTCACACAAAAAGAAACTCAAATTTTAGCGAGTTTAACAACACATCATCAGGTCAAACGGATGAATATCTATAATAGACTGATCAGTACAGAACTGTCCTCCATCAGCCCTGAGTCACAGACAGGTCCGCCATCTTCATCACCGGGTCCTCAGAACCGTCAGGAGCCGGTCCAGACTCGGTATCCTCCTGTAAACCAAGAGAACCGTCATGAGTGAAAATTCTGCCATGTTTCCATGAGTTTTTCTGTTAGTCAGACTCACCAGGGCCTGAACGAGGGTTTTCTGGACCAGGTTGAAGGTCTACAGGCTCACAGTGAGACAGGAAGTCCGTCTACAGAAGACAGGGATCAGATCCAGTTAGTGGACTTTTACATCCTCACAACTTTGACTGAAACAAGCGGATCACTCACACAGATTGACTCACCTCTGATTCTTCAGCTGGGTCCTGGAGCAAGAGGGGGGTCATCGACGTCTCGGTGTAGTCCTCCTAAAAAAAAAAAAAAAAAAAGGACAAAGTTAGTCCGGCACAGTTTTTAACCTTTACGTGAATCATTATCTCTGTTCTACGTACCAGTTTCTCAGGAATGGTGTCCACGGTATCTGGTAGAGTCCGATGAGGTCGAGGGGCGGGTTTCTCTGCTGGTGCAGACTTCAGTTCAACATCAGTGGGTCCAGAATGAGGTCCAGAATGAGGTCCAGAATGAGGTCCAGAATGACGTCGATCCGTCCTTCAAAGTGGGAAAAGCCCTGATGTTTGGGAAAGATGAAGATTGTCAAGGTCCAGAAATCTGGATCAAACTTCTGAACCAGGTTTCTTGTAGGTGGTGAGATCTGGACTCCATACTCACCTGTTACCCAGGATGCAGTGGCTCAGGGTCCAGCAGGTGACGGGGTCTGTCAGGGTCTTCTTGGATGTTGACTCTGTAACAAGACCCAAAAGTTTTTGGAGAAGCAGAGAGACGGGTCACAACACTGGAAACAGAGCCGAGAGTTCGTCAGAATGAGTTTTAAAACCAAGTCTCTCCTGGGCGTCTACAAACCCTCAGAGGTTTTTAGACCTCGGTGAAAACAACTACGAGAACTTTGAAAAGTTCCTCAAAACCTTTCAGATCAAAATATGATATTGGAAAAATTAAAAGAACTAGAAACCTTCATCGTGACAGAGACTCTTGAACGTCCCGGTCTGGATGGAGGAGCAGCTCATGGAGGTGGGGCACCATCAGATCCTCAGAATAACAGGAAACACAAACCATGATGGGTACAGAGAGAAAAAGTGTTACAGAGACTCAAGGGTCGAAAAGAAACAAACAAAAAAACACAAATTAAAGAAAAAAAATCTAAAAATTATTACAGAGACTTGAGGGTCGAAAAGAAACAAACAAACAAAAAAACACAAATTATAGAAAAAAAAAATCTAAAAATTATTACAGAGACTCGAGGGTCGAAAAGAAACAAACAAAAAAACACAAATTAAAGAAAAAATAATAATATAAAAATTATTACAGAGACTCGAGGGTCGAAAAGAAATAAACAAAACAAACAAAAAACAAAACAAAAAAACAGATCTCAAAATGATTACAGAGACTGGAGAGTCAACAAAAAAACCCACAATTAAAAACAAACAAAAAAAAAAACAAAAAAAAACACAGATCTTTAAATTATTACAGAGACTTGAGTGTAAACAAGAAACAAACAAACAAAGCAAACAATAAAAAACAAAAAACATCTCAAAATTATTACAGACTATAAAAAACACAAATAAAAAATAGAAAACTAATGATAATTTAAAAAAAAAAAAGAGATCTGTTGATTACAGAGACTTGAGCGTCAAAAAGAAAGAAACAAAACAAAAAACCCCACAGAAAACAAACAAAAACAAAAAGAAAAGAAAACAGATCTCAAAGTTACAGAGACTGAAGCATCAAAAAGAAACAAACAAAAGAAGAAAAAAACAAAAACATTTTACAGTCACAGTTCATTGTCCCGGTTGAAGCTGTAGGAGACGTTGGTGAAGTGTGAAGTTGTAGTCTTAGTTGATGTAGTCGATGTTGTACTTGTTGAGCTGGTTTCCTTTGAGTGAACTTTGCTGATTCGTTGTTTCCTTCAGAGACGTTTGATCATTTTGATTTTTGGATTTTGTTGTTTTACTGCTGGGCTCATGAAGGATTTGGTAAAACTGACATTTTTACAGGTTTTTGAGCACAAGTTTAATAAAAACAGAAATAACCTTTAATGTCATAAAACCTCTAAACCTTGAGTGCTGCTGAATCGTTCCTCAGTTAGTTTGGAATTCTGAGTTT
The DNA here is from genome assembly GCA_962446985.1 of Xyrichtys novacula. NCBI lineage: Eukaryota > Metazoa > Chordata > Actinopteri > Labriformes > Labridae > Xyrichtys > Xyrichtys novacula. Next base: position 35,719,335 of record OY660869.1, on the reverse strand, counting down.
TTATTTTGTTCACCATTTGCAGCTTGTTGTTGATTTGCCCTTCTGTCATTGAAAACACCATTTAAACCTCATTTGTGTTACCACTGTGTCCCTGTAAAAACCTCATGAACCTCGTTGTCTGTTTTCATATTGTCTTTGAACACATTATTGTAAACCTTGATGGTTTGAAGCTGAAAAACCTTTTAAACCTTGTTGTTGTTGTGTCTTTGAAAACACCATTTAAACCTTGTATTACCATTCTGACCCTGAAGGCACCGCAGAAACCTTGGAGTTGATTTGCCCTTCTGTCAATGAAAACACCATTTCAACCTAATTTGTATAACCATTGTGACCCTGAATGCACCATTTAGACCTTGCTGTCTGTGTTCATATTGTGTTTGACAGCATCATTGTGAACCTTGTTGGTTTGTAGCTGAAAACAATGTCTGACTCATTTCTCCAGCCGGGTCCATTTCTAGAGGAGATCAGGACCTGTTCCTGAAAAGTGATATTTCAAAACAAGTTCTTCACAAAGAAAATGAGTCTGATTGTTAGAGACAGAAACACACACATATATCTGTACAGTTAAACAAACATTAGAAAAGGCTGAAGTGTCACTGAGGAGCCAATATTCTCCTGCATCCACTTCCTGGAGGACATCTGCTTCAATGTAAACAACAAAACATTCACAAAACACAGCTGCAGCATCACCTACTGGCTTTTGAAGAGAGGTTATAGTCATGACATTGGAAAAACTGACCCAACCTTAAATGTTATCAACATAAAAACAGGCAGAGATCAAGCTCAGGTGGGCCTTAACCACCTGTCACCATGAACCTTTGTGAAAACCATCAATAACCAAAGAAAAGTTGTTCCTGGAAATGAAGCATTTCATTTTTTAGGTAACAAAAGGACAGTGAGTTCAGTGTTGTTCGCCGTCTCATCTTACCTGCAGCTCAAGGACGCCTGACTCCGTCTGAATGGAGGAGAAGCTCCTAGAGGTGATCCAGATCCTTCCTGAAGACAACACTGAAGCTGCTCACTGCTGTGATGTTTGGGGAAAAGCAGAGAGACACAAACACACATGCTGAGGGATGCAGAAAAATGCTCAAAGGGGAGGCGCAGATTAGAAAATCTGTTTGAAACTGAATATGGACGAAGTTCTCAGAATGCAGGACCTGGTTTCTTACATGCTTCCTTCAACACAATGATGACCGTTGGATTTCCCGGACGGCGCAGGACGTTTTCAGCTTCTATCGCAACGGTTCCTCCAGGACAACAGCGGTCACCTCGTCAGACCTGCTCATGTTTGGAAGAAATGAGGGACATACAGCAGCACACAAAGGACCATGGCCAAACATGAACAGGTACAACACATGCAGGTCACGACAAGTACAGTTCAAGGGTTCAGTTACAGAGATTTAAGGTTCACAAAATAAGTAAAATTACAGTTTTTAACAAAAAAAAAAGCGAGGATGACCGACACAGTTTATTGTCCTCTTTTGTGTTTTTTTTTTCTTCTTTTTTTACACACATATCTTTAAGTTCACATCAGTTTTCTGTTACATACATATGAATAAAAAAATAAAACTCCACATGTAGATCATGAAATGTACAGACTGACCAGTCAAAGAAGTAACAGTTTGGTAAACACTCAGTCACCGGACTGTTTCTGACATTCTTCTATATCACACTTGGACAGTTCTAAGATAACATAGCTTGACAATGGTTCACATTGGTCGGTCTAAGTATTTGCTTACGGGGCCCCATCTTGTTGTGAAAATGTCCATCTAAGGATGAAGGTGTGCTGTTATCTTCTCTATCCTGTATACCTTTTTCACTCCCTCCTGCCACTTGGGTTCCTTTAGTCCTTCTGAATGGTCTTCTTGTTCTCATCCATGGTGGTGATGTCCAAAATCGCATCCTCAAAATGAACGACATCTGGACGAAAACCTGCTACTTGGGCGGGAAAAGTTGCTCTCCGAAAGCACATCACCAAAACAGACCTAATCCTGGTGACGCAACCTGACTGATGAAAATGATTACCAACTTCAGTTTTTCCTCAGGAAGTTATAGTCAATCTTTGGGGAGCAGGGGTTACTTACTTTTTTAGAACATTTTTATTAAATATGGTATAATGCGAAACTTTCTCCTTTATTTGCAACTGAGATCTTTCTTAGAAAACGATGGTATTTCATTGCAGAGCCCTCTTGTAACACACCCAATTCGCAAATTGTTTGATTCTTCTAGAAGCACAGGTAGTTTTGTCTCAAGACTTTGTTGGCTCGTGTTACGACACTCTTACAGACCTCTGACATTAGATAAAATATGGAGGAAAGATATTCCAGATCTTAGAGTTACATTTCATTGGGATAGAGTATGGGTTGATGTACGCTTAGCATCCAGAAATCCTGACCATCAACAAATACACTATAATTATTTACAAAGAGTATACTTAAATCCTCGGAAGCTTCATTTGATGAAAGTTATAAATGATCCTACATGTACGTTATGTTCTTCAAATGCGATCGGCAGTTATTTTCACGTGTTCTGGGAGAGTACACCAGCGGCAGAATTTTGGAAAATGGTTGCCTTGAATCTATCCAAGTAGTTGAAGATCAGGTTGCTTTGTTTGCCCGTTACACTTATTTTGAATGATTTGTCTGGGCTGGGTTTCACACTGGAGGAGAGGAGAGCATTGCTGGCGGGAATCACAGCTGCAAAGAAACTAGTAGCTGGAATCTGGATCCAAGGGGGTGGTTTGTGTTTGGGGTAGTAATTTTAATATGTTTATTTTTTTATTTTTTTTAAATGTATTTATATTCATTTAAAAGGTATGGATATATGTGAATATTTATTTTGTTTTTCATTGCTGTAACATTGACTTGTACCTTTCTACTTTTCTCAGTTAAATTAAATAAAAAGTTATATTTTAATTCTTGTGAACTCTCATTTTTGCTTTGGTAAATTTGCTGATTAACAGGTTTTTGAGGACTGAGTTGCTATTTTGTTTAATTAAATCTGATAGTGGACTTATTTTGGGGGTCTATACTGCTGCGCTGGTTAACGGTAGGGGTTCTTGTTTTTGTGGTTTTTGTTGGTGAGGTTGTTGTCAAACCAAAATTAACCTGACCTCCAGTTGTCCGTGTTGATGTTCTGTCTGTGTCTTTCCTTACAGGGTCCAGGAGTTGGGACATCATGAGCGCTGCCTAAGCCATCACAACCATCACATATTCTCCTGCATCCACATCCTGGAGGACACCTGCTTCAATGCAAACAACACAACACTCACTAAATATACAAAGCTGCAGCATCACCTACTGGCTTTTGAAGAGAGGTTATAGTTATGACAGTGGAAAAACTGACCCAACCTTAAACGTTATCAACATAAAAACAGTCAGAGATCAAGCTCAGGTGGGCCTTAACCACCTGTCACCATGAACCTTTGTGAAAACCATCAATAACCAAAGAAAAGTTGTTCCTGGAGTTGAAGCATTTAATTTTTTAGGTGACAATAGGACGGTGTGTTCAGTGGTGTTCGCCGTCTCATCTTACCTGCAGCTCAAGGATGCCTGACTCCATAGGTGATCCAGATCCTTCCTGAAGACAACACTGAAGCTGCTCACTGCTGTGATGTTTGGGGAAAAGCAGAGAGACACACACACACATGCTGAGGGATGCAGAAAAATGCTCAAAGGGGAGGTGCAGATTAGAAAATCTGTTTGAAACTGAATATGGATTAATTTATCAGAATGCAGGACCTGGTTTATTACATGCTTCCTTCAACGCAATGATGACCGTTGGATTTCCCGGACGGCGCAGGACGTTTTAAGCTTCTATCGCAACAGTTCCTCCAGGACAACAGCGGTCACCTCATCAGACCTGCTCATGTTTGGAGGAAATCAGAGACATACAACAGCACACAAAGGACCATTGCCAAACATGAACAGGTACAACAAATGCAGGTCATTACAAGTACAGTTGAAGGGTTCAGTTACAGAGATTTAAGGTTTACAAATAAATAACTAGATAAATAAATAAAACAAAACATAAATAAACATAAAAATATGCAGATCATAACAAGTACAGTTGAAGGGTTCAATTACGGAGATTCAAGGTTCATAAATGAATTATTAAACCGCCAAATGTAGATCATGACAAGTACAGTTCAAGGGATCCATTACAGAGATTTAAGGTTCACATATAAATAAATAAAATTACAGTTTTTAACAAAAAAAGAAAACCGAGGATGACCGACACAGTTTATTGTCCTCGTTTTACTTGGTGTTTTTTTTTTTTTCTACACATATCTTTTAGTTCACATCAGAGTTTTCTTTCTGTTACATACATATGAATGAAAAAACTCAAATGTTATTCATAAAATATACAAACTGAACAGTCAAACAGGTGACAGTTCACTCAGTCACTGCATTGTTTCTGACATTCTTCTAATGTTGAAGAAGATGCTGGTTGATGTCCTTCAAATGGGTCCACGCCTTGGGCGGCCATCCCTCCTCTAAGATCTCCACACCTTTGAGGTCGTCTTGTATCTTCGTTTTCTTCTTTACCAAAAGCATGTCGAGGAAATCTCAGGTAATTTAGGAGGAGAAGGAAGATCTACTCAGGCAGAGAAACGTTGCTCTCCAAAATCGCATCCTCAAAATGGACGAAAACTGGAAGATAACCGGCTTCTTGGGCAGAAATAGTTGCTCTCCAAAATCGCATCCTCAAAATTAGACCAAATCCTTGGTACGCAACGCAACTGGTGAAAATTGAGACCAAAGTAACTGATGAAAATAAGTATCACCTAAAATTTTTCCTCAGGAAGTTATATTTCAATTCTAGTGAACTCTCATCTATCATCTTACCAATTGCACCACTAAAACTAGACCACAAGCTGCTACACCGGAGACAGTTTCTCTTCGCAATTGCATCATCAAAATCTGTTACTCCAGAAGAGAACAGATCCTCTCCACAATTGCACCTCTAAAATTAGACCAAACCAGTCTATTCCAGAGTAGAACAGTGTCTCTCCACAATTGATTTGCCAAAACTAGACCAAGACCTGCTTCTCCAGAGTAGAACAGTATTTTCTCTACAAGTGCATCACTAAAAACAGACCAAAACTAGACCAATACCTGCGACCAGGGCAGACAGCAGCTGCACTGGTTGATCATTGATGGTGGGTGGTTTGTTTTTGTGGTGTATATTGGTGCAGTTGTTGTCAAACCAAAAGCAAACCAGCAGAAGCCAAAAGCAAATTAAACGCAAACTAACCTGCAGTGTCCCTCGTCGATGGTCTGTCCTTGGTATGCAGCAGAAGAACCTACCTTACAGGCTCCAGGCGTTGGGATGTTATGAGTTCTGCTTCAGTTTGGCCAAAACAGAGCAAAACTAGACTAAAACATGCAACAGTTTCTCTCCACAATTGCATCGCCAAAACTAGACCAAAACCAGCTACCAGGGCAGACAGCAGCTGCACTGGCTGATCGTTGATGGTGGGGGTTCTTGTTTTGTGGTGTATGTTGGTGTGGTTGTTGTCAAACCAGCAGCAAGCCAAAAGCAAACCAGCAGCAAACTGACCTCCAGTGTCCCTCGCTGATGGTCTATCCATGGAGTGAAGCATTGTCTTTACTTACAGGCTCTATGTGTTGGGCAGTCATGAGTTCTGCCTTAGTTTGTCTTGATCCAGTGCAATTTCAGCTCCTGGTAAACACACAGAGAAATACACAACCATAAAACCATTTAAGACTCATACCTAAAAACCTTGACCTCCTTCAATAATCAGCTCCTACACAAGTTTATGAGTTCATCCCATCTTAAACAACTATTTTAAACTGCTCATGTTTGCATGATGGTTGGCCGCCATGCTCCAAATCAGAATCTCTTCACACATGGACATGTGCCGATTTAAAGACCATTTTAAAACCTCATCTTTATTTTCCCTCTGGGCTTATAAAGTTGCATCCCTGCCTCAGTCTCACCTTTGGGCCCAGTGGAGTGGAGCCATCTCAGAAGACATGGAGTCAGCTGGGGTCTGAGGAACATGCTGGAAAAGAAAAAAGTTGATGGCTGGTGTTAGGTGATGAGATGTTTGTTGAAGCAGACTGAAAACCTTTTTCATCAACCTCTTTAAAAAAAGCCACCCACCTTCATGATCCAGACGATGTCCTCTCAGCATCCAGGCCTGGTTACTGGTTCAGGTGTAGCACAGACATCTTCCTTCTGCTCCCTCAAAGTCCCAGTCATTCCGGTGTCACCATGCTGATCCTGATGGCCACGTCCTTCTTCATGATCCTCAGGTTGTACTTGCTGACTTACCTCTCAGCATTTTGCTCTACTTACAATCAATAAAAATGCTAAACTAGTCTACAAGGTCAAAATAAAGCACAGCTGAATACTGTGCACTTAGGTTTAGCAGGGTTTGTTTTCAGTCTAATTATCCTTACAACAGCCTTGTATCCCTCTCTTTGTAGCAGCCACTGCTGCTCCAGTTTCCATCATTAACATTACCGAGTTTGCATCTTTTTCATCACTCCTTCAAAGAGTGAAAACAACAGTTTAAGACAAATAATGGAAGAACAAAGAATATGAAATAAGTGACCTGGTTGATGTCCTTCAAATGGGTCCGCGTCTTGGGTGGCCATCCCTCGTTAGAGATCTCCTTACCTTTGAGCTCTTCTTGTATCTTCGTTTTCTTCTTTAACCGAAAGCATGTTGAGAAAATCTCAGGACGTGGAGGACGCAACGCAAACGAAAAATAATACCAACCCGACAGATGAAAATTAATACCAGCTCAAATTTGGCCTCAGGAAGGTGTATTTTATTTCTAGTGAACTACAATTATACTTTGAGTAAATGTGCTGATTTACAGGTTTTTGTGGACTGCGTTGCTATTTTGTTGAATTAAATCTGATAGTGGACTTGTTTTGGTGGTTTATGTTGCTGCACTGGCCGATCCTTGATAACCTACCACTCCAGAAGAGAACAGTTTCTCTCCACAATTGCACCACTAAAACTAGACCAAACCATGCCACTCCAGAGTAGAACAGATTCTCTCCACAATTGCATCACCAAAAAAAAAAAAAAGACCAAAACTCGACCAACACCCACTACTCTGGAAAGGAACAGTGTCTCACCACAATTGCATCACCAAAACCAGCTGCTCCAGAAGAGAACAGTTTCTCTCCACATTTGCATCACCAAAACTAGACCAAAACCAGCTGCTACGCAAGAGAACAACTTCCCTTTACAATTCCATCACCAAAAGAAACCAAAACTGGACCAAGACCTGCTACCAGGGCAGACAGCAGCTGCACGGGTTGTTCATTGATGATGGGGGTTTTGTTTTTGTGTTGTATGTTGGTGCGGTTGTTGTCAAACCAAAAGCAAACCAGCAGAAGCCAAAAGCAAATTAAACGCAAACTAACCTGCAGTGTCCCTCGTCGATGGTCTGTCCTTGGTGTGCAGCAGAAGAACCTACCTTACAGGCTCCAGGCGTTGGGATGTTATGAGTTCTGCTTCAGTATAGCAAAAACAGAGCAAAACTAGACTAAAACATATCAGCGGAAGAGGAAAGATTCTCTTTACAATTGCATGACCAAAACTAGACCAGAAGCAGCAAACCCAGAAGAGCACAGTTCCTTTCCACAATTGCATCGCCAAAACTAGACCAAAACCTGCTTCTCCAGAGTAGAACAGTTTCTCTCCACAATTGCATCACTAAAACAGACAAAAACTAGACCGAAACCAGCTACCAGGGCAGACAGCAGCTGCACTGGTTGATCATTGATGATGGGGGTTTGTTTTTGTGGTGTATGTTGGTGCGGTTGTTGTCAAACCAAAAGCAAACCAGCAGAAGCCAAAAGCAAATTAAACGCAAACTAACCTGCAGTGTCCCTCGTCGATGATCTGTCCTTGGTGTGCAGCAGAAGGACCTACCTTACAGGCTCCAGGCGTTGAGATGTCATGAGTTCTGCTTCAGTTTAGCAAACACAGAGCAAAACTAGACTAAAACATGCAACTCTGGAACAGAAAAGTTTATCTCCACAACTGCATCGCCAAAACTAGACCAAAGCTCAACCAAAACCTGTTACTCTGGAGGAAAACACTTCTCTCTTCAATTGCATCATCAAAACAGAGCAAAACTAGACGAACACCTGCTACCAGACCAGACAGCAACTTCACTAGTTGATCTTTGATGGTGGGGGTTCTTGTTTTTGTGGTGTATGTTGGTGCGGTTGTTGACAAACCAAAAGCAAACCAGCAGAAGCCAAAAGCAAACCAGCAGCAAACCAAAAGCAAATCAGCAGAAGCCAAAAGCAAACCAAAAGCGAACCAGCAGAAGCCAAAAGCAAACTGACCTCCAGTGTCCCTCGTTGATGGTCTGTCCGTAGAGTGAAGCATTGTCTTTACTTACAGGTTCTAGGTGTTGGGCAGTCATGAGTTCTGCCTTAGCTTGTCTTGATCCGGCGCAATTTCAGCTCCTGGTTAACACACAGAGAAATACACAACCATCAAATCTTAAGTCCTGAATATTAGACTCAAAATTCAAAACTTCGGCCTCTTTGACCTCCTTTAATAATCAGCTCTTAAACAAGTTTATTAGTTCAGCTTTGCAGAAACGCCCCCTTCATTACTCGACACACGCTTCAAAGCCTAGGCACTGAAAGACACATCACTAGCAAGAGCGCTTTAAGGGGTCAGGGGTTTCAAAGCTTTGAATCTTTATGGCTCAATTTAAGACGAAAATTAAAAGAAATTAACCGTATGAGCTTCACTTACCATTACAACATCCACACATCACCACAAAAACAATCAAATATAAAGCGACAAACAAGTAAAAAAAAAAAAACCTGTTAGCTTAAAGTAAGGACTACGGTGTTGCTTCCTCTCAGTCAGCCGACAAACTAACCAGCGTCCCCAGGTGCGCCTCTTTTAAACCCTGTGACTCCTCCCACTGTGTGTTACTAATTACATAATTTAAAACAAACTAAAAATTACTCATGTCTGAGAGCATTTTACACCTCTAAACTCTTATTCTTCCCACATTCAGTTTTTTTACATGTCTATGTTCACTTTATTTCCACCACAGACTGTTTTTATCATATTTGTTGTTTTCTGAACCACCTGACCGTCATTTTCGTATTTACTCTGAGGGAGTTTATCGCCTCGGTTTCCCGGATTTCACCTGCAGATGTCGGACGTGGTTCGGGGAGTCTGCGCCTCACCTGGAGGTTAGAGGAAACACACATGTTCAAATGTAAATCAATGATCGATAGCTGAGATTCACAGTTGTGTTCGCGCCACTTAAACAGAGTTTAAAAGTGGTGTTGGCGAAGATGGCACGAACAGACGCGGTCGAGTTATCATCCGACCGTTTATTGTGTATTTCAACCGTGTTCTGAGCGAATCAGGGCAGAGGCCTACCGAGCTAACGAAGCTAACGGCGCTAACTTTTCTCGGAATAATCCGGAGAAGGAAAACGGCCATAAACCGGTGAATTGGGCTGATAGTGTGCTCTTTTTTTGTTAGAAAGACCCACACATTCAAAAATAACAGTAAATGTCGGTATATTGGTCCCTTTGTACCGCATACAGGTGAAGTGAGCTAACATGGAGGCGCCGCCGCCTGGTAACGTGTCTATAAAACCTGCAGTCAACAAAACCAACTGTATCATCGATGAAAATCACATCATAGTTTAGCAAGTTATCAATATTTGATCAATATTTCTATAGTAGGAGAGGCCCCTGCTTGTGTACTTGTATGAGTTATACATAGGCCTGTAGGGGAGACCGGGTAAGTTAAGTCCCCTCTGTTTCTTGTAAATGGTCAAAGAAATTGATAATGTGACCAAATATTTAGGAGATGGTCATCAATTCATGGAGTCTGTGAAGGTTAGAAGCGTTGGCTGTGTCCAAAATGGATCCCTAATCCCTATATAGGTGACTACATGGGGGTTAGCGCCATTTTGAGGGGTATCCGAAACCTCAGTGATCAATTCCAGTGCCCAATATAGGTGATTCAAAATTTCCCATTAAGCATTGCAAAATGTATTGACCATCCGATGGTCACTCAACGGTTGCATCTTGCCATGTAGTGTCCGAAACCTCCGGTAATTGAGTTCACTACAACTATATAGTAAAACCCCATATGGGGGTTAGGGGTCAGGGATTGAGTGATTCATTTCGGACACAGCCTGAGACATTATTTACGTAGACGCCCCAAAGCCTGATGCTGCCTATTGGAGCTCTGGTATCAGTGCGCCCGCCATCTTGGATGGGTCCCCCGTGTGCCTCTAGTGCATTAAGGTAAGTAGGAATGCCCAACCAACTCTCAGAATTTCTGCCCGATTTTCACACTGTTTGGTTTGTTACAACGGCAGGGATGTAGCAATAATACAGGACAATGTCACATTAAAAATAAAAAATATATGTTTTTCAATCCTGTTTGTGAAATGTAATCCCACGTAATCTGGTTTCAATACTGCGTCGGGTTTTTCAACCATAGAGTGCAAAAAAACGGGCACAGTTACTCGTTCTCCATTGACCCCGTTTGGCTCTTGAGTGAACCTGGAGTGGGGAGACCCATCTAATATAGCGGTGACACTGGTTTACGCTCCAGCACGTAATGAGGCGTCTACGTATATAATCATACATAATACATTTTATTCACGTCATATTGTTGGGATACATTTCTGGTTGTTTTTTGAGACATCAGCCTTTTTTCCCTGTTTTTCTTAGTAGGAGATTCTGATTTGTTCTGCCCAATAAAGACAATCATGACCCAAACACATTAGGACGCTTATTTAAACAGTTGCATGTTCATGTTGCATGCTAATCAATTTGAGCAATGAAGTGAGGCAAGAACATATTTAGAGCTTGGTGACCTGATGTCTGATTCTGTTTATTTTTATACAATCACAGGTGTGACCCGGGTCCCCAGCCTCAGTGGGATTATCAGTGTCCACTGTCAACACTACTGCAGAAACCAGACTTCATGAATCATCAGAGTTTGTCCAACAAGACACACAGATATGAACACCACCCATCCCAGCTACAGCAGCTTCCACCACCCTGAAAACAACATCAACCTCTGCTCTGTCTCACTGAATCTCCAGTGCAGCTGGATAATTTGAATGAGTGTGTATTCTAGTAATCACATACACTAACTCCCTTTATCATGTGTCCTGTCAAAGACTCGCACCATTCGTTGTACTTTCTTGTTTCTACAAATAAAGATTGTACCACTTTGACTTACCCTTATAAACTGTCTGTGCGTATATGTTTATACAGAAATGTATATTTTCACATTATTAAGTATTTAGATGAAAAACCTTTTATAATGTTGATGTAGTAGATAAATAAAATTAATTAAACCAGTGTTAAAGGGTGCAGAACTGTTAGACTGAGAACTTTGGATGTAATTACCCTTTAAAACTTAGTTATTCGACAAAAAGTGTCTTTTAAAATTGGTGCATCATTGTAGTAAAAAGGTAACCTATCTCAGAAACATGGTTTCAGTCTGCCGTCACTCAATGAATATTTTTATATTTTCAGTAAATTACTTTGAAAAGGGATGAAACTGAAGAGCAAGGATTATGTTTCAGGAGTCAGAGTCTTCACTGTCCTGCAGTCTGCTTCTGCATTTACTGGGGTTGGCCACCAGATGTCAGCATTCAGTCATCAAAACAACCATCACCTGCATCAGCTGAACCACAAACATCATCATCTGTGTCCCTGAAAGTCTCCTCAACAGTTCAGGGTCTCCTTGGTTCTGTTTTTTGGGTCATGATGCTCCAAATATCTTCATTTTTACTTATTTACTCTGTTCATCTGACCATTTGCTTCTTTATTAAAATACCCACCCACCCGATTTATTATTCAATTGTCCTCTGCTGTTAGAACCCTTTTATTTATTTTTTTACTACTATGTCATTATTATTGTTGTTGTTGTTGTTATTTTTTTTACTACTTTATTATTTTTATTGTTATTATTATTTTATTTTTTTTACTACTATATTATTATTATTATTATTATTATTATTACCATTGATGTTGTTATTGTTATTATAAAATAAATAAATGCTGATAAATCAGACTCCTGCTCTGATCAAATACCGCGATAGTTGATCTAAATCTCAGGTAACACATTAAGATATCGCACACGCGCCTTGTCTGCCGCGTCCCCGTGCCTTTGCCCTGCGCCTGCGCAGCGGAGCAATAACTGTTAAAGACGGAGACGGTGTTCGGTTATCAGCAGCGTCTACCAGCGGGAATCTGTAACCTGTTCAACACCGAAAAACACCGGAATCCACCGGACACAAGCCTAACGGGCTCCACCGGACATCCAGCGGGATAGAGCGGGGCAGCAGGCGGGGGCAGAGCCGCGGCAGGCCGGGGTCTGTGGACCGGGAGCCCGCCTGTCTGTCCGCCTGCACACGGTGACACAAAGCGGACTGAAGAGGAGCTTTAAACGGCGTTTGAGCACCGAGAGCCGACCCTGAGTTCACCACAGAGCCATTTTATACGAGGATTTAACCGGAAAGAGAGTCTGAACCAGCCCGGGACCGGAGGAGGAGGACACGGTGCTGTTCGGGTCCAGATGTTGGCCTGATGACGATGCTCCGAGGACAGAAAACACATGAAGAAAGGACACGAAGAAGAACTGTGGAGGACTGACAGAGACACCGAGAGGACACCAACAAGACACGAAGAAGAGCACCGACGGGACATTTAAAGGTGAGGACACAGAGAGGGACATGATTATTACAGGTGGGAGGGAGACATTCAGGAGAGAACAGACGGAGGACAGGTAGAGACAGGAGGGACAGGGTCCAAGGAGGACACAGAGACATACTGAACCAGAGTAAATACAGAGACACACAGAGGACAGGACAAACGTAAACACAGGACATTGACCCATAAAATCAGGGGCTCTGATTAGGACAGAAGACACATGAGGACAAAACAATCAAACACTAAAGAAGTGAAGACTTATCTATAAATAAAGGGACACGAGTCACATGGAGGACACACAGAGAGACCTTATAGAGACATCTGAGGACATCTGAATGGACAGAAGACATGAAACTATTCAAGACCTTTAAAGGGACGTGGGGGCGGATATGAGGACATAAAACCCTGAAATAAACATTAAAACACGTATTTATTAGACATCCAGAGACCACGTCAAACACAGAGGAGACATTTAGTGGACATTATATAATCAGAGACTCTGAGGAGTATCAAACAGATTATGGACGGGGACAGTGAGACACTTTTCTGAGTATTTTGAGACTTTCTTTAAGAGACACGGACAGAGTCTGGAACATCAGGAGACAAAGGGACAGTAAAGCGTGATGAAGGACAGACTGTGCTGGATGTACAGAGGGATTCAGATGTGGAGGACAGACAGGTGACAGTACAAGGATAGTCTCTGTGGGACTCTGGTGACATTAAAGACAGTCAGGGACGGGGGTCCACAGAGTTGAGGACATTTGGAGGACAGACTGTGAAGATGTTTTTGTCTGACAGAGTGTCTTTTTGTCTCCTGGCAGGTTGGATGTAAAGAGGGCTGAGAGGACAACATGATGTCCCCAGAGTGGACCCGTGTTTTCGCTCTGTCCATCCATGTCCTGGTCCTGGTCCTGGTCTTGTCCCGACCTGCGCTGGGGGCCCGCTCCGACAGGAACTCTGCGCTGGAGGAGTATATCTGTGCCACGGTCAACGCCACGGTGCTGGACGGACGAGGACACACCGTCCACATGATGAGCAGCGATGAGGGGACGTATGGACAGAACTCCCCCAAAGTGGACACTCGAGGGGTCGTTATCGCACCGGCGCCTCACAATGGAGGTAATGACATCACAGCATCATTAACGCTGCGTTTGAGTTTCCTCAAAAGTCGAAGCTGAAAATGACGTCAAACCCGAGTTCCCAGCGTTTCAGTTACCAAGTCGTAAAAAGCGAAATCAGACAAACAAGATGGCGACATCTACGAAAGTTATTTTAGCGCTTACCTTATATCGGACAAGGCGAACGCTAAAATAATTCACGTAGATGTAGCCATCTTAGATCCGCCTCTGATTTTGCTTTTTCCGACTTGGTAACTGAAACGATGTTAACTCGGGTTTGACGTCATTTTCAGTTCCAACATCTGACCTCCGAGAAAACTCGAACCCAGCATTAGACTCAACGTAGTGAGTCAGTCCGACTGAAACTGGACTCAGAAAAAGACGTTAAATCCCGTTAGTCCACCTGAACCGGTACTAAACTAAAGTTCTGCAGTTCGACTAACAAACCTAGATTCTCTTGCACCTAAACCACTCAGTTAGACTGACCTGACTCAAGTTCTGCATGTGCTCCTCGCCTCGCCCGGCTCTGACCCGGTAGTTGAATGACATGAATGTGTTGTTGAAAGCTGAGCGCTAAATAAAACCTTAATAACGAGGAATGAACAAAGTGTGAACGGTCGGAGAAACGGAGATGAGATTAGAAAGAACTTTATTGATCCTTTTGGGAAGGTTCCCTGAGGGAGAGTAAAAGAGAAGTTTTTATTGTTCGTCTAACCAGTTTCTTTCTAACGTGTTTATCGAAGATTAACCAGCTGGAAAAAAGGCATGTCGCCACTCACCGTTACTGAGATGGACACACTCAGTCGATGAATTGATTCTTGCCTGGTGCTTGTAAACAGAGACGAGGACACTAGTCCAGTTACGTCACCTGGTTAAAGCTACACCTGTAGTTTGACTGACCTACTGAATGACCCACCTGAGTTCAGACGCAGAGTTTCTCCTGTGGAAATATCACATTAATGCCCAACTCGGAAACTCAGGCAACAGTTTGGCGCCTGACTCGCTGACTTCACATCGTATTTGTCGTTAAAGTGGCTGACAATGTTTTTGATATTAAGATTTATTGATTTTGAATGAATTCTTGATTTATTGACATTGCTTTTTGTTCAAGTATAATTTGTGACGTGTGGTGTTCGCATTAGTTGTTATCCATTGAGTGACCTAGACTATCCAGAAACGTTATTAATAAACATTAGAGGGACACTGAACTGATTTTAGGATTGATATAGTACCTGTGATAGCTCTGTTGGTGAACTTTACACAAATAACACTTTACAATTTTTGGAAATGTACCTGACCCCCAATTTCCAACGCATCCTCCGATCGTAGCTGATCGTAACCATCCAAGTTAACGTGTCAATTTACACCGACTTCTTTTCAAAATAAAACATCCAGCTTCTTTTCAAAATAAAACATCCGGCTTCTTTTCAAAATAAAACACTCCATGTTTCAGGAGGATCGTATTTCACACCATGAGCTGATCGTAACCATTCAAGTTAACGTGTCAATTTACACCGACTTCTTTCCGTTCCTCTGCGGATCGCCGGACTCCTCAGCTGATCACAAGAGTTCTATTTTTTCTGGACGCCGGAGCATGGCGGATAAATTCAGCACAGATTAACCCGTGCTGGAAAGGAAGTCGGGCACAGACACAAAATAAAACATCCGGCTTCTTTTCAAACAAAACACTCCGGCGGAGACGAACAAGTGAAAGGTTTTTAGACGTCATTTCACCCCGATGACACCATGGATGAGGAGATGCTGATTCTAGAAGTCTAGAAGTAGATTTCCTCCTCTGGAAGGACACAATCTACTGCTTATATGTCTATGTGTCTGTCTTTAGAGAGACAACTCGTTATCGTGAGATTGAACGTGAATCTGCAGGTTCTTGTGAGTTCTCGTGATTACTGCTGTCTGTAATCCGCCACGAAATTCACTTCACAAATGGATCTGGTAGGAATTGGTGGACGGTGAAAATCGCCACTGTTCTGGATCGGAGCCGTTCCGGATGTGGTGAAAATTGTGGGTTCGAGTCCCGTCTTTGAAAACTAAGTCTGAAACGCTCCGACTCAGCCACTGTCTCTTTAAGACTCTTCAAAACATCTCCGAACTCTCGTACATTGTTGCCATGAAACTGAGTCACGTCTCTCCTGTTAAAATGACGATTTCGCCCTTATAAGGAAACTCACCAGTTGGTGAAGTCGTGGAAATATCAGGTGGATTTCAGATTGATGGAGGATGACGTTCAGAGCGCGGTCTTATCCTGGGATTAGCTCCACACACATTTGGTCGTTACTCGTTAACTATCACTGTCTGAAACTTAAGTAAGATATGTTAGCTTCAGCACTTCTGTAGTATTTATTTCCTTCAGCCTTGATTAAAAGATGAGGTGATGTTAAAGCGGACTTCCTGAATTTATAAGACAGACTTTCCGAACCGTAACCATCGTGAACCATCTGAGGAGCGTCTTTAAGTTTGTTTTTTTCACACCTGCCTTCGAATTAGGGAGATCGTTTGATTGCCAGCAGCGATGGTCATGTGACCTCTAATGCGATCATGCTGTCAGGTATAAACGTTAATATAGAGATATGTTATGATAAACAAAACTGGCTTCACAATTTTCACAATCATCTCTAATCAGTAGAAACAGATCACTTTACTGCTCTGTGATTGGACAGTGTGTGTTGAAATGCACTCTGGGAGTTATAGTCTTCCCTTTCATACTCTTTGAATGAAAAACAGATTTTTCTGTAGTTTAGTTTGGGCTCATGTTGGTTTGACCCGAGAGTTCTTCATCACCTCAGACACACCTGTGGTTCTGATGTGACGTCACAGAGAGGGGCGAAGCCGGAGCGCGTCACGTTTAAACACGTCGGGAACATCCTGACTCTGAACGCCCTCACACTCACTCCTGAAGAATGAGGAGGTCTCTGTGAACATGTCCAGTCTGATCAGTGTGTGTGTGTGTGTGTGTGTGTGTGTGTGTCTCAATCTGCTGAAAAACAAACTCAAGATGTTTCTGTGTGGTGTTCAGGAGCCTGTGCACAGCGCGGAGAACACAAAACCCACCACCAGACTGACTGTCTCTGCAGCCTGTGTGTGTGTGTGTCTGTGTGTGTGTGTGAAAAGCCTTTATGAGGTGAAAGGTCAGTGTGCAGAGATCAGATAGAGTAAGTGTTGAGAGGTCTCGCTCTGATTTTATCCTGATGTTTCTGTCGGCTGTAGTTTATCTCATTTATGCTCGTTTAATTACACTCTAATGGTAGAATCCATCTTTGTGCTCAGTCCACTAAAACTTATTGTATAATCATAATGCTGTGTGTGTGTGTGTGTGTGTGTGTGTGTGTGTGTGTGTGTGTGTGTGTGTGTGTGTGGTAGTCTGGCACTGCAGAGGTTTTCAGGCTGCGTTCAGGATGATGAAGGTCGACCATCTCTGAGGTGTCGGGTTACAGTCAGACTTTAGAGGACACTGCAGAGCTTGAAACACACACACATACACACACACACACACACACACACAGACCACATAAACAGATGATTTCAATAATCACTGAAAACAAATGAAGGAATTACCTTCAATAACTTCCGTAACATTTTTATTATCATAAGACTCCAATTCCACAGGAGTTAGGAAACTGAAAAATGTTGACAAAAATAAAATTTGATGTTTTCCAAATTATTAAAAGTTAATTAATAATGGTGGAAAAACAACAAATCAAATGATAAAGTGAAAAAAATGATTACAAAACTCTGATTATGAAAACTCTTTGTCTGAACCAGCTGATCGAGCCGTTAAACCTGGGCTCTCTGTGTAAGGAGGCGCTGATCAACACTCTAACTATTAAAACTTCGTCTCTTCTCAGTGGTGGACCGGCAGGGTTGCGACCCGAACACGCGCTTCCTGGTTCCTCCCCGCAACGTCCACTGGGTGGCGCTGCTGCAGAGAGGAAACTGCACCTTCAAAGAGAAGATCCTGAAGGCGGCGGCCTACAACGCCACAGCGGTCCTGATCTACAACAACTCGACCAACAAGACAGTGAAGATGGGCCACGAGGGTCAGTCAACGCACCACAGTTCATTTATTATAGATATTTGTATATGTATGCAGGTTATGGAGAGTGAGAAGACACCGGTAGATCCTCAGAGAATGTCTGTCAGATATCCAACCTGAAACTAACTTCACCGCCGTATTTACAGGAAAATATATCCAACCTGAAACTAACTTCACCGCTGTATTTACAGGAGAATATATCCAACCTAAAACTAACTTCACCGCCGTATTTACAGGAAAATATATCCAACCTGAAACTAACTTCACCGCCGTATTTACAGGAAAATATATCCAACCTAAAACTAACTTCACCGCCGTATTTACAGGAAAATATATCCAACCTGAAACTAACTTCACCGCCGTATTTACAGGAAAATATATCCAACCTGAAACTAACTTCACCGCTGTATTTACAGGAGAATATATCCAACCTAAAACTAACTTCACCGCCGTATTTACAGGAAAATATATCCAACCTGAAACTAACTTCACCGCCGTATTTACAGGAAAATATATCCAACCTAAAACTAACTTCACCGCCGTATTTACAGGAAAATATATCCAACCTAAAACTAACTTCACCGCTGTATTTACAGGAAAATATATCCAACCTGAAACTAACTTCACCGCCGTATTTACAGGAAAATATATCCAACCTGAAACTAACTTCACCGCCGTATTTACAGGAAAATATATCCAACCTAAAACTAACTTCACCGCCGTATTTACAGGAAAAAACATTTGTTGATTTTTTTATGCGCACACATGACCCTAAATACGTTTTACAATTCACACACATGTATTTTTAGAGTGAAATGGTCGCACTGTCGAGACCTGATATGTGTGTAAACGTACTGTAGACCCACACAGTTTATACTCAAAAATAGTGAGTGATATTTATTCTGATTATTTATTATTTACACTGTGATGAAGTCTGCTGAGTCACATGATCTCACTCACACCTGTCTGATGTCTACACCTGTAATGTGAACATGCAGACAGACAGTAGGAGGAACAGCTATCTTAGCTCAGCATTCAAATATATGTGTCTATGAACTCCTTTAAGAGGAAGGAGGAGAAAAAAAGGAGGAAGAGGAGGAGTTAAAGATGGTGGATAAGGAGGAGGGGGCGGGGCAGGAGGCAGGAGACGCGGGGAAGTGTGTAAGGAGGTGAGGAGTAACTTCCTGGGATCAATGTCGACTAAATATAGACAGGACCATGTCATTAATTGATGAGGTCACAGTGACCTCATGCTGTGTGCGTGTGTGTGTGTGCATGTGTGTGTGTGTTAATGTCACAGAGCAGAAAATGAGCGACTCTAAACCCGTTTCAGATGTTAAGATCCCCGACGCTGCAGAAATATTCATCCAGACAGGAGAAACTCAGAATTCCTGTATTAATTCAGTTTCAGCTTTCTATCTAAATATAGATCTAGATCTGTATCTAGATCTTCTTTACACACACATCAGCTTTTTTTTATCATGGATCATGACATAACAGATTGTGGATTGGTTCCATATGAACAAAGATTTATCGATTGATTGATTTCATATCTAATCAATCACTTTTATAGAAATATATATACAGTAGTTACATATACAAGTTTTCGGACACTATATAAAAAGGCTCATCACCTTTTTTTCCTCACCGTCTAACTTTAAATCAGATTAAACTTTTCCTGTTTTTGGTCGATTAGGATTAACAAAATTATTTTTATTTGCTAAAAGCCAAAAAAGCCAAAATTCCTGCAAACTATTGTGAGAAGTTTGTGGAAGCGTATCCAAAACATTTGACCCAAGTCATACAATTAAAGGCAGCTACCAAATACTAATAATATGTATGTAAACTTTGACTCTCAGGAAAATAATAAAAAATTGTCTAAAAAATGTTTCTCTCTCATCATTCTGGGATTTAGCAAATAAAAATAATTTTGTTCATCCTAATCGACCAAAAACAGAAAAAGTTTAATCTGATTTAAAGTTAGACGGTGAGGAAAAAAAGGTTATGAGCCTTTTTATATCCACTGTATGTAAACTTCTGTATGCACAGGTTGTACTTCTGAATCTGTGAGTCGTCCTGATCCCGCCTCTGTCTCCAGGTACGGGTGACACGGTGGCGGTGATGATCACTGAGGCCTACGGGAAGGAGATCCTGGCTCACCTGGAGAGGAACCTGACGGTCCTGGTCTCTGTGGTGGTTGGAGATCGGGGTTCCTCTAAAAACATAAACCGAGGTTCTCTGGTCTTTGTCTCCATCTCCTTCATCGTCCTCCTCATCATCTCCTCCGCCTGGCTCATCTTCTACTTCATCCAAAAGATCCGCTACACCAGCGCCCGCGACCGCAGCCAGGTAACAGCGAGCGCGCCGCTGACACGGTTTTTAAGGGGTTAACCTGCTCATAAAGCGCTAACATGCTAACGTGGAGCTAAGTTTTGTATAAAGAGGTGAATCTGCTCATTATTACCGAATCAGCAGGTGCCCTCCCCCTCTCTCCCCCTCCTCTCCCCCCTCAGTGTAATCTGACCTTCCTCTCAGGACTCCGCCTCCTCCCCCCATCCACCCTCCATCTAATGCAGATCAACCTTCAGTCCAGGTCCCTGCGGTCCCTCTGTAGACTGATAACAGCTGATGGGGATCTGCTGACACTGTAGTGTTATACTAATACTGCATTACAGAAGTACTAAATAGTATTTCAGACTACAACACTGCTGAGAGTAATACTACAGAGGATGAAGTGGAATACAGAGTCAGTACACAGCGTACAGTGAAGGAGTAAAAGTACCCGGTATAAGGTATAGATCGTATACAGTTGAAGTAAACAGAGCCCTGTCCCCTGATCAATCCTTCTGATCACTTGTCTTTGTATTATAGTTTCCTATTTCCTTATATGAACTCTTGTAATAGGGAACCGAAGTCATGCTAACTTCCGGGTTAGCATACGGTCCTATGGAGCCCATCAAAATGAATGGACAGATATATATAACTACTGGTCCGCTTTGGTATACGTCGTGGATTTCACATATAATGTTTATCATGTTTAAATTTACATTTTAACCTCGAAAAAGCCGTGATTTTAGACATGTTGCTATAGCTACAGTTTAATTTAGAGTGAGACCACGTAATGAACTACACCGCTCGTCGCACTATTTTTGCGTCACTGTCTAAGCTTTGACAGACGACGATGGCGGTGACTTTGGCAAGTTTCACGTCCTTCTTCCAGGATGAAGGAAAGAGTATTAAACGTGGTGAAAACCACTACAAGTCGGGTCATGTTGAGAGTGGGAGTTACGCCGGCGGAGAGATAGTTGGTCGAGTGAGAGCCAGCATGCGGGACAAGCTCTGACAAGGGGCTCTATGTCATTTACGCGACTTCTTGAGGTCTGTAGTCTCTCCATTTACGTGTTTTCAAAGACAAATAGATCAACAATTACACAACAGACAGAGCCTTTATTTACCTTAATGGTTATCATTTAAGTTAAAATACAACATATTTGTGACTCAGGGTGTAAAACAAAGCGGACCAGAAAATACCATAGACCTGTCCATTCACTCCTATTATCCCAATAGGACCTATAGCGCTAACCGGAAGTGGGCGTGGCTTCGGTTCCCTATATTGTTGGTTTGTGACGTTTCCAACTGACCTGAAGAAATGATTATTAATCCAGAAGAGATTCTTCAGAATGAACATGAACCTTCTGCTCCTCTTTTCTAAATACTCCATCTTAACGATCAACAAACTCAGTGTCTTTCACTCTCGTTTGTTCATCAATAAGAAACAAAAACCTTCCTGAAACTTTTTAACCTTTTCATCCGACCTTCACCCGTACACTAAGACAAAACCACCATCTTCAGTTTCCTTCATGTTGAACTTCTTCTCATCAGTCTAATTTCACTTTAGAGGAGAGAAACTAAGAAATGATCTGGATGGATCTCTAAAATCAATATTAAATCCTTTAAAGTATCATTAAAATGTCTTTGTCTCTGTGTGTCTCTGTCCTCCTCAGCAGGCCGTCATCTGTCATCGATTATTTCTGTCTCCCTGTTTCTCAGAGTCATAAACACTCTAACCCCCAATTTACACCACATCCTGAACGGCAGCGTTTTTCGCCGTCCGCCAATTCCTCCCACATCCATTTGTTACGCGAATTTCATGGCGGATTGCGGACAGCTGTAGAACCCGCGGATTCACGTTCAATCGCTCGATGACGAGTTGTCTCTCTAAAGACAGACACATAGACATATAAGCAGTAGATTGTGTCCTGGTTACGATCAGCTACGATCGGAGGATACGACCTTTTAGGAGACGATCAGGATGAAGGTGGAGATCGGGGGTTATAGTATGTGAAGCTGTCTCATGTCCACACAGTCTAATCTGTCCTCTGTCCCTCAGCGTCGTCTTGGCGATGCAGCAAAGAAAGCCATCGGGAAGCTGACCACGAGGACAGTGAAGAAAGGAGACAAGGTAACTTCCTGTTTGTCTCATGATGCGTAAATGTGTGTGTGAGGGGGTCGGGGGGCAGGAGGACCCTGAGGTGATGTGTTTTGTGTCATAAACCTTCAGCTGCCGATGAAACAGTGATGGATGCCCACTCAGTCAGAGGTCAGAGGTCAGAGGATGATAGCGAGGGAGGGTAAACATGATGGAGATAAAACATAAATCAGACCCGACGAGCTGCTGCCAGAGTGTTTACAGCCACGACAGAGACACAACACAAACACACAACATAAACACACAACTGTCAGTAAAAGCAGCAGTGAGTGTAGACACTACAGAGACACAAGGACACACAACTAACACACAACAGAGGGACAAACACACACACACAAAACAACAAGAGGAAAACAACAGCACACACCTCTGTTACCTGTTACCTGAGTGGTGGTGGTTCAGGTGTCTTAGTCTTGAGGTTTGGGGGTGTGGGGGGTCAGGGGTTTTGGGGAGGACAGGATGTGAAGTGGACAGGTCTTTAAGTCCGTGCACATGCCCCGCCCCCCCAGCTGTCATTGGCGAGTAAATCACAGAGAGCTGACCCTGAACAAACGTGAGGAACATGATGAACCAGAGGGAAGTAAATCTGTGTGTGTGTGTGTGTGTGTGTGTGTGTGTGTGTGTGTGTGTGTGTGTGTGTGTGCGCGCGCTCTATAGGAGACTGATCCAGACTTCAATCACTGTGCCGTGTGTATCGAGGCCTACCAGCTGAACGACGTGGTCCGGATTCTGCCCTGCAAGTGAGTCTAACACACCTGCTGACCGCTCCGATCCTGAGCAGGCGCTCGGGTCGGCGGTCTCACGCTCACGGTTCATACGGTCGTGTAGGGATCGCCATAATCGATTATCGACCGAGGTCTTAATCGATTTCTGGTTTTTGTTTGTAAAGAAAGTTGTCAGTTCTGATCTCCTCTAAAAAAGCGTTTATGAATCAGAAGCTGCCGGTCTCACGGAGCGAGTCGATTTTACAGCAAGTCTCAGAGTTCTGGGTCAGAGCCGGTTCTGTCGTCAGTGTTTTTGAGCGCGTCTGTCTCTCTGTGCGTCGTTGTTTTGGAAGTGAAGGACGTTAAAAAAAAAACACTTAGTTGTGTATTTGTTGATGTAGTTGTGTGTTTTTGTAGTGTGTTTGGTTCATCTGAGGTTTGTCGATCATGCATTGTTTAATTGTGTTGTCATGAATTTCTTTTTTCTTCCATTTATTGTGTAACTTTGTTTTTTTACTTTATGCCGTCTCTGTGTTTTTAAATATAAATGTGTGTGTTTTTTGTGTTTTCATTTGTTTGCTGTCATCTTGTGCATAATCCCTTATTAATTTTGTGTTGTCTTGTTATCAGTTTGTCATCTTTTGTGTTAAGATATTTTAAAAATGGTCTTTTTTGAGTCTTTTTGTTGTGTGATTTTTGTTATTGATTATTGTGTATTCCTTGTGTTTTGTTGTGTATTTGTACTTCCTGTGGTGTTTTTGTTGTGTGTTTGGTTCATCTGAGCTTTGTCGATTATGCATTGTTTCATTGTGTTGTCATGAATTTCTTTGTGTTTTTTTCTTCCATTTATTGTGTAACTTTGTTTTTTTTATGCCTTCTCTGTGGTTTTTAAACATGTGTTTGTGTGTTTTTTGTGTTTTTATTGTGTTTGCTGTCTTATTGTGCACAATCCCCTATTAGCTGTTCTGTTTTGTGTTGTTTTGTTATCAGTTTGTCATATGTTGTGTAGTACAGATATTTTAATAATGGTCTTTTTCAAGTCTTTTTGTTGTGTGATTTTTGTTGTTGATTATTGTGTATTTGTTGTGTTTATAGTTCCTTCTGTGTTTTTGTTGAATGTTTGTGGTTCTTTGGTTGTTTTGTTGTGTTTGCTGTCTTTTTGTTCATTAGTTGTTGTTTTCTGTTTTTATTACTTCTTTTTAAAGTGTGTTTTCGTCGTTGGGTTTTAGTCGCTCATTGTTGTGAACTCTTCATGTTTTTGTTGAATGTTGTGTTTTTGTCGTATTTTTTTCCTTCTCTCTATCCTCAATCAAAAAAAATCGATCTCAGTGTCATGGCGGACAGTTTTAGTAAAGGGGCGGAGCTTCAGGTGATATTTGGGGCCTGAACTGACGGACACTCGGCTCACACTCACTCTGGTCTGGAGGAGAACAAACAGAAGGAAGGCTCCACCCTGAGGCTGTACTCGGTACTGCAGTGACATCACAACTTCAGGCCTGATGGTGTCACACTGAGTCTCAACACACACAGACAGACACACACAGATCATGTGTGTTTAACAATAACAACAGTGACGTTACAAAGAAACTCACTCTTGGTGTTTTGATTGTGCGTTTGATTTGATTTGTTGTGTATTTGTAATAGTTGTGTAAGTGTTTGTGTGTGTTTTTGTTGTTGTATCTGTTGCAGATCTGTTGTTGTTTATTCAATGTGTGTACTGTTGTGTATATTGTTGTGTAGTGTTAATGTTGATTTTGCTCATGTGTGTCTCTGCTGTGTGTTTTGTTTCTAGTGTGTCCTGATGTGTATTTTTTGTTTTGTTTGTTGTGATGTTGTATTTAATTGTGTTCTTGTTGTGTGTTATTGTCGTTTTTGACACATTTTTGCTGTGCTTTATTTTTTGTTTACTTTGATGTGTATTTATTGTGTAATTTTAAAGTTTGATATTGTTGTTTATTTGTTGTGTCATGAATATGTTTTTTGTTGTGTATTCAGTGCAAACGTATTTTGTGTATTTTGTTTTTGTATTCTGTTTTCATTAAGTGTTGTGTATTTGTTGTGTGCCCTGTTGTGTTAATGTATTGCTCTTATTGTGTACTTGTTGTGTTATCTTTTCATTGTTTTTGTTGTGGTTTTTGTGTATTTATTGATTTATCTGTTTTTATATCTCTCATTATCTGAGTGTGTTTATTACACTGTTTGTTGTGTTGTGAGTTTAGAGTGTGTATTTTTTGTGCTGCTGATGTGTGTTGTTGTGTGACCTTGGTTGTGTTAAAGTAGCGCTCTTATTGTGTACTTGTTGTGTTACTGTTTAATTGTTTCTGTTTTTTTGTGTATTTATTGATTCATCTGTTTTTGTATCCTCATTATCTGATTGTGTTTATTACACCGTTTGTGGCGTTTACTGTGTGTATTTTTTGTGTTGTTGATGTGTGTTGTTGTGTTGTCTTTGTGTCAGTTGTGTGTTATTTTGCTGACCAAGTGTGTGTGTCTCTGCAGACATGTCTTCCATAAGGTGTGTGTGGACCCCTGGCTGAACGAGCACTGCACCTGTCCCATGTGTAAACTGAATATCCTGAAGGCTCTGGGCATCATGGTGAGTCATCACTGACATCATCACAGGAACCTGCTGTGATTGGACGAAAGCGTTAGCGCCTCACTGGCCTTTCCCTGTCCTCTCTGTCTGTCTACAGACCAGTCTTCCCTGTGTGGACAGTGTGGTTCTAGACGTGGAGCGTCTCGGTGTCAGTCAGTCCTCCAGCAGCCAGAGGGCGCCCCTTAACGACAACAACCAGCCGTCCATTAGCCTGGAGCCGCTCAGCCCGCCACATCCAGAGGCCACGCCCAGAACACCAGCTGACATCACCATCTCTGTGACCAGTAAGAAAGCAGCGTTCATGAAACGCACCAGACACCACCAGGCAACTTTACTAAACACAACTCACCTACTGTCTTCCAGCAGCTGCTTGTTTGTAGTGAGACCTCAGGCCAGTCCATTACAGACTACAGCGGGGTGCCGCAGCTCAAGGAAGAACATTTATGATCATTTCTTAATCATTTCCTTGAAGTAATAATCACCATATTAATCATTTTACAGACGCGGTAGTTCTTCTGTCTTAGAGAGGAAATGATCGCAAATGTTCTTCCTTGAGCTGCGTCACCCCGCTGTAGTCTGTAATGGACTGGCCTGAGGTCTCATCCATTCAAAGCAACCTAAGACTGATTTAGAGCAACTTTAAAACCCTAGGAAGCAACTCCACACTGATGTGGAGCAACTTTACAACAATGTAGATCAACGTGACAGAGTAACCTGCACAGATTAACCGTAATTTAATACTGATGTAAAGCATCTTCAGTCCAACATGGAGCAACGTAAACACTGAGAAGTAACTTTATACCAAAGAGAGCAACTTTACACTGATGAAGAGCAACTTTATACCAACATAGATCAATTTTGATATTGACAAAGTGATGCATCAACTTGAACTGCCTTTGATTTTTCATTCAGAGCAACTTCAGCCAATTTAGAGCAACTCTTTTTTTTAACCAGTATCTTTATACAGCAGTAGAGTAACTCCACACTTGAGTATATTCACCCTGATTTAGTGACTCGTCAAAGTAGTCGTTTAGCAACTTCACGCTGTTTTTGAGTGATGTCACACTGACGTTTGTAGATGCTGTCGACCATTTCCAGTCGGTGTTGGATGATCAGCAGCAGAGAGGATGGTTGACTGGAAACATAACCGACAGATTTAAAACATTTTAAACGTGTTGAACTTAAATCTCCTGTTTTTTTTTTTTGTGCGTCTCTCTCAGGCGGCGGCGGTCACTTCTTCAACAGGAACTCGATGTCTCCTCGCAGCGTCGTCTGTGAGATGGAGCTCCCCGACATCCAGGCCTCGCTCGACCTCTACGATGACAACAAGTCCTGAGGTCGTCGTCATGGTTACAGC
Source organism: Xyrichtys novacula (assembly GCA_962446985.1). Lineage (NCBI taxonomy): Eukaryota > Metazoa > Chordata > Actinopteri > Labriformes > Labridae > Xyrichtys > Xyrichtys novacula. The sequence continues at coordinate 35,692,304 of OY660869.1, read as the reverse complement.
CCCCTCCCATCACCATCACCTACACCTGCTGTGGATGGACTTAGAAGTGTTACCTGTCGGGGGCGGGGGGGACAACACAAACCTGGAGGAACTTCAAATATCATGTTACCCATCAGATTCCCTCAGTCTGGACTCTGGTCTCCATCTGGATCCTGGACTTAGACAGGCTCCTCAGCTCAGTCTTGGTTCTGGACTCAGTCTGGGTCCTGGACTTTGACTAGATCCAAGACTCAGACTGGATACTGGACCAAGACACAGTCCTAGACTCAGTTTAGTCCTCTCAGTTTAACATCCATGGATGAGGTCTGGGTGAGCTGGAGATCCAAATTTGATCAAAAACCAGAACTAGAACCAGAGCCTCCCCGGTAAAGCGAACACACAGTCATGTGAAGAAGTTCCTTAAAGTGCTCTTGTGGTCCTGGGAACTAAGTCCCTGGGATTGTTCCTGAGTGTCTGACCCATTTCCCTGAATTTGAGAACCTTGAAAAGTTCTGCGGTTCCTGAACTTCAAAATGGTCCCCAGAGGTTCTCCTCGGTTCTAAAAAAGTTCCTGACTGCCACAAAGTTTCTTAGTTCCCCCAAAGTTTCTAAGGTCTGCTGAATATCTGTGGAGATCTGGGACAGTGGTGAGAACTTTATCCATGCTGATATTGTTGGACCAACAAAAAAAGTTCTTTCTATTGGTTCTGGGGTTCTCTAGATGGTTCTCTAAGTTCTTTAACCCATCAAAAGGTTCTTGGTTCATCTTCCTGGGAAAGTTCTTGATAAGGTTCCAGTTCCAGTGACTCTCCAGGAGCCTCCTCAGACGTCTTCAGAGAACTTGGGTTCTTGAAATCTTGAAAGACCTCCTCTCAGCTGAGGGGGTTTTGTGCTTCCTGAAAGTTTTGGGTTCCTGAAGGTTCTCAAGAGAACTGATCCTTAATTCTGCTTCTGAGACTCTCATACAGGACCAAATTGTATTTAGAGCTTCAGGGCCTGGACCAGGTCTTCACTACGGAAACTGCTTGACTGGTCATTCTTGACCATCATGAGACTGGGACCAGGATCAGAGAAAGACCTGTACTTGGACCCTCTGGAGACCCTTAAAAAAACAATCTTGTGAACTCGTACAGTGTTACTCTTCTGTAGCAAAAGCAGTTTTTGTGTCGAACAAAGACGATCGGACCAGTTCGGACTTTCAGGGGACCTCATGCTCTGTTTTTAGTACCAGGGGGCGTTCCTCAGGGTACCGTCCTGGGTCCTCTGCTCTTCAGTATACAGGAGCTCTGTCTTTGGTACCTGGTGGAGTTCCTCAGGGTACCGTCCTGGGTCCTCTGCTCTTCAGTATGCAGGACCTCTGTTTTTGGTACCTGGTGGAGTTCCTCAGGGTACCGCCCCGGGTCCTCTGCTCTTTAAATTACCGCTAACACAGACGGATCGACTCCAGTTAACCCCTTCACGATCAGAGAGGAGGAACGCTGCTCAGCTTTGCCGAGTTTTAAGCTTCGCACCGACGCTGAAAACTGTTCGCTTCTCCATAGAGTGAACCCTGACCCGCCGTAGTCTCGGGTCAGTTGTTAGCTTGTTAGCTCAGCAGCTACTTAGCACAGCATCCTGTAATTATCTGGTTTAGATGACAATAGAGTCAGCATATATGAGGTAACTTTTTGAGCCAATCAGAAGGCCCCGCTTACTCTGTCACAGACCGTGACGACAGGAAGAGACGCCCAGAAGGAGAATGAACTGAAACAGGAAGTGAACATGAACTGCTGTTAACCTGCCTTTGAACGGACACACTTTCTCTCTTCCTATTGGCTCTCTGGGTCCTCAGCGATGCAAACAGGTGTGTGTGCTGCAGAGTGTGAGGTTCTCTGAATTTACGGACTGCTCCTTTATCGTGTATAAACAGCCTGTGACTAATAATCAGCCTCTCAATATATAAACACACATACCACCTATAATCTGATCAATGTTAGCTCTGAATGTGAGTGAGTGAGTGTGTGTGTGTATCAGTGTGTGTGTGTGGCTTCAATTTAACGTGTCTGATACTGCCTCAGCATTAAAGTGTCATTATTGCCTTTAACATGGTGTCATTATTACACAAACACAATCAATCAATCAATCAATCAATCAATCAAACTTTATTTTTAAAGCTCTTTTCATACATAGAATGACGCACAAAGTTCAGTCTATTCACGCAGGATATTAAAAAAGTCAAAAGCATTGGTGCTACTGTAGATGCCAACAGACTACCAGCAAACACAATGTTTGCAGGACTTCTACAACGAGGATAAAGTGACATAGTCCAGGACCCGAGGGAGGACAGTTTAGCGATGGCGCTACAACACGCTACAGCAGGTCCGTTTGACAAGAAACACTTCTGTTACAGACACTTGTCTTACTTTGTTAAAGCGGTTTACCTGTCCAGCAGAAAGGTTACAGGGTCACCAAGATCCCCAAGCGTCCCCCATCGTTTATGTTGACCCGGCTTTTTAGCTCTTGTCCGGTCTACCTCCTTTTTAAGCGCCCGTTATTCCTCCAGAGTCTCCGGTATTTACTTTGTTTTCTCGCTTGTGTCGGCAGTCGTGGCCAAAGGAGGATTCAGACAATTTTCCGAACTTTCTGGTTGGTTTCTACTGTCCGATATTGTAGCACGCTAACTTTGTTTGGGCTCCTGAACGACACGGGGGAGCAGCATTTTCTTGCTGACTGTTTTCTTGCTGACTGTTTTCTTGTTGACTGTTTTTTTATTGACTGTTTTTTTGTTGACTGTTATTTTGTTGACTGTTTTCTTGTTGACTGTTTTTTTGTTGACTGTTTTCTTGTTGACTGTTTTTTTGTTGACTGTTTTCTTGTTGACTGTTTTTTGTTGACTGTTTTGGTGTTGACTGTTTATGGTTGACTGTTTTCTTGTTGACTGATTATAGTTGACGTTTTCTTGTTGACTGTTTTCTTGTTGACTGTTTTTTTGTTGACTGTTTACTTGCTGACTGTTTTTTGTTGACTGTTTTGGTGTTGACTGTTTATGGTTGACTGTTTTTTGCTGACTGTTTTCTTGTTGACTGATTATGGTTGACTGTTTTCTTGCTGACTGTTTTCTTGCTGACTGATTATGGTTGACTGTTTTCTTGCTGACTGTTTTCTTGCTGACTGTTTTCTTGTTGACTGTTTATGGTTGACTGTTTTCTTGCTGACTGTTTTCTTGCTGACTGTTTTCTTGTTGACTGTTTATGGTTGACTGTTTTCTTGTTGACTGTTTTCTTGTTGACTGATTATGGTTGACTGTTTTCTTGCTGACTGTTTTTTGTTGACTGTTTTGGTGTTGACCATTTTCCTGTTGACCGGTTTGGTGTTGACTGTTTTTTTGCTGACTGTTTTCTTGCTGACTGTTTATGTTTGAGTGTTTTCTCGCTTGTGTCGGCAGTCGTGGCCAAAGGAGGATTCAGACAATTTTCCGAACTTTCTGGTTGGTTTCTACTGTCCGATATTGTAGCACGCTAACTTTGTTTGGGCTCCTGAACGACACGGGGGAGCAGCGTCTGCCTCACAACCAATCAGGTTAGAGGAGGTGGAGAACGGCTTTGTTTACAGTCAGAAAGAGCGGACCGCTCAAAAATGTTCAAATGTTGACGACACAGACATAAGAGAACACAGAGATATCGATATATTACCAAATGTCATCAATAACTAATAACTATTGACTGATATTAAAAGATTTTTTGTATTAAAACCACAAAATAAAGACGCTTCTTTAATGGATTCCTGTCTACTCCACCTTTAAAAAAGATGAGGAAACACTGGATTTAGGACTAAAACGATAAAACCATGATTAAAACAAAATGTAACGAAAAGCCAGACTAAAAAGGTCGGTCTTTAGTTTAATTTTAAAATATGAACAGTAGGTGTCGCTCTCAGCTCTGCAGGTCGGCTGTTCCACAGATGGGGATTGTAATATTGGAACGATGGTTCACCGTACGTCACGACTTTGTAAAGTCGATATTTAATCATTATCAGAGAAAGATGCTGCTGCTGGGACAACAGATCTGATATGATAACAGAAAAACTACATTCTTGTTTTAGAAGAAACCTGATCATTTTGAAGTTGATCCAACAGCATGTTTGTTTCAGGTTCATGTTTCTCATCGTGGAAACTAAAGTCAACCCAGTAAACCAGGTTCTGGAGTCTGACAGTCAAATGTGGTCCCATTCTTTCAGATGCTCCACAGTTCAGGGTCTCCTTGGTCCTGGTTTTAGGGTGATGATGCTCCAGATGTTTTCAGTCAGGACCATATCAGTCCAGTTCCTCAGCAGGATTCTTCTCCTGTTGTCTGAATCTGGTTTGGGATCATATGAAGGTCTTTCCTGAAAAACTCTTTGTCTGGATGGACGCAGATGTTGCTCCTAAACCTGGAGATCTATAATTCTATTATCTATAATTTGTAGTTCTTTGTTGAAAGGACAAATGGACTTAGTTGAGACGTTTTGCCTAAAAGAGTGTTAGATTTAGATCCATCAGACCTCAGGACAGTTCACGGATAAGTGATATCAAGCCCATGATGCGGTGACTCCAACTACAGAGTCCTAACCTGTAGATGTTGTTCAGCATTAATGGAGTTTTACAGATGTGGAAGATACCAGGACATGGACTCTGATGATCCCCAGACCATCAGGGATGCTGGATTTGGACCCTCTACTCTTTAAAGAGTCCAGGATTTCCAAAAAGAAAATGAATATTTGAATATTTGAGGTGATAAAAGGTTTTATTTGTGAGAAATAGAGTTGAAGTGTTCTTTAATAAAGTTCAGACACGGTGAGTTTCAGTGTTTTTTAGTTAAAGTTGGTTAAAATCAGATTATTCTCGTATTTCTTATATAATCGATATCATCCATCTCCCTCCACCAATATGGAGGACAACGCTTGGAGATGATGTAATTACGCAGCGCACGCAGAGGGCGTGTCGTATAACGTCAGACCCGGAAGTGATGTACAGTCAGCAGACTGAAGGGAAAACAACAACATCAGAGTCTCCGTTTGTCTGATTACCGGAGCTCCCCCCGCGAGGACTCACCGACCTCAGTTACAGAGCTTCCCCGGCGGAGGGTGAGCAGCAGGCGGCCGGAGATGTGGATCCACCCCGAGGAGGTGCTGCTGGCCGGGGCGCTGTGGGTGTCCGAGCGGGCCAACCCGTTCTTCATCCTGCAGAGGAGGAGGGGGCACGGCCGGGGAGGGGGGCTGTCCGGTGAGTCACACACAGACCACTACAGACCGTCAGGGTCCACTATAGACCACCACAGACCACTGCAGACAACCTTAGTCCACTACAGACCATCAGACCCCATTATAGGACCACCACAGTCCACTACAGTCCAGTCTGTAGACCAGAACACAGACGATCCAAATCCTCTTCAGACCGTCAAAGTCCACTACAGACTCTCAAAGTCCTCTTGTAGACCTATTGACAGTTGGTCCTGGTCTACAAGAGACCACCATAGACCACGACAGACTTCTTCCTGCATTACAGACCAGTACAGTCCACCAAGAACCATGATAGTCCACTATAGACTGTCCAAGTCCATTATAAACCACCACAGTAGGGGAGACTGGGGCTTGTTGTCACACGGGTAAGTTGTAGGGATGTAATGATTACCGGGGAAATGTCTGATGGGTAAGGTCCTCACACGCCGGGGCCGACGCGAATACAGAACGCGAAATTATGAAATATTTTCAGAGGCGAATTTTGACGCGCCTGACTATAAACATTCACGGGGAAAGTCCCGCCTCCTTCGCCTCTGATTGGCTAGAAAAGCTGGAAACATCATTACACGCTAAAGCCAAACAGTCAGCACTTCTAGCCAATCAGAGGTGATACGATAACCACATGAAACCATGGTAACAACCGTTAGCTTACGTTAGCACAGATGAAAGTTCAAACAAAGACGTTTATCAAACTGTTGAAGCTCACAAACCATCGTCAGATGAGAAATCCGACGCTATGACTCTCCACAAGTCGTCCTTGAGGTCGTTTTCTTTGTAATGTTTGTGAAAACGATCGTAAACAATCAGCCGGTCGGCCATGTTGGATATACCGGTGAATCAGACGTCGCAACAACACGAAATCTGATTGGTCAGAAGTGAACACACAGTATGCGAAACTTTAGAAAAATCGACCATGATCGGGAAAAATAAATGCCACAATATCGCAGGACGGGAAAACGTCGCTGATGTGAACGATTGTGTTGACAGGATACAGGTTCGAAAAAAATATTGACATCTGAAATAATCACAATAATTCCAGGTGTGAAAGGACCTTTAGACGTCGAGTCCTGGATGGTAGACAAGTGTTCGCAGCTAAATTAGGACCAAACTCAGGTTTTAGTAATCGTACAGGTCCACAGAAAGAGAAACTGGATCAAAAACTCTGAGCTCTATCATCGTTCCAACATTACGGTCCCCATTGGTGGAACAGCCTACCTGCAGACACACCTACTGTTCATATTTTTAAAAGTAAACTAAAGACCTTTTTAGTCTGGATTTTAGTTTGATTTTGTTTTAATCTTCTAATCTGCATTAAGTGATTTTACCCTATTTAAGTCCTAGAGTAACTATTCTGTGTTTTATTACCTCTTTTTAAAGATACTCTCTTATATTGTTTGATTTTAACTGTTTTATTTCATTAACTTTTAAGACTTTATCACCTTTATCATATTTTATCATGGTTTTATGGTTTTAGTCCCAGATTCAGTGTTTCCTCATCTTTTTTAAATGAAGGTAGTGTTTCCTCAGTCATCTGTGGAAAGTTGAAGAGTCCACCTGATCTTCTGTGTGAGTGTGTGAGAGTGTGTATGTCTTCAAGGGGGGGGGGGGGGTTCTGTATTTTTATTTATTTTGCTAAATTGTTTTTTTAATATCCTGCATGAACGGACAGAACTTTGTGCTTCATTCTGTGTGTGAAAAGTGCTTTAAAATAAAGTCTGATCGATTGATTGATTGATTGATTGATTGATTGATTGATTGATTGATTGATTGATTGTCACAATAGTCTGTTATAGTTCTCTACAGACTCTCATGGTCCACAATAGTCTGCTACAGTCCACCTCAGTCTGGCCCAGTTCTGGTCTCTCTGAGGTTCTTGATCCCTCGTAGACCAGTTCAGTCCAGCAGAAGTTTATTTCTTATATTTTGGTCACATCTGGACCTGAAGGTCTGTGAGGTCCTGGAGAAGGACCTGGACTCTCTGTGACTCTCTGTGTCAGAGAGGCGGATTCTGTCCTCCTGGACCAGGTCCTCCACACAAACACAGGAGCTCATTCAGAGCCGGACTAATTCCCTCTGAATGGACCACAGAGCTCCACAGGAAGCTGCTCTGGCCTGAGGTCTCCAGCTCCTCCTCCTCCTCCCCCCTCAGCGTGACTCTCTGACTCACTTCCTCACTCTCAGCTGTAAACGTCTCCAGGATCTCATGAGAAACAACCTGAATGTGCAAAACGGACTCCAGACTGGACCACAGAGTCCTCTTTGACCCAGAACTGATCCCAGAACCTTTACTGCTCAGAAGGACAGCAGACTGATCTTTCTTTAGTGCTCCACATTTTAAATACACAACCTTTTCTTCAACAATCATGAAAGGGTTAACTACGGTGGCCAAGAACTGCCACTGCTGCAAATAAAAAAAGAAGTCACAACGGAAGTGAACCACGCAAAAAAAAGAAACGGTGCAGATTTAAAAAAAAAAACACAAGGGAAGTTAACAGCACAAAAAAATAATAATAATAAACTGCAGATAAAAAAAAAAAACACAAGGGAAGTTAACAGCACAAAAAAAATTTCGCCTTAAGTAACTTCTTTTAAAAAAGAAGTAGCAGCAGCACAAAAAAACAGCATCAACTAAATTAACAAGAACAAAGTACAATAAAAAACCTCGGTCTGGACCGTCCTGTCTCTCAGTCTCTGACTCTGCAGACTGACCCTGAATGGATCACAAAAACCCTCACAGTCGAGTTTTAGTGGATTTTCTGCAGGAACACTAAACCCTGATCCAGAGTCCACGACTGATCCAGGACCAAAGTCGAGCCGGTCTCAGTTTTCTTTCCTTTCTTCTTTCCCCTCAACAGTAAAAAAACTGTAGTGACTGTTTAATAATTATAAACTCGTGTCTCTTCATGTGTATTTTTGTTGTTTTACGTTAAATCGACTGAATTTCACCTCCAGAGTTTTTCAGCTCAGAGTCAAAGTTCAAGTTTAAAAGATCATCTCAAAGTTTCTCCAACGTCAGAGGACTGAGACTTTAAACCTTCATGACTGTGTGTGTGTGTGTGTGTGTGTGTGTGTGTGTGTGTGTGTGTGTGTGTGTGTGTGTGTGTGTGTGTGTGTGTGTGTGTGTGTGTGTGTGTGTGTGTGTGACATCACTGTCAAGTCAATCTTTATTTATAAAACACATTCAGAAACAAAACTCACTGTGGACAGAGGACGAAACTGACTCACCTGTCCACCTGTCTGTCCTCCACCTGTCTGTCCTCCAACTGTCTGTCCTCTAACTGTCTGTCCTCCTCCTGTCTCTGTCCTCCTCCCATCTGTCCCTCACCTGTCCCTCCACCTGTCTGTCCTCCTCCTGTCTGTCCTCCACCCATCTGTCCTCCACCCGTCTGTCCTCCTCCTGTCTCTGTCCCTCCTACTGTCTGTCCTCCACCTGTCTGTCCTCCTCCTGTCTCTGTCCCTCACCTGTCTGTTCTCCACCCGTCTGTCCTCCTCCCGTCTGTCCTCCACCCGTCTGTCCTCCTCCTGTCTCTGTCCCTCCTACTGTCTGTCCTCCACCTGTCTGTCCTCCTCCTGTCTCTGTCCCTCACCTGTCTGTTCTCCACCCGTCTGTCCTCCACCCGTCTGTCCTCCTCCTGTCTCTGTCCCTCCTCCTGTCTGTCCCTCCTCCTGTCTCTGTCCCTCCACCTGTCTGTCCTCCTCCCGTCTGTCCTCCTCCCGTCTGTCCTCCACCCGTCTGTCCTCCTCCCGTCTGTCCTCCACCTGTCTGTCCTCCTCCTGTCTCTGTCCCTCCACCTGTCTGTCCTCCAACTGTCTGTCCTCCTCCTGTCTCTGTCCTCCTCCCATCTGTCCCTCACCTGTCCCTCACCTGTCTGTCCTCCACCCGTCTGTCCTCCTCCTGTCTCTGTCCCTCCTACTGTCTGTCCCTCCACCTGTCTGTCCTCCACCTGTCTGTCCTCCTCCTGTCTCTGTCCCTCCACCTGTCTGTCCTCCAACTGTCTGTCCTCCTCCTGTCTCTGTCCTCCTCCCGTCTGTCCTCCACCTGTCTGTCCTCCTCCTGTCTCTGTTCCTCCTCCTGTCTGTCCTCCACCTGTCTGTCCCCCTGCAGGCCTCCTGGTCGGGACCCTGGACGTGGTTCTGGACTCGAGCGCCCGTGTGGCGCCGTACAGGATCCTGCTGCAGACGGCGGACTCTCAGGTGTACTGGAACATCGCCTGTGGTGAGTCAGCTGACCTGGGAGCGCTGTGATTGGCTCGATAAGTGTGTATGTGTGTGCGGTTAACCCTCAGCTGTGTCTCGCAGGCTCTTCCAGGAAGGAGATCACGGAGCACTGGGATTGGCTGGAGACCAACCTGCTGCAGACCATCTCCATCTTTGACAACGACGAAGACGTCACCACCTTCGTCAAAGGAAAGATCTCTGTACGTCACTTCCTGTCTCGCCATCATTCCCGGTGTGATATGATCCTGTTTTTGAACGATGTCACTTCCTGCAGGGCATCATCGCCGAGGAGAACCGTCTGAATCAGGCGGAGGAGCAGGAGGAGGATTGTGGGAAGTTCCGGGAGGCGGAGCTAAAGATGAGGCGTCTCTTCGGGATGCCCGATGAGGAGAAGTTGGTGAATTATTACTCCTGCAGTTACTGGAAGGGTCGAGTCCCGCGGCAGGGCTGGCTCTACCTGTCCGTCAACCACCTCTGCTTCTACTCCTTCCTGCTGGGCAAGGAAGGTACGAGCAGCCAATCACAGAGGCCGGAGTGTCATGATGTCATCAGAAGAGTGTGTCCTGTTATTTTAAGTTTGTGTTTGTGACTCCGCCCCCTCGCAGTGACCCTCATAGTGCAGTGGACGGAGGTGACCCAGCTGGAGAAAAACGCCACCCTGGTGTTTCCGGAGAGCGTCCGCGTGAGCACGCGCACCACCGAACATTTCTTCTCCATGTTCCTGAACATCAACGACACCTTCAAGCTGATGGAGCAGCTCGCCAACATCGCCATGCGCCAGCTGCTCGACAACGAGGCGTTCGCTGCCGACCGCTCGCTGCCCAAACCCAGCAAGACGCTGAAGAACGTGTCGGCGCTGAAAAGGTCTGACCCTGACAGAAACCCAAACCGCATGTTAACGCGGTGACAGAACCGGGTCACATGACTCTGTTTGGTTCTGTCAAAAACTCAACGCCTCTTTGTAGGGCTGGGATGATACGATTTTCTCCCGATTAGATTCTTCTACGATTTTTTGGATGCCGATTCGATTTAAATTCCGATTCTACGATATTGTCGATTTTCTCGATTTCTAGTCAGCATTTTTAACTCCAGTGAAACATTTCGAGGATTATGATTGTCTCCTGAATATTCCAGGAACCGTATTTCCTAAAAAAATTCACATCACATCTAAGTCAGTTTTTAAGATTTATCCCTAAATTTGGGGAAAAAAACGATTTTTGAAACATAAAAATTGTTAAACAAAAATTAGCGATACTTATGTGAATCGATTTTTTCTCTCACCCCTACCTCTACGTACATTCAGAGCCAACATGGAGGCAAGGAGGGTAAGGGAGCAGGGAGAGCAGCAGCAAAGACCCCCCCCAAAAAAAAGGAGCAGTCAAGACCACCAGAGTCCAGAACAGGGTTTACAGACTATAGGACATTATACTGCGGAGGTGGGACTGACGCTGTTCTCAGTGCAGGTCTCATGTGCTCATATGAAAGGCTAAGGTCGGTAGAGCATCAGCAAAGACCTACAGAACAGGGCAGCACCAGGGACCTGTCCTAAATCAGACGGGAGGAGGCTGAAGACGTGTGAATAAAACCAGGGTTTGATATTTGGTGGAAGGGAACGAGACGAGCTGTCGCCTGATATTTCACCACTTCTAGCAACTTTTGACGACATTAAAGGGATATTCTGGTGTAAAATTAATTTAGGGTCAAACACACTGTAACACCGAGTTAGAGATAGATGTTGCCGACCGCTTACTTCTCTAGTTATACCAACTTTGTTCTTCCTTGAGCTGCGGCACCCCGCTGTAGTCTGTAATGGACTGGCCTGAGGTCTCTCTACAAACAAGCGTCTGCTGGAAGAGAGTAGGTGAGTTGTGTTTAGTCTCTTTGTTAAAGAAATGAGTCAAAGTTAAAAAGATGTTTGGTGTCTAGTACTATGGCTGTGACCCTATATGTACTAACCTCAGTAGAACATGGTGTAGTTCCGTTCAGTAACAGAACCTCATTGAAAAATTATCTGATTTAACTTTACTGTGCTCTTGTTCATATATATTAACTCGACAGCACATAAATCCATACCTGTTAACAAAATCATGATTTTATTGATAATTCGGCTCAATAAAAACACCTTCACCTTTTCATTTAGTCTCTTTGTTAAAGAAATGAGTCAAAGTTAAAAAGATGTTTGGTGTCTAGTACTATGTCTGTGACCCTATATGTCCTGTTGATGAAGTTAGGTGCTGTTCTGAGCATTATTTGTGGCTATAGAGTGGCGTTTTGGTTGGGGGCGTGGCTCTCTGTATTACTATCCTGCGGTCGTTACTAAAGTTGGTATAACTAGAGAAGGAAGCGGTCGGCAACATTCATCTCTGGAGGGGGGGGTCTAACTCGGTGTTATGGTGAGTTTGACCCTAAATTAATTTTACAGCAGAATATCCCTTTAAAGCCCGGATGTCTCTGAACGGTGATGGTGTTCGGTCCCAGTGGTTCTTGTGATCCCCCTCCCGTTGGTTTGGGCCCCCCTGTCGTTGAAGCCAACAGTTTCTAACCTGGTTTTAAGATGGACGGTCGTTTTAAACTCGACCGACAGATGTTCAGTTCGGCTTTTTCTACCTTAGGCAGCTGGAAAAGGTGACGCCACTTCTTTCTGAGACAGTAGTCCACGTCTTCATCACGTCTCGGCTGGATTACTGTAACGCACTTTATCATGGAGTCAGTCAGTCTTCACTCGCACGTCTCCAGTTGGTCCAAAATGTGTGAGAGGGAGAACATCACTCCCACTCAGGCCTCCCTCCTTTTTGAGCTCATTTTAATTTTCTTTTATTTGTTTTTAAAACCTTAAATGTTCTGGTCCCATCATACCTCTCTGAGCTGCTTCACCTCCACGCTCTCAGGTCAGCTGACCAGCTGCTCCTGCAGGTACCGAGGTCTAAGCGGAGGTTCAGAGGAGACGGAGCTTCTTCTTATGGAATGACTTACCTCTCCACATCAGACGAGCTCCTCACTGTCCATTTTTAAAACTTCTACTCCTTGGCCTTTGACCCGGTTTGAGACGGCGTTTGTTTTATTACTTTTTAAAATATTTATTGTTTTATGTTTTGATGTTCTCATGTTCAGCTTTGGTTGTCTTTAAAGTGCTCTGTAAATGAAGTCGAGTTCATCAGCTGATGTTTTTTAGCCGGAGCTCGACCTGAACTAACACCGTGCTACGTTTCATGGATTTATATGTTTATGAAAAGGACGATGAGGTCAGAACATGTGTCTGTTGTCGACCTTTGACCTGATCAGCTGTTTCCCGTCTCAGGGATTTTGACGCGCGTGCGAAGAACGAGCGGTACCGAACGATGTTCCGGCTGACGCAGGACGAGCGTCTGGACGGACACACGGACTGCACGCTGTGGACGCCGTTCGCTAAGATGCACGTGGTGGGTCAGCTGTTCATCTCCAACAACTACATCTGCTTCAACAGCCGAGAGGAGGACCTGTGTCAGCTGATCATCCCGCTCAGAGAGGTAAACACGCTCGGGTGGACTGATGATGACGAAGTTTAACGAAGTTTATTAACGATGATTAAAGGAAATAAATAGATAAATAGAACATAACGACAAGATAATAAATGATTTACCCATCATCCTCTGCTCCTCAGGTGTCCATCGTGGAGAAGGCGGACAGCAGCAGCGTCCTCCCGTGTCCCGTCTCCATCAGCACCAAGAACAAGATGAACTTCCTGTTTGCTAACCTTAAAGACAGAGACTTCCTGGTTCAACGGATCTCCGACTTCCTTCAGCGAACGCCCGACAACTCCTGGGGCGACACCAACCCGCTGTCTCTGATTGGACACTCGGTTGGTTGAGGTCATTCTGTCATCAATGTCATACCGGTGACACTGCTACTTCCTGTCTGCTGGTTACAGACTCACGCTGCGTCACACCCGAGTTCACAGCGTTTTAGTTACCGAGTCGGAAAAAAGCAAAATCAGAGGCTGAAACGAGATGGCTCGGCGAGCGCTAAAATGACTTTGGTAGATGTCGCCATCTTGTTTCCACCTCCGATTTTGCTTTTTTTACGACTCGGTAACTGAAACGCTGTGAACTCGGGTGTGACGTCATTTTCAGCTCTGGGGAAACTCAAACGCAGACGTAATCAGACAGGAAGTAGAATCCTCCCAGAATATTTCTGTTTGATCGTCGTTTTTTTGTCGTCAGGCGTCGGGATCTGCAGGGTCGGACTCCGCCCACAAGGGGCAGCATTTCCACCCTGGTCTCCCTACAGCCAGCCAGGGTCTGCTGCAGCTGTACCACCGAGACGCTCCTGAGGACCTGGGACCCAAAGCTGTGAGTAACAGACCTGATCTAAAGTCCCGGTACCATAACAGAACCTGTACCAGGTAATTCTGGTTCTGTTCTGGTGCCGTTTGGTTCTGTAAACCCTGATCTTGCTTGCTGGGAAGGTCCCGCCCCCTTCGCCTCTGATTGGCTGTGAAAAATTGGTGTAAGTGCAGCTTCAGATACTCACACTGATGGAGTAATCCTCATCCTCTCACCTGCAGATGAAGGAGAAGATGAAGGAGGAGGCGTGGAACATCCACTTCTCAGAGTTCGGTCGGGGCGTCTGCATGTACAGAACCTCCAGAACCAGAGAACTGGTCCTGAACGGGATCCCAGAGCGCCTGAGAGGAGAGCTGTGGCTGCTGTTCTCCGGTCTGTTCACTCATTCATCCACACGCTCACTGGTCATCATGTGTTCACTAACAGGTGACATGCTGTGTTCACCCCTCCCCCACCTGTGTTTCCAGGCGCACAGAACGAGATGGCCGCTCATCCCGGTTACTATAGCGACCTAGTGGAGCAGGCGATGGGGCTGTGCTCATTGGCTACCGAGGAGATCGAACGCGACCTGCACCGCTCCATGCCTGAGCACCGCGCCTTCCAGAACGAGACCGGCATCGCTGCGCTGCGCCGCGTGCTCACCGCTTACGCCCACCGCAACCCGGGCATCGGGTACTGTCAGGTAGGTCGACGAAACGGAAATCAGGATTCCTGTCGGGATAAAAGACTAAACTGTATTTTTTTAAAACCTCACAGTAAGTAAAATAAAAAAAAACACTGAAATCTTTTTGAGTAAAAAAATATTTATGACCTTTGTGTGTTTTTTTTAACCTTCAGGCCATGAACATCGTCACCTCGGTGCTGCTGCTCTACTGTCCAGAGGAAGAAGCTTTCTGGCTGCTGGTGGCGCTGTGCGAGCGAATGCTGCCGGACTACTACAACACCAGGGTCGTAGGTCAGTAAGACCAGAGTCACAACAACATCGAGCGATGTGAAGAACCGTTCTTTTGACTGACTCTTTAGAATCCGTTCATTAAAAAGATTCGTTCACTGAATCAGTCCGTGTTTCGGAGCCCCGTCCTGTCGCTGCAGAACACCAGTGAGTGACACAGCGGCGAGTTCGTTCATTAGCCCCTCCCCTCCCCTGCTGCTGAAGTCACAGCGTCGTTCACCGGGTGACTCATGTTGCCCTGAGAAACTCACCTCTCTGTGTGTCGCCGTCTGTCGGCGGAAACAACACAGCAGCGAGCAGCACGCCGCTAAACGAGCGCGAGTCGTCGTTCTTTTATATGTCGGAAAAGTGGCGAGATTAAAAATAAATAAAGATGTCAGCTGTAGCGAGGATTCAGATACTTTTAAAGATATCAAATATCGTATTTCTTTAAATCGTCTGAAATAAAATCTTCTTACAGGAAAGTTTAAACACGTGTTTTAATGTAAAGACGCCATAATGACCTGTTTTATCTTAACCTCAGTCAACCAACCGCTGCTCAGCAGGAAGTGAACGACGCTACACCCCTCCCTCAAGTCGTTTGGAAGTTGTTTGATTTGTTCACAGTCTGACTGATACATGTCGTTCATTCGCCGTGAGCAAATCACGAGACTCCGCCCGCCGGCTCGCTGGCTGCCTGTGTGTCGTTCGCCAAAGAGTCAAAGGCAGCAGTTCCACTCCTGACCGGCACGCCAGGCTGAGATCAACTGACCTGAGAAATGAACGAATCAGGTCTCAGAGTGATTCAGTTCTTTTGAACGGATCGTTCATAAACAACACAACACTAACAACACCGGAGTCACATGGGGGCTGTTGTTGTTGTTGTTGTTGTTCATCATGTCTTCGTTTGTCGCCCCTGCAGGCGCTCTGGTGGATCAGGGCGTGTTCGAGGAGCTGACCCGGGCCTTCCTCCCTCAGCTGTACGAACACATGCAGGAGCTGGGAGTCATCTCCACCATCAGCCTGTCGTGGTTCCTCACCCTCTTCCTGTCCGTGATGCCCTTCGACAGCGCTGTTCTGCTGGTTGACTGCTTCTTCTACGAGGGGATCAAGGTCATCTTCCAGGTGAGGGAACATCTCAGACAGGTCACGTGACGTCAGACAGGTCACGTGACACATCAGGCAGCTCAGTCTGACAGGTAATAAATCACATTCTGCTCTGAATCGTCCTGCAGGTGGCGCTGGCTGTGCTCCATGACAACATGGACGCCCTGATGTCCTGCAGCGATGAGGGGGAGGCCATGACGATACTGGGCAGGTACCTGGATAATGTAGTCAACAAGCAGACAGTGGCTCCGCCCATTCCTCACCTGCATGCCTTGCTGACGAGCGGAGATGAACCTCCACCTGAGATCGACGTGTTTGAACTCATCAAGTCGTCCTACGAGGTCAGACACGGCTCAGTCTAATTCCTGGTCCTTAACCGTCACAGAATAATCTCAGGGCTCGTGTCGACGGTTTTTTGTTTTTTTCTTCTTCTCTGGTTAGAAATTCGGCAGCCTGCGCTCTGATGTCATCGAGCAGATGAGGTTCAAGCAGAGGTTAAAGGTCATCCAGTCACTGGAGGACACGGCGAAGAGGAGCGTGGTGGGTGACGTTTTCTAACATCTGTTTCATCATCACAGATTAACCAATGAGAGCACAGAGCGCTCTGACATCGTGACTGATCATGTTTGACCTTCTTTGACCTTCGCCTTACTGTGTGTGTGTGTGTTTGTTTGTGTGTGTGTGTGTTTGTTTGTGTGTGTGTGTTTGTGTGTGTGTGTCTGAGTGTGTCTGTCTATGAGTGTGTGTGTGTGTGTGTTTGTGTGTGTGTGTGTGTGTGTGTGTGTGTCTATGAGTGTGTGTGTGTGTGTGTGTGTGTGTGTGTGTCTATGAGTGTGTGTGTGTGTGTGTGTGTGTGTCTATGAGTGTGTGTGTGTGTCTATGAGTGTGTGTGTGTGTGTGTGTGTGTGTCTATGAGTGTGTGTCTATGAGTGTTTGTGTGTGTGTGTGTGTGTGTGTGTCTATGAGTGTGTGTGTGTGTGTGTGTGTGTGTGTGTGTCTATGAGTGTGTGTGTGTGTCTATGAGTGTTTGTGTGTGTGTGTGTGTGTGTGTGTGTCTGTGTGTGTGTGTGTTTGTGTGTGAACAGGTGAGAGCGATGATGACAGAGTCGGCCTTCAGTATTGAGGAGCTGGAGGAGCTGTACTGTCTCTTTAAGGTCAGAATCAACTGTGTTTATTATGGGGGGAGGCGTGGCCTCCAGCAGCCAATCAGACTGGCCGTTCCACCTGCACAGCCTCCCAGTAATCTCCTCTTCCTCTTCCTGTTTCAGTCCAAACACATGACCAGCTGTTACTGGGGGTCCAGCAGCACAGCGGCCGAGCGCCATGATCCCAGTCTGCCGTACCTGGAGCAGTACCGCATAGACCCCGCCCAGTTCACACAGCTGTTCACAGCTCTAGCACCCTGGGTCTGTGGAGGCCACACCCACACGCTGTCAGCCCGCCTCTTCAGACTTCTGGACCAGAACCAGGATGGACTGGTCAACTTCAAGGAGTTTATCACTGGACTCAGTAAGTCCAGATCCGAAACACAACACACAAATTCTGAGCCGTCTGTACTGGTCTGTACTGGTCTGTACTGGTCTGTACTGGTCTGTTCTGGTCTGTACTGGTCTGTACTGGTCTGTACTGGTCTGTTCTGGTCTGTACTGGTCTGTTCTGGTCTTCGTTCAGTCTCCTCATGTCTTCTGTTCCTACAGGTGGGATGTATCATGGAGACATGACGGAGAAACTGAAGCTTCTGTATAAGCTCCACCTCCCTCCAGGTAAGGTCACCTGTGTGTCGACCATCAGATCTTTGTTTCGTTAAATAATATCTTTACTAGTTTAGAGCCCATAGGCTGACCAGAAGTTATTTTGTTTGTTTGTTTGTTTGTTTGTATGTTTTTGTCTGTTTGTTTTTATTTGTTCTTTTTGTTTTTCTTTGCTTGTTTATTTTTTTGTTTATTTGTTTGTTTCTTTATTTGTTTTTGTTTGTTTTTTAATATGTTTTTGTTTGTTTTTTTTCATTTGTTTATTTTATTTGTTTGTTTTTGTTTGTTTGTTTTTGTTTGTTTGTATTTTTCATTTGTTTATTTTTGTTTGTTTGTTTTTGTCTGTTTGTTTATTTGTTTGTTTCTTTATTTGTTTTTGTTTGTTTTTTAATATGTTTTTGTTTGTTTGTTTTCATTTGTTTGTTTTTATTTGTTTTTGTTTATTTGTTTTTGTTTGTTTTCATTTGTTTATTTTTATTTGTTTGTTTTTGTCTGTTTATTTGTTTGTTTTTGTTTGTTTTCATTTGTTTATTTTTGTTTGTTTGTTTTTGTCTGTTTGTTTATTTGTTTGTTTCTTTATTTGTTTTTGTTTGTTTGTTTTCATTTGTTTATTTTTATTTGTTTGTTTTTGTTTGTTTGTTTATTTGTTTTTGTTTGTATTTTTCATATGTTTATTTTTGTTTGTTTGTTTGTTTTTGTCTGTTTGTTTATTTGTTTTTGTTTATTTGTTTGTTTTTGTTTGTTTGTTTGTTTTTTTGCAGCCCTGTGTCCGGAGGAGGCGGAGTCTGCTCTTGAAGCCACAAACTTCTTCACTGAGGATGATCGAGGTAAACACCTTCATGAGTTCAGTTGATACTCAGTCTGTTCTGCTCACCTGCTGACAGGTGAGCTTACTGTAAAGCTTGAGTGAGAGTGTATTTCAGGTGTACTCCGTTTTGTTGGAAACCACCAGGTAGATCCAGGTGATGAAGGTAAAGAGCGTCTGTGTGTCTCTGATGTTTCCTTTGTATAGAAATCTATTCAAACACATTTCTACTTTTCCTTTCAAACTGACGCTCTGCTTGACCTTGACTCTTCATCTTTAACCTCTACCTTTTTACTTCTACATGTTCTTCTTCTTCTTCTTCTTCTTCTTCTTCTTCTTCTTCTTTTTCTTCTTCTTCTTCTTCTTCTTCTTCTTCTTCTTCTTCTTCTTCTGTCGTGTTTCTTTCCAGAACCTTCCTTCGTGTCTAATCCGGACTCTTCAGGGCAGCAGGAAGTGTCCCCAGGTTGGTCTCTCACTCTGTAATCTGGTACCTGTGCTGTCCAACATGGTACTTCTGTGGCTCCACCCACAGCAGTGATGTCACAGTCGAGAACATCTTTACCTATTCACTGAGAGGCAACCTGTATGGTCATAATGGAGATGGTGATGAATGTGAGGTGTGACCGTGATAATGATGGTGATGATGATGACGATGATGGCAATGGTCATGATGGTCATGATGGTCATGATAGTTATGGTGATGATGGTGATGATGGTTATGGTGGTGATGGTGGTGATGGCAACTGTCATGATGTAAATGATGGTGATGATGATGGTTTTGGTGGTGATAATGATGGTGATGATGATGGTGATGGTGGTGATGATGATGGTGATGGTGATGGTGGTGATGGTGATGGTGATAATGATGATGGCAACTGTCATGATGTAAATGATGGTGATGGTGATGGTGGTGGTGGTGGTGATGGTGATGATGATGGTTTTGGTGGTGATAATGATGGTGATAATGGTGATGGTGATGATGATGATGATGGTGATGGTGATGATGATGGTGGTGATGGTGATGATGATGGTTTTGGTGGTGATAATGATGGTGATAATGGTGATGGTGATGATGATGATGATGGTGATGGTGATGATGATGGTGGTGATGATGGTGATGATGGTTTTGGTGGTGATAATGATGGTGATGATGATGGTGATGGTGGTGATGATGGTGATGGTGATGGTGATAACGATGGTGATGATGATGATGATGATGATGGTGATGATGGTTTGGTGGTGATGATGACGATGATGATGATTGTGATGATGGTGATGGTGATGGTGGTGATGATGATGGTGATGGTGGTGATGATGGTTTGGTGGTGATGATGACGATGATGATGATTGTGATGATGGTGATGGTGATGGTGGTGATGATGATGGTGATGGTGGTGATGATGATGGTGATGGTGATGGTGGTGATGATGATGGTGATAATGATGATGGCAACTGTCATGATGTAAATGATGGTGATGGTGATGGTGGTGGTGGTGATGGTGATGATGATGGTTTTGGTGGTGATAATGATGGTGATGATGGTGATGGTGATGATGATGATGATGGTTATGGTGATGATGATGGTGGTGATGATGGTGATGATGGTTTTGGTGGTGGTGATGGTGATGATGATGGTTTTGGTGGTGATAATGATGGTGATGGTGATGGTGATGGTGGTGATGATGATGGTGATGGTGATGGTGGTGATGGTGATGGTGATGGTGGTGGTGGTGATGATGATGGTGATGGTGATGGTGATGGTGGTGATGATGATGGTGATGGTGATGGTGGTGATGGTGATGGTGATGGTGATGGTGGTGATGGTGATGGTGATGATGATGGTGGTGATGGTGATGGTGATGATGATGGTTTTGGTGGTGGTGATGGTGATGATGATGGTTTTGGTGGTGATAATGATGGTGATGGTGATGGTGATGGTGATGGTGATGGTGGTGATGGTGATGGTGATGGTGGTGATGATGATGGTGATGGTGATGGTGATGGTGGTGATGATGATGGTGATGGTGGTGATGGTGATGGTGATGGTGATGTGGTGATGATGATGGTGATGGTGATGGTGGTGATGGTGATGGTGATGGTGATGGTGGTGATGATGATGGTGATAATGATGGTTTTGGTGGTGATGGTGATGGTGGTGATGATGATGGTGATGATGATGATGATGGTGATGGTGGTGATGATGATATCGATGATGACAATGATGATGATGATGGTATTAAAAGAAATGATGATGACTTTAATGGTAAAGTGATTCTGATGGTGATGAAGTCTAAGGTGATGGTTATGGCGTTGGTGAAGAAAGTCACTTTGAATATTGTTGATTGTCATGGCGGCGGTGATGATGATGCTGATGATGGTGATAATAACGATCATAATGATGATGATGATGATGATGAAGATGGTTTCCTATCTGTGTGCAGGTGAAGAGTTGAAGGAAGGATGTGCAGACGGTGAGGATAAGAAAGGTAAATGCTCCGCCCACTTATTTACCAGTGAAGTGACTCAGAGTCACACCTCTGACCTCTGACCTCTGACTGATGTGTAGGTCCAGACGACCGAGTGAAGGACTACAGGTACTACCTGAGGATGTGGGCCAAAGAGAAGGAACCAAAGACTGAGACCATCAAAGACCTGCCCAGAATGAACCAGGTAAGAACAACCTCAGGTCTCTGTCTCTCACCTGTCTCCTTCCTCCCTCACCTGTCCCCCTCTCTCTCACCCGTCCGTAGGAGCAGTTCATCGACCTGTGTAAGACCCTCTATAACATGTTCAGTGAGGAGCCTCTGGAGCAGCAGCTCTATCACGCCATCGCCACGGTGGCGAGCCTGCTGCTGCGGATTGGCGAGGTCGGAAAGAAGTTTAACAACGGCAGCAAGAGGACAGAGGAAGCCGTACAGGCCCCGCCCCCTGAGCCCCTCCCGGAGGAGGAGGGTGTGTCAGGTGACGCTCAGGTGTGCCGGGCTTTGGCGGAGGCTCAGCTGGAGCCCGCCGCTCTGCAGGGGTCCGACGAGGAGACGAAAGACGACACATCCGTCTCGTCATACTCGGTGGTGAGCTCCGGTTCGCTGCAGTGTGAGGACATCGCCGACGACACTGTGCTGGTCGGGGGAGGTGAGCAGAGGCGGGGCAGCGTGCTGGATGTAGATTGGTCGATTACCTTTGAGCAGGTGTTGGCCTCGCTGCTGACCGAGCCGCCGCTCGTCGACTACTTTGAGAGGAAAAGGGACATTCAGAGCAAGATCGCCGCCTGTAAGGCTCAGCGAGCTGTGGAGCGCCAGACAAGCTCCGCCTCCGACCACGAACTCGCTCAGCACTCCATCTGACCCACCGTCACCTGACCTCCTGACTGGGCTTTACCTGTCCAGGTGTTCTGAGAGGGGACGGAGAGCTAACAGCTAGCTGGCTAACTGATGAGCAGGTGAAGTACGGGAGCCCACGAGTCCCAAACATGTTTCATCGTTACGAACCGACTTTTAGTTTTGAGCTGAAATGATCAAATTAATCATCTTCTGTTTGTTATTGTGTCATAAAAAGGGGAGGTTCCAGGTACGACAGGTGATCAGGTGATTTTATTTTTAGAGAATCAAAGTTTATCGACTCTTAAAAACGACTGAATAAAGGAAATATAAATAGTAACGTGTTAACTGTGTTTCTGTACAGCTCCTAGTAACTGTATATTAATCATGAAGTATTCGTACTCTCAGTCAGGTGGGGTCACACCTGTCGGCTTTTTATCGTGACGTCACTGAAGCCTTCTTTGTTTCTTTGTTTGTTTGTTTGTCTCTGCTGCCTTTCTGATGACATCACCGCTGTTTACTTCCTGTTCAAACAATGATGTCAGAGGACGTCGACATTGTTTTATTTCTGTCGTCTGAATTTATCCATGAATCTGATTTTTTAATCTTTGTATCGATCAGTTATTGATCTGTTATCTGTTGTCTAATAAAAACAAAGGTGACGTTTCATCTGTGCAGTAATTTTATTTTTCCATGTTCAGTCGAGTTTGAACTCTGTGTGAAATCAAATTTGATGGTTTGAAAACCAGTTAATGAAACTCCAGAATCTGGTCTCTGCTGGGTTCACTGATGTTCAAAGAGAGCTGGTAAAAGCAGAGCTGAGGACACACAGGAGGAAACATGCTAGCAGCATAACCGAGATCTGGTCCAGATCTGCTCTACAAGCTTTATCTAAAAGGGAAGTGTTGATGTGATACTCACAAAAGTGTTTTTGTAGAGTTATTATCATTGTTTTATCTCCTCCGAAGTCACTTTTTGGTTTATTGCTATGGTATCCTCTTATTTTATTATTTTATCCTGCTAAATGAGAACACGAAAGAGAAACACACAATGATTTGTAGTACCAGAAACAGACACAGGGTGGCAGCACTTACCGGCAGCGCCACTTGGACTCTCCACAGTGCAACGAGGAAGGAAAGCTCATAATCCGTTGGACTTGTGCTGCGTCAGAATTGCCAAGTAGTAGTCGAAGTAGTATGTAGCATGTCCGAATTGGCCACCGGAGCGAGTAGCATGCTACTTTAGATACTAGACACGCCCACATTGTAGTATGGTCGCGGTGCATCCTACGGGCCAGAGCGGTGGATTAAACAGAGTGGCGACAACTTCAGATCTCGCCGCCAGAGCGGTCACGTGGTTCATGTACCCCTCAATAGTTCCAAGCGCAGCCTGCACTGTCCATGCTCTACAACGGGGCAGACTGCAGTGAGCGCGCATTTAAGAGGTAAATATTAAAATTAACCGTAAAAAGTCAACATTTGCAACTCTTATTGGATTACTGTGTACACGTCAAAGTCACGTACGTATATTTAGCGGCTGGATGACAAATAAAAGTGAAATAAGACAAGTTTGGTAACACGTGTTACTTTTTAATAAGAGAAAATAATACAATAAAGTGGTAAGTAACAGGTGTTACAAGCTGTTTAAACAATTGTGCAATGTTTTGGTCTTGCAGCATGGCCTGCATAACATTTTTCCATGTTAAACATACGCCTTACATGCTGACAGGATTTAAAAAGTAGCGGCCCCTTAACTCTATCATCCCATAAGCAGAAATCAAATTACATAGCACTTATGTTAGTCTAAAAAGAATAAACTGCATATAACATCGGGAACTGATAAAGGCTGAAATCTAAAATAAAGCCCATAAGTAACCATCTCAACATATGATTGATGATGATGATTTATCTGTGATTCAAAACTCACACAATACATTTTGGCAGGCCTCTACAGCTGACGACGTCCAACTAGCAGGCCGTGGCTAAAAAAATCGATCCCAATTCCTAACTAAAAAAACGTAATTACATTTGTAATTACAATTTGAGCATACTAAAATTAAAATCATTTTACATATAAAGGGGTCCCTCGATACCATTTACACACGTATTGGCATTACATTCGTTGATACAATATTTTACCTCGGGGAGTGTGGGGGCAAACCGTGGCTAAAAAATCAATCCCAAATCCTGACTTAAAAAAACGTAATTACATTTGGGATATACATTCTTACATATAAAGGGGTCCCCTCGATATCAATAACACATGTATTGGCATTAAACTTGTTGATATTTTATCATTTAACCTTGGTGAGCGCTTGCCTTGTGGCCATAGAAGCGAACGGCGTCCGACGTGACAGGCGGTCACGTTGGTACTATTAAGAGATCCATAACCCGGAAGTGGGGTCCGCCGGGCTGTACAGCGTATGCCTATGGTATGGGAGTGTCGCCACTCTGTGGCCCAATTCCAAACCACCCCCTCACTGACTCATTGACTTAGGTGCGCGCTCATGTGAGCTCTGTAAGGGCTTGAGGGTTGTTCCAAATGAAATCGGTAAGTCAGCGAGGGCTCGGGAACGCCCCTTTCTGCACCCTTTCCGTAAGTCCGTACCGTTGGAGACTTTGGCTATGAAATTGCCCACAATTCATTGCGTTGTGGGCGTTACTGGAGGACGCCGACGCAGCCGGGGCCAGGATTTAAAAAGGAACGAGGGAATCGTCCGCGACAGACACCAAAAATGACGGAGATCATGGCGAAGAAGCTCAAGAAGTAGCAGTTCATTCAGGATCTAGGTGCACCCTTAATACTCTAACATGGATGTTCCGCATCGTGTATGGTGGGCGTGTGTGTGTGTGTGTGTATATATACATACATATATGCACACACATACACACACACACGCATGCGTTATTCTTCTAACAAAGAAAATTGATTTTTACTTCAAACTTTTATCTGAATCAATACATTTTATCCTGAACTAACACTCTAAAGCAGTGATTACTTTCAGAATCTAGTGCTTCAACCTTTTAACCATTCAAAATCACTTAACCTATCATTAATGCTGGTTTTATAATTTATCAATCTAATCATTATTTACCAATTACCTGTTGTCTATGTTCAAGAGCAAGTGTGTGCAAAAGGAGCGGAACAATGTTGGCCTTTCTTCTGCGACGTCGCTGGCCGCGAAATAAATGCAGAATTAAGAGCCCAGAGAGGCAAGTGTCAGTCGCATCTTTGGTTGTCAACGTTGTCGTCTATCGTCAAGGTAACGTGGCACGTCACAAAGGGCTGTTCCATTGGTTTTATACCCTTTTGGAGCCCTTAAACCCTCCCACACTCAAGCACTTACCAGCTGACTTAACCTAAGCTAATGAGGGTGCAGGGCTTGAGGGCTTAGGGTGGAGTTTGGAATTGGGCCTGTTTAATCCACTGCTCTGCTACGGGCATGCTACTGACCCAAGATGCACCGCGGGCTTCTTCTTCGTCCTCTTAAAAGTTGTAGAATCGCATGTGATGCTAGCGCCACCAGTTGCTGCCTATTTAGATGCATCGCGAACGCCGGCTGGCCACAGCAGCGCGCACCATGGCGGAGCAGCAGCAGGCAGGACCGCAGCAGTACAGATGTAAGTTTAATGTAACTTCACACACTGTCCTAAAAAATGTGCGGTTGTATCTCTTTGTCATGTCATGGTGTCATATTTGCCCAAGTAATCATTTTATGAGCAAATATGTGGCGACATCATGGAGGTAAAGCTCACTTATTCCATCATTAAACTGCACAGCTGCAGTAATCAGGCAGATCTCATTGAACAAACGATCACCACGTGAGTGAATGAAGGCTTAAAGTAATGGAAAAGCTACTTTGTGAATTTCTAAAGCAGTGCAGGAATATAATACAGCAGCATCCATCACTTGCACAATTACCATTCAAAGAGTCTAAAACGGGCGCAGTACCGACTCTCTGCCTGTGGGGGTCGTCTTTCCCCACCGCTCGTCTACTGTGCCCGAATTGGGCCAACGTGTTAATGTAGGAGTAGGATCTAGCAGTAGTATGTAGCGGTGGTATGTAGTATGCGAACGGGCAATTTGGACGCAGCATTGGAGAATGAGCAGTCGTGGTCCTGTTTCACTTATTACTCTTCCGTGTTTCAGGTTGGTTATCAATGTTTTTGTGTGACTTCAGATGTATTTAAGTTCATATGGAAACCCCGTAACGTATGGTCGATAAGTTAAAAGCCCGTTAACTATGTAAATAAAGTAAATCTCAGTGTACGTGACAACTGTACAGGGGAAAATGGCGGCCGCCGCCGCCGCAGCTACATGTACTTTTCATTTCTTTCTTTCGGCTCCTCGGCATTTGTGGGTTGTTGTTGATATGTACGAAGACCAGTGTGTGTGTGGTACATTATTCAAGTCGGGCATTATTGCTGTATGAAAACTAGTGTGTGTGTAGTGCAGTGCTCAAAGTGCTAAAGCTAATGCTAAGCTGCAAGTTAAGACCAGCTACGGCTGTAGCCCTGGTGAAAGACACACACTTGAATTGTACCGTTCGAGTTCAACGGTCAAAGCGGCAAGCTATCGGTCAGCCGTATATATTATTTCAGTTGAGTATATATTGTGTAAATGTGAGTTAGTTACTGCAATTACTATTATTCTGTTATATTAAGTGAGCACTTAATTTACTTAATGTACTTTTTTTTTTTTAACTTTATTTTTATCTTTTAAGGCAAACTTTCAAACATACACACAAATACTGTACAAACAAAACAAAACAAGAACAAGGGGGGCAAACACTACTCAGTTACATATAGGTGCCATTTAGTCCATCTTACAGCATATATCTCAGCTTTAATTCGTAGTCTGTAAGTCATTTGTTCCATTGATCGGATTTCCTCTACAATGGTCAGCCAGTCACTCAGTTCAGGTGGATCAGTTCTTAGCCAAGTTCTTGTGATGGCTTTCTTAGCTGCAAGAGATAGGATCTTGAACAGGTATATGTCCTCTTTACCCATTACATCTTCTAATATCAGTCCAAGATAGATAAACCGGGGATCTTTGGGTAAATTATATCCAAAAACTTTACCCATGACTCTCAGGACCTCATCCCAAAATGTCTGTATTTTCGTACATGACCAAAATATATGAGAGTGGTTGGCATTCAGTTGCCCACATTGTCTCCAACAATGCTGTTGTTGACCTAATTGTTTATTTTTGATTTTTGGTGTAATAAATAGACGTGTCAAATTTTTCCAACCGAACTCCCTCCATGTTTTAGAACTTGTTGATGTATGTTGGGTCTTGAGCATGGTCTGCCAATCACTCTCAGATAATTCAATGCCGAGTTCCTTTTCCCATTTCTCTTTTGTATACATTGTGTTTCTTCCCTATTGCTTCAATAAACCTTTGTATAGTTTTGAGACAATTCTTAAGGGGGTTTGCTTGAACGCGCCTGTTAATATTTCGATCACATCATTCCCCTCCACAGAAATTTCCCTCTTAACTTCTGTCTCATAAAAGTGTCTTAATTGGAGATATCTATATAGATCTTCATTTTCTAATCCAAACTCATTTTTCAGCGATGTAAATGATTTGAAATGTTGCTTATCTATAAGTGTACATGTGGCTGTTATTCCTTTGTCTCTCCACTTTTCAAAGGTCTTATCTAACATTCCTGGTCTGAACCTAGAGGTGCAAGAGGGCCAAATCAACAGTTTACAATCTCCTGTTAATTTATATTTTTTCACCACCTCATACCATATTTCTAATGTTCCTCTCACGACCAAGTTTTCTCCCTTAAGGTCTCTGTATTCTTTCCCACTTAACCTTGACTGTGGAGGGGCTTGGCCTTGGCTCATCTCAATGTCCTTCCATCGGGCTTGATAATTCGGAGAGCACCAATACACAACATATCTTAACTGTGCTGCATAATAGTACCCTCTTAAGTCTGGTAGTGCCAATCCTCCATTTTCTTTGTCTAGCTGAAGGGTCTTGAGTCTTATCCTCGGTCTGGCTCCAGCCCAAATGAATCTGGATATTAGCTTATCCCATGCTGAGAATTGTGTGTCTGGTATTCGAACTGGGAGCGACAGAAAAAGATACAACAACCTAGGCAGGAGGTTCATCTTGACCACCTCAATTCTTGAACTGAAGTCCATTATTAGTGTTGACCACTTTGCTACATCTCTTTGAATTTTATTGTTTATTAACTTGTAGTTTATCTCATAAGTTCTGTCAAGTTCCTGAGTTATTATCACTCCTAGGTATTTAATTGACCTAGCATTCCAATTTAAGTTATATTTCTTCCTGATTTTTTTATTTGGCTTATAGTTAAAAGTTAAAACCTGAGTTTTAGACATATTTAGTTTGTAGCCTGACATTGATCCATATTCTTCTGTTATTTTTACTAGTTTGGTAAATGTTGAATTTGGGTTTTGAAGGTAGGTGATTATATCATCAGCGAATAGCCCTATTTTATGCTCATCTCTTGCTATCATGATTCCTGTCAACTCATCTTCCTGTCTAATTGCTTGGGCGAGTGGCTCTATGAAGATTGCGAAAAGGGCGGGGCTAGCACAACAACCTTGTCGTGTCCCTCTGTACAGCTTAAAGGTGTCTGTCAGGTGTCCATTAATTTTGACTCTAGCTGATGGGTCAGTATACAATGTCTTAATGCATTTAATGAATTTATCATTAAATCCCAATTTCTCTAATACTTTATATAAAAAATCCCAGCTGACCCTGTCAAACGCTTTTTCGGCGTCTAAGCTGATCAGGGCAGCACATGTATGATGTTTGTTAACGTGATCTATAATATGGAGGGTGCGCCTGATATTCTCCTGTGTTTGGCGTCCCTTAACAAAGCCTGTTTGATCTTCATGTATCAGGTCAGGCAGAAAACATTCCAGTCTTTTAGTAGTTATGGATGTGAACAATTTGTAATCGGCATTCAAAATCGATATTGGGCGGTATGACTCACAGTATTCCTTGTTTTTCCCCTCTTTGGGAATGACAGATATCACAGCATCCTTCCAGGACGGTGGTGCTATAGCTTTCTCAAGTGTCCAATTGAATGATTCCAGTAATATCGGAGCTAGGACTTCTTTGAATTTTTTGTACCATTCATTTGGATATCCGTCGCTCCCAGGACTCTTATTAGACGCCAGTCTACCTATGGCTTTATCCAATTCGTCTTTAGAGATAGGGGCGGTCAGATATCCATTTTGTTCTGAGCCTATTGAGGGGAGATCAAGTGAAAGCAGGAATTGTTTTATTTTCTCTTCGTCAGCCTTCTCAGGCTGTGAATATAAAGTTTCATAGTAGTTTTTAAACATTCTGTGAATTTCTTCTGGGTCGTATTTTAGTGTATTTGATAAAGGGTCCCTTATCTTATGGACTGAGTTTGTTATTTGTTGTGTCCGAAGACGCCTCGCCAGTATTCTGGTGGCCTTTGGGCCTGATTCATAGAAGGTTTGCTTCATGAATCTCATTTTATTTTCTGTTTCATCTTTAATTAAGTTTTCTATCTGTTTTCTTATAGCTTTAATCTGGTCTCCTATTGTATCTTTCTTTTCATTTTTAGGAAGTTGTTTTTCTAGTTTTTCTAATTCCTTTTCTAGTTGATCATATTTTGATCTCTGCATTTTCCTTAGATAGGCCGTTCTTGATATGAGCTTCCCTCTCATAACTGCTTTGACCGTGTCCCAAACAATAGTCGGGTCGACATGGTCATCCTTATTATCATCTATACATTCTCCTATTTCTTTTTGGATTTCTTCCACTGTTGATTTATTGTTTAAAAGTCCTACATTCAATCTCCATAGTGTATTTCTTGGTTTACTGTTTAGGTGTATATCGAGGTAAACAATACTATGATCGGATATATCTGCTGTTCCAATTTTGCACTCATTTATCTTATGTCTATCTATAGTATTTATCAGGAAAAAGTCCAGCCGAGAGTGTACTTTGTGTGTAGCTGAGTAATGGGTATATTCCCTTTCTCTTGCATGGATATTTCTCCATACATCAATCAAGCCCGTCTCTCTTATCAGAGTATTTAGGTATTTTGATTTGGGGGATCCCTGTCTGCTCGTGCTTGTTGTGTCAAGCTGATAGTTCAAAATAGTGTTCCAATCTCCCGAACAGACAAGTACCCCCTCACTCTCACGTACAATTAGGTCAAATAAGTTTTTAAAGAACGATATATTACTCTCTGGAGGAGCGTAGACATTCACAAATGTGACCAAAACATTATCCATCTTGCCTTTGACTAATATATATCTACCTTCATCATCCCTTTTTGTTTTAATCGGCTCAAAATGTAATGAATTAGATATCATTATCACGACCCCTCTCTTTCTGCTATTTTTACATGAACTATAATATGTATTAGAGTATCCAAAATTGCTTAGTTTCTTGTGTTCTGAATTGGTCATATGTGTCTCTTGTAAAAATATTACTTGGGACTTATCTTTCCTCATTTTTGCCAGCACCCTGCTCCTCTTGACCGGATTACTCAAGCCGTTAACATTCAGTGAAGCTATTTTCAATTTATGTGGCATTATCACTCAAATATAAGAAGAAATGAATGGCTTTGTAATAGTGTTGTCCCCCAGACAACCCAGAAAAACAAAAAAAAACCAAAAGACAGAACAATGTCGACTGAACATAGTAGAAAAACAGACCTCCAAACTGGGAGGAGGTGACTCCTCACCGAGACCCCGTTGGTGGGTTGAGGGAAAATCCCATCCCTAAGATAGGGCCCTATACATAGGGTGGCTTGGCCATCTAAAGGAGAAAACCCTACCATCCTAAAGTCCAACGTCAATCATTAAATTTAAGGTCGTCACTCCCAGACGTTTATTTAACAATAGCCTATAGCCTTAAGAAAAAAGCCTTATATTTGTCCAGTTCAGCTCTTATATCTCAGTTTTAAAGTGGCAGCAGTTTTACCAGTCTGTGATGGTTTCTACTTCTTTATTTTACCTCCCTTGCGCTGGGGTTCGTCTCTCTGAGCAGTGTTATCACTCTGGAAACTCTGAAGTTTATACCGCGCTCTCCGGGTCACATCGTCCTCTGCCCCGCGGGGTCCCGTTACTCTCTGCCACGACCCCAGCAGCTCTCCCAGGCGCGCTCCCCAGTCGGTCTCCCCGTTGGTCGGCGTCGCCTCCTCCACGGTGATCCCGCGTCTCCTCAGCTCCTCTCTCGCCTCCTCCGCGCTGCCGTACAGCCGGGCTCCCGTCTCCCAGTGGATGCGCATGTTGACATAAGGTGTTTGGAAACGCACCCCTTTCACTTTCAGTGCCTTTTTAATCCCGTTATATTCTCTGCGTTTCTTCACCACCTCTGCAGTGTAATTGGATCAAAATAGAGGGGCTTGTTATTCAGCTGGATCTTTTCCGTTCTGTTTTTCCCCCAGGCTTCCTTTAACACCCATTCTTTGGTCGTAAACTCCTGGAAATTGACGATAAATGCCCTCGGGGGTTTGTCTGGAGCTGGCCTCTGAGCCCCGGTTCGATGTGCGCGCTGGATCTTTAGCTCCATGTCGGCCGGGATCGGTAGTTTGCTCCGGAGTAGCGCCTCGACAAACTCCTGCGCCGAGTTTCCCCCCTCTTCTCCTTCTGCCACCCCGAAGATGCGGAGGTTATTGCGTCTCGATCGTGATTCTAAATCGTTTAGTTTTTGCTGCAGGACTTTTTGCTTTTTCAGGCTGGAGGCCAGGGCCTCAGTTGTTTCAGCCGCCCATCTCTCCACCGTCTCCACCCGCTACTCTGCCTCCTCCACTCGGTCCGATAGGTTATGGACTTCTGCCCCCAGCATATCCAGTTTACCGTTGATTTCTTGTCCAAGATGTGTGATTTCTTGTCGCAGAGTGTTGTTGTCGCCTTTTAGATCCGTTTTTAGATCGTTGATTGCCTTAATTATGTCCGCAGGCGCCATGTTGTCCTGGTCCACTTTACCGCTGCTGTCTCTGGCTGTCGTCGTGTTTTTCTGTTTTGGAGGCTCTTTTTCGTCGTTTTTTTGGTTTCGGCGTGTCCTTCCCCAATCCATCTAAGTTTTTTATCAAACAATATTGAATTTTAAATTACTCTTGGGTATAAATTGCGGTTTGTCTGGGAGAGCGATCTCGCGTGCGTGTGACTACTCCATGTGCCAACCCGGAAGCCCTCTACTTAATGTACTTTAGGTACAGGTAAAGAAAATACTCTTTCATTAAGAGATACAGAAGATGTGTGTTTGAGATAAAAGTGTATACATGATTGGTAGTAGATTACATGATTAGTGATAGACATATGACATGATTACAAGGGAAAATGTTCATCTTGGGTTTAATACAAAGGAAATTGTTCATTTTATTGAGTTTATTTCTTGAAGACTGAGAAAAATATACATTTCATGTGAATGTTATCTAAATGTGGTTTATACCAGTGCTTTAATGCAGACAGAATAACAGATATAATTCATTGTTGCAGTGAAAAGGTTAAAAATGTGAGAATAAATATAATCCGTTGGACTTGGAGAATGAGCAGTCATGTTCCTGTTTCACTTATTACTCTTCCGTGTTTCCAGCACTCCTGTCCAGGATTATCTATCTGCTAACAGCCTAGCTGGGACCCGCTACATTGAGCCAACCTCGAACACCTCAGCGAATAATGACACATGACTTAAAGGTGGGGTAGGCAGGAATCCATTAAAGAAGCATCTTTTTTTGTGGCGTATTTACAAAAAATCTTTGAATATCAGTCAATAGTTATTAGTTATTGATGACATTTGGTAATATAAGGATATCTCTGTGTTCTCTTATGTCTGTGTAGTCAACATTTGAACATTTTTGAGCGGTCCGCTCTTTCTGACTGTAAACAAAGCCGTTCTCCGCCTCCTCTAACCTGATTGGTTGTGAGGCAGACGCTGCTCCCCCATGTCGTTCAGGAGCAAAGTTAGCGTGCTACAATATCGGACAGTAGAAACCATAGGTGGGGGCTTGACGACTCGACTTGAGACTTGACTTGGACTTGAGTCCCGTTTTTGACTTGCTTGATGATCAAGAAATGACTTGGACTTGCTTGGGACTTGGTTGCTAAAGACTTGAGACTTGACTTGAGCCCAGTGACTTGAAAAGTCAAGTCAAGTCTTTTCAAGTCACTTAATACCTTATAGCAAGCCCAAACCATTTAAAAAGTGTCGCATCAACTAATAGTCAGTAATTACAGTCGTTGGTAACACTGTGTTGTGTTGCCAAGTCTGCTTATTTCCCGCAAAAAAATGTTGCTTGTTTTTGGCTTGTTTCTGGAGGTCTGTTTCCTTATTTCTCTCACGAAACTTGGCAAAACTGTCTCAAACTCTAGCCTCCCACATAACAACACCGGGAGGACTGAACATAAATCGCTCGCTAGTATTGCCCGCCTGTTTCCACGTGTTGCCTTGTGTCTCTCTTTTGTTTTGCTTTGGAACAGTGAATTAGAGTATCAGTTTAATGTTTAATTGTATTTGAGTCTTCCTTATTTTTGTGCACATTGTCTAAGTTTCCAATTATTGAAGTTTATCTGATTATTTTTTGTATGACATGTAAAATAGTTTGGTTAAAGCTGCACTATGTAACACAAACAAGAACCCTTGTTTAATAATAAATGCAAATAGTGAAAAATGCTCATGATTTATGTAAATCTTTAGATATAACAAATGGTTGATGGCTTTGATATGATTTGTTTTTCACTTGGAAGAAACGGTAAGGACTTGGACTTGACTTGAGACTTATCGGTGGTGACTTGGACTTGACTCGAGACTTGAGAGCAAAGGACTTGGACTTGCCTCGGACTTGAGAGCCAAGACTTGAGACTCGACTTGGACTTACAACATAAGGATTTTCCCCCACCTTGGTAGAAACCAACCAGAAAGTACGGAAAATTGTCTGAATCCTCCTTTGGCCACGACTGCCAAACAAAGTAAATACCAGAGACTCTAGAGGAATAACGGGCGCTTAAAACGGAGGAAGACCGAACAAGAGCTAAAAAGCCAGGTCAACATAAACGGTGGGGGACACTTGGGGATCTTGGTGACCCTGTAACCTTTCTGCTGGACAGGTAAACCGCTTTAACAAAGTAAGACAAGTGTCTGTAACGGAAGTGTTTCTTGTCAAACGGACCTGCTGTAGCGTGTTGTAGCGCCATCGCTAAACTGTTGACCTCGGGTCCTGGACTATGTCACTTTATCCTAGTTGTAGAAGTCCTGTGTGACACCCACATCAGACATCACCTACAGTAATGTGTGTCGACAGATCAATGAAGGAATTCAAGAGGGTTTCAGTGACTCCGAAATTGTCAGGTCTGTGCTCAGGCTAATTAAACCAGGCAGCTTCATGGATATGTTGATCAACAAAGATGATGTAACTGTGGAAGAGCTTAAAGGGTTTTTACAGTCCCACCTCAGAGAAAAGGATAGCACTGAACTGTTTCAGGAGCTGATGTGTGCAAAACAAAACGACAGTGAAACGCCCCAGCAGTTCCTTTACAGAGTAATGGGACTGAAACAGAGGATACTGTTCACATCCAGCCTCCCTGATGCAAACATTAAGTACAGCAGAACAACTGTCCAAGACATTTTCTTACACACCGTATATCAGGGGCTGGGACACAGACACAATGATATCCGAAGGGAGCTAAAGCCCCTCCTCACAGACCATAATATTAAAGATGAAGTGATCCTCAGACATGTGATGAGAATAACCAGTGAAGAGAGTGAGAGGCTATGGAGGTTTGGCACAACACATCGCCAAAACCAAACCAAAGCCCACAGTGCACAGCTAGAGGCAAATGCAGCACAAGCTGAAGGTGCCAAGCAACAGAACGCCGAGAGTGCGGTTGGAATGGACATTATTTAACAACTGTCAGCAAAAATTGAGGCACTTACCAAAGTAGTTGTCTCACTGAAACAACCTACACAGGTACGAACACCTGAACAGTCGTGCCACTGTTCACAGAGGAAACCGACGACTGCTGGAAGAGAGTGGACCAGTGGTTGCCCTAAATGTGTGGAGCAGGGCCTGTCACACTGTCGCCATTGCTTTGTCTGTGGTGAAGAAGGTCGCCGGGCTGTGGGTTGCCTGAAAAGGCAGAAGAATCAGGGAAACTGGAGCCGGTCACTGCAGGGGGGCAGCCAGTGACCGGACACCAACGGCCCCAACCCGGTGATGCCCAAGACAGCCAGACCAATACAGAGGACACAACTAAAACAAAACACTCACCAGGTCTCTCTCCCTTGGTAGCCTGTACAAAGCAGAGACATGGGCAGAGAAAGACAGTCGCTGAGTTGCCATCACCAGACCCACCAAATGCTAAAAATGAGCTAGTCATCGGGTACAGGTCAAGAACATAATCTCCGGCAGAGAGAAACTACAATCTACACAGTGGGAAGTTGGAGTTTCTCGCCTTGAAATGGGCAGTGTGCGAAAAATTCAGGGATTACCTGTACTACACCCCTCACTTCAAGATTAACACAGACAATAACCTGCTCAGGTACATCATGAGCAGTGCCAAGCTAAATGCAGTGGGGCATCGGTGGGTAGGGGAACTGTCTGATTTTCGTTTTGATGTGAAGTACTGGCCTGGGAAGATAAACATTGACGCAGATACACTGTCGACAATCCTGCTAGACATCCACAGATACATGCCTGCTCGCACGGAGGAGCTAGCCCAAGATGTGGTGTCTGCCACATGGGAGGGAAACAAAGCGGCGCTGAAGAAAGATGTGGCTTGGATTGCTGCCCTGGACATCTCTTCTCTGAACACTGAACAACAGCCACCTACACTCCTGTCAACGATAAGTCACAATGAGCTGGTGAGAGCACAGCAGGAGGACCCTGCTATTGGCGGGGTAGTGAAGTTCAAGGAGACAAGTACAGCACTTACCGAGGAGATGCGGAAAACAGCCAATGCATGAAAAAACTCTTACATAAGTGGAGTAAGCTACACTTGGAGAATGAGCTTCTGTACAGACGGACTGACTCCAGACACCAGCTTGTCCTGCCTGCAAAATTCAGACCATTGGCGTTGAAACATCTTCATGATGAGATGGGGCATGTTGGCACGGAGCGAGTACTCAATCTGGCTAGAGAGCGATTTTACTGGCCTTATATGAAGAGAGAGATTGAGGATTACGTCACCAGGAAGTGTGTATGCCTCAAGCAGAAGAAACCAGTCACTCACATGCGTGCTCCCATGGGCAGTATAACTACAAGCTTCCCTCCACAACTCATTTGCATTGATTACCTACACCTTGAGACCAGCAAGGGAGCTTACCAATACATCTTGATGAATTGACCACTTCCCACGATTTGCGCAGGCATATGCCACAAGGAATAAGTCAGGTCACACAGCAGAACGCATTTGGAACGACTTCATCCCACGTTTTGGTTATCCGGCCAAACTGCATCATGACCAGGGCCAGGAATTTGAGAATGACCTGTTTCAGGCGTTGCAGAAACTCTCAGGAGTTGGACATTCCAGAACGTCGCCATACCACCCACAAGGTAACCCAGCAGAGAGGTTTAACTGCACTCTACTTCAAATGTTGAGGACGCTGGCAGACAGAGAAAAAGAGCGCTGGAAAGACCATCTACCGCAAATGATTCAAACGTACAATTGTACCCGGCATGAGGCCACCGGCTATTCGCCATATTATCTGCTCTTTGGCCATCATCCACGCCTGCCAGTTGATCTGCTGTTCAGGTTGATGGAAGAAACAGACTCAATCACACCCAAAGGTTACGCACAGAAGTGGGCCAAGAGAATGTCTGAAGCTTACCACATTGCAAGCAGTCAAGCGTCAGGGGAAAATCATATTATGACCAAAAGATGAAAGGATCTGTCCTGCAACCTGGAGTACTCGTGAGGAACCTCAGTGAACGAGGAGGTCCTGGCAAGCTAAGATCGTACTGGGATAAAGCCATATACTTAGTCAAAGAACAGGTATCAGATAATCCTGTGTATGTCGTATATCAGGAAAGTGGAGACAAGGAAAACAAGAACCCTGCATCGTAATCTGTTGTTACCTGTTAGCGACCTACCAGTTGAAACTCCTCCTGACCCAGTGAACTCAGCACCTGCGAAAAGACAGAGGAGAAGGTATTCAAGAGCCAGTGACGCAGAGCAGCAGATGCACGAGAGTAACAACTCAGAGGATTCAGGTGATGAACAGAGCACTGGAGGCTATTGGCTAAGACTGCCTTTGAACAGGGAAGAATGGGAAGATTCCTTCCAAGAACCAACCTCAAGTCAAAGAGAACCAATGAATGTCCCTGTAATGGAGGAAAGACAGAGTGAGGAAGAATCCTTACCTGATTAAGTCCATCAACCTGTGGGGAAAGACAAACACTTACCTGATCCTGTGAGAGAACCTGCAAGGGAAAGTCAAGGACAACCACAAATACAAAATGATGTGGACAGACACTTACCTGATCCAAGGGGGGAACCTGAAAGGGAAAACCAAAGACAACTAGGAGAACAACATGATACAGAGTACTTACCTGATCGAGTCCCATCACCTGTAAGAGAAGAACAAAGACATCCAGAAAGACAGACAGACAATGAACACTTGATGTCAGAAGGTTGACCAGAGAGAGGAGGCCACGACGCATGTTTACATATGACACACTTGGCTGGCCAGCAGTAAACACAGTTGAGGCATACATACATTTTGGGGTGCGCCATACCATATACCACTGACGTACCCACCTGCACCTTACATGCCATCAACATACACTCCACACTTTGCACCCATTCGTTGATTTTGTTTTTGAAGAGGTATTTCACTGTGTATTTGTGTTTGTATATTTGTAAATTCACTGTGAATTTCAGGAGCCATTTTATTTTGTCGGGGAACGTGTGACACCCACAAAGAGTTGTCATTTGTGTATTTTTGTAATTTGTTTTGTTTATACTGAAGTGAATGAGAAGTATCTAGACACAAGAATCTAACAGAATGTACCAAAGAACAATAATTAACTACTGATAGTAGGTGGCAGTGCATGTCTGTTTCGCTCTGAGAATCTGCTGGCATAGTGATGTCACCTCCGCCCTGTTCCACATTATCCCGTTGATTGTGTGGAAACAGCAACACGTGTGCGATTCTTGTGTCCTGTTTTCAGGTTAGTAATGGTGGGCTCTTACAGTTTACTCTTCTATCAGCACATACTTTAACTCATTTTGCAAAGGTGACAAGTTTATTAAGTCGGGATGTTTACATTGTGACTTTGTTTTATGATTGAACGTGCTACTGGGTACACGAAAGTGAGTGGGGATGTTAGCGGCTGTTGCTAGCATTAGCCGTATTTTGGTACTGTCTATTTCCTGGATGTAACGTAGTAGTGCAGTGGTTTTATCGGAGTGATACTGTCAAACGGTAATGATACTGACTATGACCAGAGAAACATTGTTATGCTACAAAGCAAGGAGAGAAGTTAATGTGAGAAAATGATGTGTGTGTGATGTGATGTGACAAGATATAGAGAGGAAGGATGATAAATATGGATATGAGAATGGTTACAAGAAGTATGTTTATATGATAACAGAATAATTATTATTGATTATTGTTGAATACAAAAAAAAGATGAAAACATTGAAAAGACAATGGAAAAAAACAAAGAAAGGAAAGTTTTTTTGGTGGTTTAATAAAACTACACATTATCCCGTTAATTGTGTGGAAACAGCAACATGTGTGCGATTCTTGTGTCCTGTTTTCAGTTCTCAGGATAATCCATAAGCTGTACAGCAGGTACTCATGCCGGGACCTGCAACCTGAAGAACTGTGATCTCAACAACATCATCCTAGAGTTCTGCAACCTTGCTTTGCTGCACAATCGGCTGCCTGACATGTGGTCTCTATCGAACATTGTCCCAATGCCCAAAGCACTGTAATACACTGTAATGCAGTAATACTTGGTCGTCATTGTAGCGTTGTTTACGCTGGTTTCCACGTCATAGCAACGGACAACGGTAATCACTAGAACTCACAAGTAGATTGTGTCCTTCCAGAGGAGGAAATCTACTTCTAGACTTCTAGAATCAGCATCATCCATGGTGTCATCGGGGTGAAATGACGTCTAAAAACCTTTCACTTGTTCGTCTCCGCCCGTTTGCATGGTGTGAAATACAATCCTCCTGAAACACGGAGTGTTTTATTTTGAAAAGAAGCCGGATGTTTAATTTTGTGTCTGTGCCAGACTTCCTTTCCAGCACGGGTTAACCTGTGCTGAATTTATCTGCCATGCTCCGGTGTCCAGAAAAAATAGAACTCTTGTGATCAGCTGAGGAGTCCGGCGATCCTCAGAGGAACGGAAAGAAGTCGGTGTAAATTGACACGTTAACTTGAATGGTTACGATCAGCTACGATCGGAGGATACGACCTTTTAGGAGACGATCAGGATGAAGGTGGAAGTTGGGGTTACAGTGCAGATATTTCCTGTTTTCAGAGGTGACATCAACGACAGTCAAATTCATCGACCCTCAGATTAGACCAGATTAAGATCCTCATTCCTCTGATTTAGGATCATCTAGACCTGACATCTGTGAGAGACCACGGCTCAGCTGGGAACACTGGAGAAGATCACCTTTGTGGGAGAGGGAGAAAGAGGAGACACAGATTAGAGAAAGGATGATGAGAAAACAGAGAATAAACAACGAGAACAAACCAAAGAAGAAATAAATCGAGAGAGGGAGGGAGAGAGAGAGAGAGAGAGAGAGAGAGAGGGAGAGAGAGAGAGAGTGTTTCTCTGTGTTGTATCTTTAACTCTGTGGCTCTAAAACAGTTGAAGTGTGTTTCTGCTCGATGAGGTTTCTATGAGGTGAATAAATGTTGGTTCAGTTGATCTTCAGGACGGCTGCAGCTTTAAGAACTTCTGCTTGTTGGAGTTTGAGAGTCTAAAGTTCACAGAGACACTCCTCTTCCTGGAATGTTGACAAACTGGATCCCCCCCCTCCCTCGTCTCTCTCAGCTCACTCCACTCTGCACTCTCACATCCTTGTTCCCTTCCCTTCCTTGCTTCCTCCCCTTTAGATCTACAGCCTAAAGGTTGGGTGTAACCTCCGTGTGCTGAGGTCATATCCTGCTGACTCACACATGTTGTTGAGATCAGAGCTCAGACTAGTTTCACTTCTCAGGAAATAAAACTCAGTCAGTCGTCGTCGACAGCGAGTGTTGAAATGGCGCAGAAAGGAGTTCATCTGGACCATGAGTCTTTCTCTTGTTCCATCTGTTTGGATCTTCTGAAGGATCCTGTGACTGTTTCCTGTGGACACAGCTTCTGCATGAGCTGTATTCAAACCTACTGGGATACTGAGGATGAGAAGAAGATCTACCACTGTCCTCAGTGCAGAGAGACTTTCAGACCGAGGCCTGTCCTGAAGAAAAACACCATGTTAGCAGGTTTAGTGGAGGAAGTGAAGAAGAGTGGACTCCAAGCTGCTCCTGATGGTTCCTCTGAGGCTGGACCTGAAGATGTGGCCTGTGATTCCTGCAGTGGGAGAAAACTGAAAGCTGTCATGTCCTGTCTTCAATGTCTGGCTTCTTACTGTCAGATTCACCTCCAGCCTCATTTTGAATCTCCTACATTTAAGAAACACAAGCTGGTGGAGCCCTCCAAGAAGCTCCAGGAGAACATCTGCTCTCGTCATGATGAGGTGATGAAGATGTTCTGCCGCACTGATCAGAAGTCCATCTGTTCTCTCTGCTGTTTGGACCAACACAAAGGTCACGACACAGTCTCAGCTGCAGCAGAAAGGACTGAGAGGCAGAAAGATCTGGAGGAGAGTCGAGGAAACATCCAGCAGAGAATCCAGGACAGAGAAGAAGATGTGAAGCTGCTCCAACAGGAGGTGGAGGCTATCAACAGCTCTGCTGATAAAGCTGTGGAGCACAGCCAGGAGATCTTCAGCCAGCTGATCCGTCTGATGGAGAAACGCTGCTCTGACGTGGAGCAGCAGGTCAGATCCCAGCAGGAACGTGAAGTGAGTCGAGTCAAAGAGCTTCAGGAGAAGATGGAGCAGGAGATCACTGAGCTGAAGAGGAAAGACGCTGATCTGCAGAAGCTCTCACTCACAGAGGACCACAACCAGTTTCTGCACAGCTACCCCTCACTGTCAGAACCGGGTCAACCTGCAGACTCATCCAGAATCAACATCCGTCCTCTGAGATACTTTGAGGAGGTGACAGCAGCTGTGTCAGAGGTCAGAGAGAAACTCCAGGATCTTCTGACAGAGACGTGGACAAACGTCTCACAGGCAGTGACTCAAGTGGATGTTTTACTGTTAGAACCACCAGGACCAGCAGAACCCAAGACCAGAGCTGGTTTCTTAAGATATTCAAAAAGAATCACACTGGATCCAAACACAGCAAACAGACGACTGTTATTATCTGATGGAAACAGAAGAGCAACAAAGACAGGAGAAGAACAGTCTTATCCTGCTCATCCAGACAGATTCACTTATCCTCAGGTCCTGAGTAGAGAGAGTCTGACTGGACGTTGTTACTGGGAGGTGGACTGGAGAGGGTACGAGGTTGATGTAGCAGTCGCATACAAGACTATCAGGAGAGCAGGAGAATCAGGGGATTGTTTATTTGGATACAATGATAAATCTTGGAGGTTAGACTGTTATCAAGACAGGTATAGATTTTTGTACAACACACTCTTCACTGATGTCTCAGGTCGTCCGTCCTCCAGAGTAGGAGTGTACCTGGATCACAGCGGAGGTATTCTGTCCTTCTACAGCGTCTCTGAAACCATGACTCTCCTCCACAGAGTCCAGACCACATTCACTGAACCTCTACATGCTGGACTGACGTTATGGTCTGATGGAGCCTCTGGTGAGTTTATAGAAGTGAACTAAAGAGAATTTTGAGTCCATCAGACCAAAATCATGGACTGAGATCCTTGAACTCTTGAAATGTTCTGGTTTGTAAATGTTTGTGGATCAGTCTCACCAAAAACTCTGGGTTTAGTTCTTCATTTCAGCTTTTTGATTCTTTTCTAAAGATGCTGATTTGGTCGCAGCTTTAAGGACAGTGATTGTGGAGAACTTTGATTGTTTGTATTTCTCATGTTGAAAAATCTTCATCAAGTTTGATATCAACAACATCAAGATGATGGTTTGTTCAAATCACCTTCAGTTGGTGCAGATGTTGAAGGTCTGAGACTTTAGAAAAAAGTGAGGTCAAAATCACAGAAAAAGGACGACCTTATTTCCTGTCCCAAATCCAAGCGTCTAAAGTCTTTCCAGTCGTCCCCAAAAACTCTTCAGATGATCTGTTTCTTTCTCTGTTTGCTGAATATTTGTGTTCATGTGATCGATGGATATTTCTGTCTGCTTCTGTTGGATCAGTGTGTTTGTAAAGACATCTAGAATCAGACTTTGGACAGATCTACATGTTGTTATGAGCTTTTCAATCACTCTAATAATAATAATCACATTTATTAGTCCGACTGTTTGGATGTTTCTCACTCAGCTCAGATTGTGGTCAAGTCTCTGATTGTGGGTAAAAAAATCATAAAAATCCTCAAACTGAGTCACTGAAATCACCTCGTCTGTTTGTCTTTATTGTGTCTGTTTCTGCTGGATGTCATGTTACCGCTCCGTCTGGGTCATGGATCCATGTGGTCTTACATGTCCCAGATGTGAGTCCTGCAGCTGGATCAGGTTTTCTGTAGAGGACAAAGACAGGAGGAGGTTGTGTGTCTTTTTGATTTGATGTAACCAGACTAGTCCTGTTGAGATCATCAATCTCTTTTTCAGGGGGGGTCCTGACCAAGAATGGCAGCAGAAAACAAACACACTCAGACTCACACAGATCCACATCAGCAACAAGAACTCAGTGTTCATATAAGAGAGTCCAGCTGATCTCTAGTCTAAGGAAAGAAGTCTGGTCCACAAGAAGAAAACCGACTTAAAGGTGAAGTAGACAGGAATCTGTTAAAGAAGCATCTTTTTATTTTGTGGTTTTTATACAAAAAAATCTAATATCAGTCAATAGTTATTAGTTATTGATGACATTTGGTAATATAACGATATCTATTTGTAATGATCTGAAGGATTTATCTGCATTATATCTGAATTTAATTGGAACGATACGAGCGAGCAGGAGCGTCTGTTTGTGGGCGGGGCTTGAGGGGAGAGGAGGAGCTGAGGGGAAAACTGGTTTGGAGGGGTAGAGTTTACATTCAAGATTTCTCCTAAAAACTGGAACTAACTCAGATCCTGACTACACCACCTTTAAACACAGTATTCAGTTTTTGGTAATTTACAGCTCCTGTGAGAAACTTTTGGTCTGTGTTGATTTTGGCGCCCCCCTGTGGACACTGTGCTACCTCTCATTGCTCTATTGATTTTGTCCTGTTGTGTTTGTGTCACCACAGACCAAACAACAGACTGCTTTTATCACCTCCTTTACTGCTGGTCACTGTGATGAAGCTGCTGTCTGTCAGGATGGATCCTCCTGTTTATTCATGAACAGCTGATTCGGCTCTGATCTGGGAGGAATTATGGGAATTTACTGCGTATCCTCACAGCTGGGTTTAAATCAGGCTGAGATAAAGTTCATGTTTTTGTCTTTGTGGGCTGTCTGACAACATTACAGGAAAGCTCCCTGTAGAGGGCGCTCTTTGCTGCAGTAACGATGGTTTTTAACCTCCAACAGCCTTCCCTTTATTTCTGTTAACTCAGTCCACCAGAAAATTACAGCAGGTAAACCAGAACTCTTAAAAGCTTTTAAAACATCCCAAACATGCCATTAAAAAAAAAAAAAGAGTGATTCACATGTTTTTGAATTTTCATCAGCATCATTTCACACGAACATTATTATTTAACATTATTTTAAAGGGGACCTGCCACCAAAACTTCATCCCCATTTTTATCATTTTTTCATAATCCTTGATGTCCTCTGATCATGTTTGCAACATAATTTTAGCTGAAAAGTTATTTGATGGTTTGTTTTAGTCTGCCTAAAAAACCTTACAGGAAAACTAACTGGTTTTGGCTCATTAACATTTATGGTAATGAGCTTTGCTCTGATTGGATCGCTGCTGTGAAGCCTGCTGTGCTCTGATTGGTTCAGCAGTGGAGGTTCGGATTTCGGTTTATCCACTGTTATTATGCTAATGCTAATAGCATATGCTAATGTGTGCTAAAGTAAGGTGCCCAGATGTCTGTAATGATATCCGGGGATATTCGGTGCGGCGGCGGCGGTGCAGGGGCTGCAGGGGCTGTGTGATCACAGACAAAGTCTCGGTACTATTCAGTAGCAGCGCATGCCCCTTGTAATAACCCCGTAAGAACTGTTGTTCAGGACTGCTAACTTGTGCTTCCTACCCATTCGGCTACTGTAATAACCGTTGTTCGAGCCCACACGCAACATTTTTGCTCTCATTCATGAAACGCTTAAATCGGGGACATTTTCGGGGACAGCTTTTGCCGGGGACAGATCATCCAATACGGGGACTGTCCCCGGAAATCGGGGACGTCTGGTCACCTTATGCTAAAGGCTAAAAACGGCAGGTATTAAACCATATATTTTAGACCCCGAGTCCGAAGAGGAGGTGGAAGTTGAGGAAGAAGGCGGAGATCTCCAGCGGTGTTTTCTCATTCATTCTGCCCAGCTTTAAGTTCATTTTCCCGGCAGTGAACCGAAGGAAACACCGGTCGTTTGGAAGAGACCC
Source organism: Xyrichtys novacula (assembly GCA_962446985.1). NCBI lineage: Eukaryota > Metazoa > Chordata > Actinopteri > Labriformes > Labridae > Xyrichtys > Xyrichtys novacula. Next base: position 35,647,925 of record OY660869.1, on the reverse strand, counting down.
ATAGCGGATACAGTGGTAGCTGGGTCTCGCTCTGGCTGTGACTGAGTACGAGAACGAGAGAGTGGGCGCGGCTCACCGAGGACGCGCTCGTGAATAATAATGAGCAACGTCGACGCAACGTAACACCGACGGGCTTTTTCTATTGGCCTGGTTTACTCGTTCCTTGATTTTAAACCTTTACAGAATGAAAACGACATAACGGTTTGTTTTCACATGTACAACATAAGACGAACATAATATGGACCTTATATGACACAAAAAACCCCAAAAATTACATTTTTATGGCAGGTCCCCTTTAAATACATTTGTGAAACTACAGACACCTCTCAGATCATATTGACTCTCCCCTACAGACCGTGGATCTGACTCTGATTTGGCTCTCAACATTATTCTGTCATTAAATAAGTCCATAAATGTTTTAATTCAGGTCAAACTGAAACTGTGGGGTTAAGTCAGTGTAAGAGTCAGTCTTACTGAGAAATCATACGACTCTTCCTGCTGTTGATTTTACGGTTGTTCTTTAGCACAGTTCAACACAACAAGAAATAGATGATTTTAAAAGCCTTTAAGTTTACAACATGTAAAGATTTATGCAGAATTACCAATATAATCAATACTGTTTTGAAGTTAACTTATGATCAAGAAGAATTTCCCTCTCGCCTTAAACTCCAGAACAAAATGAATTGGTATCACCTACAGAAATGACTTTATTCTGAGTGTTGATCAGCCTGTCTGCGGTCTGTTTATCTGCTCTGGAGGAAGTTGGACAGCTCTGCATCTGTCCTCAAACCTTCCTGCTGTCTGATCCTTCTTCATTTTTCTCCAAAGTTTTCTCACGTTTGTCGTCTGAAGTTGTTCAGAAAAGTGCTGAGGCTTGTTCAGGTTTCTGTAAAATCAGTAACCAGTTTATCAGAACCAGTTTACTCGACCATAACTGGTCTCCGGCAGCTGGAGGGGCGTCTGAAACTGTCGTGTGGGGTGCCTTGAAACCGTCCACCAAAACAAAAACAGACTAATCCCCAACAGAATCAAATTTGTGGAGCACAAACGCTGCCTGCTGCATTGTTATCAGAGAAACTGGAATTTCAACGTAATCTTTGTCCTTAAAGTCAAAGTGAGAAAGATGATGAAGTGATAAAAGAGTTTTAGTTTTAGTAAATTAGTTTTGCAGCAGGGTTAACAAAAGACAAGTACTCAATGACAACATAAATTTAAAAAATGTAGAAGAATTAAAAACATAAGAACACAGAACCACCTAAAATTCAGTCCAGAGCTCAAACCAAAAATGGAGAAAAACTACTACCAAGTAATTAAAAGTGCAATATGTGCAAATGAGCAATAATGAGACAACGTGAGCAGCCTGAGGGTCAACTGCTGTTTAATAAATAAACTGCACTGCGGATAAAAGAGACCTGAGATCTTCTAGTCCTCCTCATAGGGGCCCTAAAACGACGGCCTGAAGGTAAACGCTCAAACTCTCATCTGAGTGGATGATTGGGACGACCCAGAATGGCATTAGCCTTCCTGAAGACCTGTCTGTTGTCGAGAGACAAAACCCCAACCTGCTGATTTCCAGAGAACCTGTCCAAGAGAACCAAGACGGTTCTTATTGGACAGGTTCAGGTCCTCCTCAGAGAGTAAACCAGACCATCAAGGACGAGACTAACAAGAGTGTGGACTCCTATAGATGATTCTGTTATTTTATTTTTTATAATTCAAGGTGACGAGCATCTTATGATAATTATTTATTCACACAGGATGGGACACCATCCAAAAACCTGGATACACTGACACACATGACCTGGACTCACTGCCTCTGTGGTCGTCCACCCGTCAAAGATGATGAATGTCAAATATTGGTTCATCAGAAATGTTGGATCTGATGTTTGAATATGAAATATTTGTTGACAGCTCTGATAGGTGGATTCATGTTCGTGTGTCTGCTGGACCATCGTGAGTTCATCTGCAGGGTTAGATATTAAGGTGTCATCTTCACACAGGTGTAGACAGTCTGCTACAGTCATTACGGTATTTATCTGTGAGATGAGAGGTGGACAGTAGCTCCATCAAACAGAACCTTCACCGTGTCTTAACTCAGCGACACGAGCGCCTAGCTGCTGGGAAATGTAGTGAAGTTCCTGATGTGATGATTTTCTTACCATCACTGAGTTCGTGTGAGTGAAGCTGAAACAGAAACAGAAACAGACCTGTTTTATGTTTTTATGTTTTCAACATCATAAATTCACATATTTCAGTCAAAAGTCAGCAGGAGGAGAGTAATCGACATGTAAAACACAAGAGGAGCTGAGGGGTCATCACAGGAGCTTTAATGTCTGATTACACCACAAGTTTATCTAATGATTATTGATTATCACCGCCAAGGAGGTTATGTTTTCAGTAGCATTGGTTTGTTTGTTGGTTTGTCTGTAAGCAACTTTCCCATTACATTTTGGTGGTGATCCGGACAAAATTCTGGATACTGTGATCCAGAACACACAAAAATAAGGGTGTCGTTGGAATTTTCAATGCTGACAGATAACCAATGGGCGGTACAGTGGTGTAGTGGTTAGCACTGTCGCCTCACAGTAAGAAGGTCCTGGGTTTGAATCCGGGTCAGGGCGTTTCTTGTTTTAGGAACATTATGAACAGTGAACATACCAGTTTAAACACAAATAAAAGTTCATAAAAGACACGTAACAGTAAAAGTTTTGGTGTGAATTACAATATAAGGCGGACATGAGCTGTTCGGTGGAGGTCTGCACTCTCAGAGTGCTTTCTTAGTTTATTATGTTCCTCCTTTAAATCCGATCTCTGGCAAATGAACTAAAGCTCCTAAATAAAGTTAACTAAACTAAAAAAAAACACCTTCATGAATTAAAACTGAACTGAAACTAAAACAGAGAAACCTGAATATCTGCTGACTCATGAAAACATGAGTCCAGATCAGACCCTGATTCTGTAAAGAGGGTCTTAAAGGTCCAGACACTCTGATTTATTTTTCATGGAAAGTTTTGGAGTCGAGGTTTTTCTTCCTGTGGAGTCAAACGTGAAAAGTGGCGTTTCTCCGGTTCTCCTTGTTCGGGGGTTGTTGATGAGTTTCTGTTCAAACTTTTGTCAGAACTTGGTATTTTGTTTGGGCGGCTCCTCTTCCTCTCAGCTGAGTCGGCGATATTTCAGAGCGGCAGAATGTTGATCCCCAGATTAAAGTGCGGACAAAAGAGAGCAGCCGCCGTCACAACAACAGCAGGTCACATTGTTCCAGACCGTAAACCAGAGCCAGTCCTTTTTCGGTCAACAACAGAGTCAGTCCTCCATAAGACAACAACTCAGCCACCCAAACCTTCAAAAGCACCACAGAGACCGACACCGAGAGACCGACACCCATCAGAGACCTGCACCCAAACACAGATCCAACTTCTGCCTAACACCCTGACTTTGACTTTTGGCTCTTCTGAGGATCCAGGATGTTTGTCCGGACCTTCCTGCTCATCTGTGTCACGGTTTTTCTCAGCGCAGGTAAGACCGGGTCTTCATGGATGGGACTGTAGGGTTACCTTTGGGGTCTCTGCAGGAAGAAGCCGGTCCACTTCTTAGTGTCTTAGATGAGCTGATGCTTAAACCTGGTCTTGAGTCGATGATGTTGTTGGTCAGTGTGTTGAAGTCCGTCTGTGTTTCTGTCTGTGTGACGGTTTTTATGAAATATACGCAGATTAACGAAGAAAACTAAAACCATGTCTTCATTCTCGTCTTCATCATCGTCATACTGTGTCTGTTCCTGTCAAACTGCAGCTGAGATAAAACCTCCTCAAGTCCACAGAAATGTAACTGGACCTCCTCAGAGCTGGGACTGCAGGCTCCTGTCTTTACGAAAAACGTCTTTTTAAATCGAAATTCTTGAAATGAGCTTCAGGAAGAGTTCATGGGGACGGTCTTCACGACACAAAACAAGGAGAGACAAAGTCTGGTCTATACTTCCTGATCGGACCTACGCTGCAGTGGCCGTCGCCGTCGTGGGCACCACATAGTCCATGTTGTGGTGTGTGTGTCTCTCTGCAGTACTCCACCTGAACACCAGTGGGCAGCACCTCCATGCTCTGCCATTTTTTTGTCAGTTTTTAATGCAGAGAAGAAAAGAGGGGGACACCAAGAAGGCGGACTATAGAACCACTGAGGAAGACGACAGGGGACAGCAGCGGTATAAGAGAAGTCCACCAAGCAGACCAATCGCAGGACTTCAGATCCGCAGGAAGTGAGGAAGTGCACATCGGGCGTCAGCTTCAGGCTTCATTGTTGGGTACAGGGACAGACGGGCCATGTTACACCGTAGGTCAGAAGCAGCAGCTGCACGCGAGCTCGCCGTAGAGCGGATTAGTCACCTTTAAAAACCAACATTCAGAGCGTAAGGAACTCTTCTTCAGTGGACTGAACCACAGAACTCTTCAGTTCTGAGATCGAACATTTATTCAGGTCACATGGAAGGTAGTACAGCGCTGGACTCAGGATCACGGAGCTCCTAGGATCTCCATCATGAGCGCCCAATTCTGGGTACAGTTCACATTAATCTTCGTGGTCAGGGATTGGCCTTCGTACAGAGGTTGGACTTCATACACAGCTGAGTATCATTGGCCAGTTATTCCCAACGTGAACAGGCCGACCGCTGTTCACACGGTCTCAGTATGAAATATGTGAGTGTGTTGTTGACCTTGAGGCGTCTAACTACTGTAACAAACCTGTCCAACAGAACAAAGAGAGCCCTGTGGTTCATCAGGTTCCTCCTTATCGAGTTAGACGTCACAGTGTTCAGATCAAATGAAAACGACCTGTGAGTCAGTAAAGTTCAGTGGAAAAGTACAAAACTAACACGAGCGAAATAAAACACAATTATAACAAGAGATTTAATCTGAATCGGAAAACGATGGTCGTCAACGTCAACATCAACCGGTCAGGCTCCGTCCTCGGTGGTCGGGGTCCCAGTCTGTCATCTGGAGCCTGTTTTCCTCAACCCAGTACTCCAGTAGGTACCACCGGTCTCTCTCGGGGTCGACTGAAGACTCCTCCCCTCGCTCTCAAACTCTTCTTTTCCTGCTCATACAGACTTTCTAAAACCTCCAGGATGAAGGATTCCAGATTACACTCCTATAATCTGATGGAGACTTTTCACTCTTCATTATAATCTGAGGATGTGACGGTTGGAGTCCCAGAGTGTTGTAGAAGTGTGGACACGGGCGTCTGTCTCTGCATGTATCCAGGACAGCAGCTTGGTCAGGACTTGGTCTGTTGAAGCCGGTGCTTCAGTGGGGTGTCCTCGTCTTCTGGCCTCCCTGGATCAAAGGGAACAAAGGGAGACATGTGAGACCAGTCCTGTCCTCCTGCTCAGCTGACCAGGTCCTCCAGCTCTGATGTTCTCCATCCTGAAGCAGCAGACGTGAAGATGATCTGCTGACGAGGAGACGCCATGATCTGATCAGAAATTGGTTCTAGTCTAACATCCATATCAGGCAATCTGACCTTTGACCTCTGAAATAAAAAACTTTTGGTTTTTCTCTTCATAAACAGAACTGACCTTTGATCAGCGAGTTTAACTCCGTAAACTCAGATTAAAACCTGAGCTGATGAGGAGGAGAGTTTCTGCAGATGTTCTCACTGATTTGAAGCTCTTTATGGAGACTGTAGTTATGGTGCAACCATCCTCAGACATGGTCAGGTTAATTATAGTTAATTATAGTTATATTGGTTATAGTTCTGTTGGTTATGTTGGTAATTGGTATGTTTCATTGATTTGAGTTCTTGTATTTATGGCTTTAATGTTCGAGTTCTGTTGGTGATAGTTCAGTTCATGTTGGTTAAATCTGAGTTTTATTGTCATAGTTACGGTTTCATTGGTCGTGGTCATGGTGATACTGGTTTATGTAATGGTATAATGGTTTCAGTCGTGGTTATTTTGATGACAGTTATGGTTACACTGGTTATAGCTCAGTCTCGCTCTGTGTTGTGCTTCAGTTGTGGTTTGAATATCTAAAGTTATGGTTATATATATAACAATATAGTTATATTGGTACTTGTTCTGGTTTTACTGGTTATAGTTATATCTGCTTTACTGGTCATATATAAATCAGTGGTGGGTGTTCAGATGAGTCTTTAAAAACCCTGATGAAGTTTTCTGTCTGTTTTCAGATGCTGAGGATAAATCCAGACTGTACAGGAGGGTAAGAGACAAACACTCTCTCTCTTTATGGACGTGGACACCAACAAACTTCTCAAAAATACATAAAAACCAAAACTATAATAATAATAATTATAATAATTTTGAATTCTGGTTCAGAAAAGAGTTTAAATGTATTAATTCATATTTGGTTCGAGATTTCATGTTTTTTTTTGTTGATGTTGTCATGAAATATCTGTTGATATTTTTGGTATCAATATTTTAAGGTTGTTTATTGTTGTTGTCGTTTGTTTGTTTGTTTGTTTGTTTGTTTGTTTGTTTGTTGGTGTTGTTTATAGTTTTATTGTTTATTGTTGTTTATTTGTTCATTATTGTTGTTTATTTGTTGTTGTTGTTTATTATCATTGTTTATTGTTTGTTGTTTATTGTTGTTGTTGTTGTTTCTCATTATTGTTGTTTTTGTTTATTATTGTTTGTTGTTGTTTGTTGTTTGTTACTGTTTTTTATTGTTTTTGCTCATTATTGTTGTTGTTGTTTGATGTTGTTGCTGTTTATTTTTGTTTATTGTTTGTTTTTGTTTATTACTGTTGTTGTTTATTGTTTTTGTTTATTACGGCTGTTGTTTATTTTTGATGTTTATTGTTTGTTTTTGTTCATTATTGTTGTCGTTGTTGTGTTTCAGCCCTCCTGCGTGGGGTTGAGTTTGGCACAGGCGTGTCCCTTGAATTACTCCCCCGTGTGCGGCAGCGACGGCATCACGTACCCGAACGAGTGCTCTCTGTGTGTCCACAGACTGTGAGTACTGGACGATCAATAATCTGATCTGTTAACCTCTGATAAACAGACAATTGATCATTTTTTTACAACCCCAACTCTACAACAACTTCTCACCTGTTTGTTTGTTCCTTTACCTTCTTTTTAGAAACATGAGAAGACTTTTCAGGGAACAATCAATATTTCCAGTTTAAACAAATGTTTAATCTGTAATCCAATAAACTATAATATGTGACATAGATAATGAAGGAAATGAATGGATGACAGCCAATCAGGTGGTCCCACTTAGAAGTCTGATCAGTCCTGACCAATCAGAGCAGAGGAGATTACAAACTGATCCTTTTAAAGATCAGTCAAAAAGGATCATTTGAGTTTGGTTCAGATTTAAACTGTTATTATTGGATCATATCGATCAATAATTTTGTATCTGTGGTCAAATATTGTTTTCCTTTAGTATTGATGAGTGATGATCGATTATTTCTGTGTACAGGGAGCGAAATGTCGACACTCTGATCGTCATGGAGGGACCCTGCTGAGGATCACATCGTCCCGCTCCTCCTTTACTGATGACTCTATCACACACACACACACACACACACACACACACACACACACACACACACACACACACATATCTCGAACCTTTCGTGCAGTGTTGTATATTTTCATATCTATGTAAAAAAAAAATCACGTTAAAAAAATAAAGACTTTCATTTTCTCTAATTTTGATTTAATCTCGTCTATTTTCTCCGTCTCATGTACGACAGGAAGGATAGGATAGCTGACAGTAAGGTATGCTAAAAAATATCATAGTCGCATGAAAAAAATATCATAATATTGTACAATGAAAAATGTCCCATATTGATAGTGTGTTGTAAAATAATCTTTATGCAGCAGAATGGAGGTGTGCTCTCCCTGATTCAGGCTTTTACATTTCATATAAGTATAAGGATGTACTCGTGGAAATATACTGTATATTAGTGGTCCTGACTGAAGGATAATCAGTGGGAACTGAGATAAAACAGTTGATATAAAAGACCAACACTGTTATGATCTCAATCAGCTTTTACATGGACCTATAGGCCAGACTGTCAGACTATGAGGATAAACAGATAAAAAGGGAGTTATATTTACTAAAGAATGGACTGGCTGATGGTTCAGGTTTGAGCTGTGAGACTGGAAAGAAGTAGAGGGGCTGGTGATTCAGGTGAGTGAAGTCCAGGTATGATCTATGAGAGACAGAGCGCTGAGGATCTGAAGGCAGGGAGAGGTTTCATGGGATCAAACGGTCTGATAGGGTCAAGATTAGAGCTGTTATAATCACTCCTTCACTGTAGGTGGTAGCAGGCGATTTTAACTCCAGAATACATGCAGTCTAAAAACATACAGAAGAATAAGTAGTTTGGAGGTGACGTAGTGCTCATGTAGGAGTCAGAGGGAATCACAGGAAATAGACATAGTGCTTCCCAAAACAGATGTTAAATCTATTATAAAGAGTCACACTTTAAAAATGTGGCAAGAATACTGGAATATAGCTGACACAGGAAGACATCTGTACAAGATCCACAAACATGTTGGCAGAATTACAAAGGAGGAGACAGGATTTACCCGTCTAAGAATTGGACATACAGGACTCAACCAGAGCCTGTATTTGATAAAAAACAAACACTCAACTGATCACTGTGATTACTGTAAGACAGCAGAAACAGTAAAAAATGTACTCATTGATTATGTTAAACAAACACAGAAAAGGCAACAGGTTAGTCACCAACTTGAGAATATGTCCATGTAGATTCTCATTCATCCAGGTCATGGTTGTCTTGAAGACTAAGATAACCAACTTGAGAAGAAAATCTGGATCTGACTGTAGAGAATCTGTTCGGGTCAGCATCTGACAAAGTATTCAAGGCATTAAGGAAGGATTAAAGGGAGACTGGATTATTGTACAGAGTTTAACTTTTGGAGATTAGTGAGTATTTATATGTATGTATGTATGTATGTATGTATGTATGTATGTATGTATGTATGTATGTATGTATATGAGAACAAATAATAGACATGTTTTTGGAGCAAAGTTATTGTGAAACTGCACACAGGTTACAGCCAGAGAGAGTCCAACTCATGGTGAATCATGACCTGGCAAAAACATTATTTACAGAAGAAATCACGTTGTTGGCGTTCAGACACCAACGCTAACGCCGCCTACGGGGATAGGCTAATGACACCATTGGGGATGTACAGTATAAGAAGGAACAGTTCTCGGTGTTAGAGGGATTGTTTGGGCTTCTACTCTCCATCTGATTGTCATGATTCGTGTTTGATCCTGTAACTAAATTAAAATCAGGCGAGACGCAGCTAGTTTGATTCTGTCTTTGTATGATTCATTTTTGCACCTTTGCATCTATGAAATCTACCTTATGTAAAGGCAGATATCCTTTTTTTTCTGCTTAATTTACTGTCTCACACTCCAGTCCAGTAGGTGGCGGTAATGCTCCTTAAAGTTGGTTTCTAACCGCTAATAAACTCCATTGAAGAAGAAGTAGGTCGGAAGTGACGCAGTGGTTCCGGTGCGCGCTGCAGCTAACGTCGTGTTTGTGTCTTTGTTGGATTATTTTTATTATTAACTTCATCTTTTCAGCAGAAACATGTACGACCAGGATGAAGGTGAGCTGTGACCTGATAAAGAAGAAGCTTCATGAACTGATAGGCCTGTAACAGTGTTAATATATAAATATAATACTGAGAACTGAGCCTGAGAAACTGTTAGCTGTTAGCTGTTAGCTCCTCATCAGACAGACCACTGATGTTAATAAACCGGGTGGGCAGTTTCTAGTTAGTTTTGTCGAGTTTCTCCTCATCCCTAGTTTATAGTTTAGCAGACTGGTATCTTAGTGATGTTCTCAGAGTTTAATCTGTGAGTCCTGGAGCAGAAACTCCTGAATCTCGGCTTGTTTGCTGTTATTGTGGACTACTTGTTGACTGTTCTGCCTCCTAAATCATCCTGATTTATTCCGAAGTCATTCTAGACTCTGGATTTGAAATCTGACAAGTCTTACCTTTCAGCAGGTACCAGATTTACGCCTGTAGCCCTCATAGTTTTGGAAAAACACACATTTTTATGTTCACGTGCACAACAAGATCATTAGAATCAGAGGGAGCTCAAAGTAAACCTGATTTTAACATAATTCAACCGAAAAATCCTCTTTTAGAGTTAATTTACACTCAGACTGAGAAAACGGGAGAGATTAACTTATAAAGAGAAAAACAGAGAAATTATAGAAACTAACCGACTGAGAACTGACTGAATTATAACTAATTTACTGATAACTAACTAAACTTAACCCCGAGAACATAAACTAATCTCATATATGAAGGTTCAGTCTGTTCCACGTTATTTCACAGTCATATAAAACTTCACAGAATAAGAAGAATCAGAATCAGAAGGGGTTTTATTGCCGTTGTCGATGAATAGGATTCACAGACTTGGAATTTGTTTTGGCGTGATGGTGCAACAACAAACAGAGAGAAATATAAAATACTAGAATATAAAAATAGAGGAGTGCAATTAAAAAACCAAGGTACATTAAACTAAAGTGAGCAGTGTTAAAGTGACAGAGTTAAAAAGTGATCATGAGTCCAACGGCAGAGGGGAAGAAACATGTTCTTATGGCGGGAGGTTCTGGTCCGAATGGACTGTCGCCTCCTGCCTGAGGGGAGTGTCTCAAATAGTCCGTGTGCAGGGTGAGAGGGGTCAGCTGTGATCCGACCTGCTGGGCCCGAGTCCTGGAGACGTACAGGTCATGGAGAGATGGAAGGCTACAGCCGATCACCTTCTCAGCAGAGCCCACAATGCACTGCAGTCTGTGTCTGTCCCTGACAGTGCTCTGAATCAATTATAACATAAAGACAGTAAACATGTATTTAACTGTTTGATTTAAGCAACAATTCAGGCAGTGAATGATGGAAAATAACAAACACTCAGATATCTATTGGTACTCATATATATACACGTTAGGGCTGGGCGATAAAACGATAACCATAAATATATAATATTATTTCCCTCAATATCAATATTAAACATGATCAATATCCTTTTCAATAGTCGTCATTCTGACATGTTTTGGTCGACTATACGAACAGCCAATGAAAAGGGGAGTTTCTCCGGGTCTGAACCAATCATGTTCTGAATTAGAACCAAGTATCAACCAACTGCAGCGTCGTAGCAGACAGCAGCTCCACCCAACCATAGCACTTTAACAGGTGAAGCCGACAGCACTGTTGGTGAGAAACAAAGAAAATGAGTGCTACCCCCGACAGAAATGACCATGAAGGCTCAACAGATGACCACATCAATGTCAACCACAACACTGGCGTTAGGAAAACGTCGGTGGTGTGGAGGTATTTTGGTTTTTGGAGGTCGGACATGAAGCAGAGTAATGTGGACTGTAAATTATGTCGAGTACATGTTCTCACAAAGTCGGGGAATACCTCAAATCTTTTTCACCACCTGAAGCAGCGCCACGCCGCAGAGCACGCGCAACGCAAAAGGTTACAAACCCCGAGAGGAGCGAGGAGCCGAAACAGACGACCATTCAGTCGGCTTTCTCTAGAGCGACGCCTTACGACAAAACGCCAAAGAGACACAAAGACCTCACAGATGCAGGAGACTATTGTGTTGGAAAAGACATGAGACCAATAAACACTGTTAGATTTTTAGATCCTGATATTGATCGATATCAGCTGATATGAAATAAATATATCCTGATAAACTTTTTCCCGTATCGCCCAGCCCTAACAAACGTTCTGATGGGAATCAACAACCATCTCAGTCAGTAATTTTGTCTAAATTAGTCCATTAAAAACCAGGTTTGTTTAAATGTCAGTAAACTAAACACACATTTATTCATAAGAAAAGAAACTGTGTTATTGACATTATATATCAGCCAACCTGCTCCCTCTTTATCAGTATCTGCATCGGTCAGTAAACAAGTGTAACCTCTATCATTTACAGTCTGGTTTGAGTCTACAGATATGATAAAATTTCACTGAAATAAGATCATAGATATTAAAAACTCTGCAGTCTGAGTTTCTGTAACAAAAACATAAAAATACCTTTAAAATAGAATAAATATTCAGATCTTCACAGCGGTGGGTTTAATGAGGACGTGTTGATGGATGATTGATGTGTTGGCTCTGACAGTAAATATTATCAATAACTCCCATTTACTCATACTTCTGTTATTGCTGTCATATTATAATGTTAAATAACTCAGCAGAGGGTGTTACTGTAACCATCCCTGTTGGTTCTGAAGGTTAATGTGGTCAGAAAAACAAAACAGAGACATCCACCGAAATAAAAACCTCGAGAAGTTTATAAAGAATAAATCCACCTGAAGTCTTCATTATTGATCAGTGGTGAAATGATCAATGTTTGTGTCTTCAGATAACCAATACGACGAGGATGACGATGAAATCACTCCAGATTTGTGGCAGGAAGCGTGTTGGATCGTCATCAGGTAAACTCTCACCTGTCTGAGCTGGAATCAACTGGATTTATTCAACAACCGAGTTCAAATATATTTCAATATATCAGTCAGCTTCAGCTCTTATTCTGACGAGACTTTCTGCTTCCTGTTTCAGCTCTTATTCTGACGAGACTTTCTGCTACCTGTTTCAGCTCTTATTTTGACGAGACTTTCTGCTTCCTGTTTCAGCTCTTATTCTGACGAGACTTTCTGCTTCCCGTTTCAGCTCTTATTTTGACGAGACTTTCTGCTTCCTGTTTCAGCTCTTATTTTGACGAGACTTTCTGCTTCCTGTTTCAGCTCTTATTTTGACGAGACTTTCTGCTTCCTGTTTCAGCTCTTATTTTGACGAGACTTTCTGCTTCCCGTTTCAGCTTTTATTTTGACGAGACTTTCTGCTTCCCGTTTCAGCTTTTATTTTGACGAGACTTTCTGCTTCCCGTTTCAGCTCTTATTTTGATGAGACTTTCTGCTTCCTGTTTCAGCTCTTATTCTGACGAGACTTTCTGCTTCCTGTTTCAGCTCCTATTCTTACGAGACTTTCTGCTTCCTGTTTCAGCTCTTATTCTGACGAGACTTTCTGCTTCCTGTTTCAGCTCTTATTCTGACGAGACTTTCTGCTTCCTGTTTCAGCTCTTATTCTGACGAGACTTTCTGCTTCCCGTTTCAGCTCTTATTTTGACGAGACTTTCTGCTTCCTGTTTCAGCTCTTATTTTGACGAGACTTTCTGCTTCCTGTTTCAGCTCTTATTCTGACGAGACTTTCTGCTTCCTGTTTCAGCTCTTATTCTGACGAGACTTTCTGCTTCCTGTTTCAGCTCTTATTTTGACGAGACTTTCTGCTTCCCGTTTCAGCTCTTATTCTGACGAGACTTTCTGCTTCCTGTTTCAGCTCTTATTTTGACGAGACTTTCTGCTTCCTGTTTCAGCTCTTATTCTGACGAGACTTTCTGCTTCCTGTTTCAGCTCTTATTCTGACGAGACTTTCTGCTTCCTGTTTCAGCTCTTATTCTGACGAGACTTTCTGCTTCCTGTTTCAGCTCTTATTTTGACGAGACTTTCTGCTTCCTGTTTCAGCTCTTATTTTGACGAGAAGGGTCTGGTGCGTCAGCAGCTGGACTCCTTCGACGAGTTCATCCAGATGTCGGTTCAGAGGATCGTGGAGGATGCTCCGCCCATCGACCTGCAGGCTGAGGCTCAGCACACCTCCGGAGAGGTGGAGGAACCGGTGAGGAACCACACAGACTGAGACCTGGACCAGGACCAGACCTGATCAGGCTCCTCCTGGGTTTGAACCTGGAACAGCCCCTGATGATGGGTTGGTTAAGACATGGCGTGTGTAATGACATCACTCTGACATCACTGTGTTTCAGCCCCGGTACCTGCTGAAGTTCGAGCAGATCTACCTGTCCAAGCCCACCCACTGGGAGAGAGACGGAGCGCCGTCCCCCATGATGCCCAACGAGGCCCGACTGAGAAATCTGACGTAGGTCTCACCTGGTCTCTTCTCCTGTCGTTTCTGTCCTTTTATGTTCGTCACGTCTCACCTGGTGTCCCCTCTCTAACCCAGTCTGTCCTCAGTCTTACCTGGTCCCTTCTTCTGCTCCTGGTCTTCCTCACCTGGTCTTTGACCTACCTAACCTGGACCGACCCTCACCTGTCCCCTCCTGTCCACAGGTACTCCGCCCCGCTCTACGTGGACATCACAAAGACCATCATAAAGGAGGGCGAGGACCAGCTGCAGACCCAGCACCAAAAGACCTTCATCGGTAAAATTCCCATCATGCTTCGCTCCACCTACTGTCTGCTGAGTGGGCTGACTGACAGAGACTTGTGCGAGCTCAACGAGTGTCCGCTCGACCCCGGAGGTTATTTCATCATCAACGGCTCTGAGAAGGTAAACGCCGACATCGCGGTGACATCACTGTGGCGAGCTGTGGTTAAAGTGGTCAGACTGGTTTAACTCTTTATCTGCTGGTTTTTCAGGTGCTCATCGCTCAGGAGAAGATGGCCACCAACACGGTTTACGTGTTCGCCAAGAAGGACTCGAAGTACGCCTACACGGGCGAGTGTCGATCCTGTTTGGAGAACTCGTCCCGTCCGACCAGTACCATCTGGGTCAGCATGATGGCCCGAGGAGGACAGGTGAGAATCAAACCTTGAACGTACCGACCAATCAGCAGCCAGGACGTTCGCTAACCTCACTGACGATTCGCTGATTGTCTCCTCAGGGAGTGAAGAAGAGCGCCATCGGTCAGAGGATCGTGTCCACGCTGCCGTACATCAGACAGGAAGTCCCCATCATCATCGTGTTCAGGGCGCTGGGCTTCGTGTCGGACAGAGACATCCTGGAACACATCATCTACGACTTCGACGACCCCGAGATGATGGAGATGGTGATTATTGGTTATTGTTTGTATTTAATAGACGTCATTTCCTCGTCGCCGCCCTCTGATGTCACCTCTGACGTCACTGTCTCCAGGTGAAGCCGTCTCTGGACGAGGCGTTTGTGATCCAGGAGCAGAACGTGGCGTTAAACTTCATCGGCTCGAGAGGAGCGAAACCCGGCGTGACGAAGGAGCGCCGAATCAAATACGCCAAAGAAGTCCTGCAGAAAGAGATGCTGCCGCACGTCGGCGTCAGCGACTTCTGCGAGACGAAGAAAGCTTACTTCTTAGGGTGAGTCTACCTGAGACAGAATTCCTGATGGTCTGGGGATCCTTAGCGTCCATGTCCCGGGTATCTTAAGTTTAAGTAAAACCAGCTGTGTAACGATGAAGACTGACGGAGTGTGTGTGTGTGTGTGTGTGTGTGTGTGTGTGTGTGGCCTACAGGTACATGGTTCACAGGTTGCTGCTGGCGGCTCTCGGCAGACGGGAGCTTGACGACAGAGATCACTACGGCAACAAGAGGCTGGATCTCGCCGGGCCGTTATTGGCCTTCCTGTTCAGGGGGTGGGTTTTCTTTCACACGCTCTCATGACCTCCTGAGAAAATTAAAAAGTAGATCTTGATTTTTTTTTTAAATTTATTTATTTTACTTTTTTTTTTTTTTTTTGACATTTTTATTTATTTATTTTACTCTTTTTTGTTTTTACATTTTTATTTATTTATTTATTTATTTTACTCTTTTTTTTTTTTTTACATTTTTATTTATTTATTTATTTTACTCTTTTTTTGACATTTTTATTTATTTATTTATTTATTTTACTCTTTTTTTTGACTTATTTATTTATTTATTTTACTCTTTTTTTTTTACATTTTTATTCATTTATTTATTTATTTTACTCTTTTTTTGACATTTTTATTTATTTATTTATTTTTTCCCATTTTTCAAAACATTTTACAATGCAACATGAACATGGGGTGTTTCTGGTATATTACAATAGATTGAGTGATCAAGTACATTTTGATATAGAGAAGAGAAGAAAAGAGAGAGAGAAAAAAGAAAAACATTAAACAAAAGAAGGGCGTCGCAGGGAAATATATATTTTCCATGGCTTCCAGATGTCCTTGGATTTTGATTGTTGAAGCCTCATTGAAAAAGTTATTCTTTCCATTACATAAACATCATATATAATGTCATACCATTCCTCTATAGATGGGATAGATCTTGAGTTTTATAAAAGTGTGTTTTTATTTTCGCAGCATGTTTAAGAACCTGCTGAAGGAGATCAGGATCTACGCTCAGAAGTTCATCGATCGGGGGAAAGACTTCAACCTGGAGCTCGCCATCAAAACACGGATCATCTCTGACGGACTCAAGTATTCGCTCGCCACCGGGAACTGGGGCGATGTGAAGAAGGCTCACCAGGCCAGGGCCGGGGTGTCACAGGTGAGAATCACACCTTCAGTTCATAATGAGGGGGGGGTTTTATTATTTAACAGACTGGAAACATCACGGCGTCTCCGCCTCCTCTGCTTTCAGGTGTTGAACCGGCTCACCTTCGCCTCAACGCTGTCTCACCTCCGTCGAGTCAACTCTCCCATCGGCAGAGACGGAAAACTGGCCAAACCCCGACAGCTGCACAACACGCTGTGGGGGATGGTGTGTCCGGCCGAGACGCCCGAGGTGAAATAAGGAGACAGAGACAAACATATGTACCGTATTTTTCACACTTTAAGGCGAACTTCAAATCCTTTAATCTTCTCAAAAATCCTTATAGTGCAAAAAATACGGGACATAGATTTTTGTGATAAGTGCGTTTGAGATGATCGATCGTTGTGATTGGTCGTTAATATGTCCGTGTGTCCTTTCAGGGTCACGCTGTCGGCCTGGTGAAGAATCTCGCCCTCATGGCGTACATCTCTGTAGGTTCTCAGCCGTCCCCCATCCTGGAGTTCTTGGAGGAGTGGAGCATGGAGAACCTGGAGGAGATTTCCCCCGCCGCCATCGCCGAGTCAGTCTGTTAATTAATGTGATCCTGACGAACCAAACGCAGATTCAGTTATTGATTTATAGTTTATTCATCTGTTTTAATTGTTTATCAGTTTACAGAAAAACAAAAAAATTATAAAGAAGTTCAACAGAAATGAAAAAGAAATAATTCACGAAATTAAATCAAAATTAAATCTGCAGATTAAAAAAGATTCAACAGAAAAAATGAACATGAAAGTTAAATTTAACTGTGAAGTTTAACAGGAAGTTTCTTAAAATGTTTAAACAGAAACTTTATTTTTTAAAATTGGACAAAAATCCACATTTTTCACAGAAAAAATAAAGACGTGTTTTCTTCAAAAGTTCAAACAGAAAAAAACTTTAAACCAAAAATTTTATCAGGAAATCAAAACATTAAAAAGATCATCAAGGTTTTTAGAAAATATGAACTTTATTCAGGAAAATCAGCTCCATCTAAAACTTTATTTTCAATGTTTGCTCTTTTACTTTGTTGTGTTTTCTGTTTTAAGTTCACACTCTGACCAGCAGGGGGCGGCTCAACACTGTAACAGTCTGACAGAGACTCAAACACACATTTCTGAATCAAACGGAAAGCGACTCTGTGAACTCTGTGAACATGTTCGTTGTTGTGTCGTAAATTAAATCCTCGTCTTTGTTTCTGC
Source organism: Xyrichtys novacula (assembly GCA_962446985.1). NCBI lineage: Eukaryota > Metazoa > Chordata > Actinopteri > Labriformes > Labridae > Xyrichtys > Xyrichtys novacula. The sequence goes on along the minus strand of OY660869.1, from coordinate 35,630,403 downwards.
TTCAGCGCCACGAAGATCTTTGTGAACGGCTGCTGGGTCGGAATTCACAAAGACCCCGAACAGCTGATGAACACCCTGAGGAAACTTCGCAGACAGATGGACATCATCGTGTCGGAGGTAACGAAACTGAAAATCACAAAAACAGGAAAACAGTCGATCCGCTCAGAGTCTCTCAGGTCCGAGTTTTTATTCTTCTGGAGGAAAGAATTTTAAGAAGAACGCCAGCGGTCTTTAAAGACACCTGGATGGACGCAGGAGTCCATGTTTTTCTTCTCTTAGCTGAACGTAGAGACTGACGTTTAGTTTAGAGACCGCCCTGTTCGTCGAAATATCAGATCTGAGGAGAAGTGAGGAAAGAGTGTAAAGGAAGTGTTTACAGCTTCAGTGTCTCTGTGTACACCTGAGCTCAGGTGACCTGACGGTTTCAACGTTTCAGGTGTCGATGATCAGAGACATCAGAGAGCGAGAGATCAGGATCTACACGGACGCCGGGCGAATCTGTCGACCGCTGCTCATCGTCGAAAAACAGAAACTGCTGCTGAAGAGACGACACATCGACCAGCTGAAGGAGCGCGAGTACAACAACTACAGGTGAGAGGGACGCAGGGACAGGTGAGGTGAGAGCGGAGTTAGATATTCGTACAGAGGAGGAGCCTAAAGGGGGCGGGGTTATATCATATGTTACATTGTTTTTTTCGTCTTTGCGGCGGTCAGCTGGCAGGACTTGGTGGCGAGTGGCGTGGTCGAGTACATCGACACTCTGGAGGAGGAGACGGTGATGCTCGCCATGACACCTGATGACCTGCAGGAAAAGGGCGTGGCCTACTGCTCCACCTACACGCACTGTGAGATCCACCCGTCAATGATCCTGGGAGTCTGCGCGTCCATCATCCCCTTCCCCGACCACAACCAGGTACGCACGCACGAACATCAGACTCCAGACGAGAGACAGAAGTGTGAACACCTGATTAACCCTTCGAACACCTGTCCCGTTCTCACCTGTGGTTCGCCAGTCTCCCAGGAACACGTATCAGTCCGCCATGGGGAAACAGGCCATGGGCGTCTACATCACGAACTTCCACGTTCGGATGGACACGCTGGCACACGTCCTGTACTACCCTCAGAAACCGCTGGTCACCACGCGCTCCATGGAGTACCTGCGCTTCAGAGAGCTGCCCGCAGGTAAAACACACCTGAAGGTATCTCTGCCCTGCTCTCCGTCTGTCAGGCGGCCTGATCTCTAACTCACCTTTCTTCTTCTTCTTCTTCAGGTATCAACTCCATCGTCGCGATCGCCTCCTACACGGGATACAACCAGGAGGACTCTGTGATCATGAACAGATCAGCTGTTGACCGAGGGTTCTTCAGGTGAGCCACCTGAGTCATGTGATCTCCTGGTCGTCTGTTTAACCCGTTCGTTGGATTAAACCCGAGTTCTCGCCCCGCAGGTCTGTGTTCTACCGGTCGTACAAAGAGCAGGAGTCCAAGAAAGGGTTCGACCAGGAGGAGATCTTCGAGAAACCGACTCGTGAAACCTGTCAAGGTGAGGACAGGTCTGTGAGGGAGGTGTCTGCGGTGGGCGGGGCTTATTTAACGCCATGTTGAAAATCTCAATCTCTGTCTCAGGTATGAGGCACGCCATCTACGACAAGCTGGACGACGACGGGCTCATCGCACCCGGCGTCCGTGTGTCAGGCGAGGACGTGATCATCGGTAAGACGGTGACGCTGCCGGAGAACGACGACGAGTTGGACAGCACCAACCGCCGCTACACCAAGAGAGACTGCAGCACCTTCCTCAGAACCAGCGAGACGGGAATCGTGGACCAGGTGATGGTGACGCTGAACCAGGAGGGCTACAAGTTCTGCAAAATCAGGGTGAGACGGCGCCACACCTGAAACACCTGAGACACCTGAGACACTCAGACGTGTCTTCAGAACAGCTGAGAGTGAAATCAGAGTCTGGACGTTCGTTTGGGTCTCATGTTCTGATGTTCTGATGTTCTGGTGCAGGTTCGCTCCGTCAGGATCCCTCAGATCGGAGACAAATTCGCCAGCCGACACGGACAGAAAGGAACCTGTGGGATTCAGTACAGACAGGAGGTAAACAAAACAGGCGGTAAAAAAAAAACAGTCTGTAAAAAAAAACAGACAGTAAACAACAGACTGAAAACAACAGGCTGAAAACAACAGACTGAAGACAACAGGCTGAAAACAACAGGCAGCAAACAACAGGCAGCAAACAACAGGCGGTTAAAAACAGGCAGTAAACAACAGACAATAAACAACAGACTGAAAACAACACGCAGTCAACAACAGGCGGTAAACAAACAGGCTGTAAAAAACAACAGACTGAAGACAACAGGCTGAAAAAAAACAGACTGAAGACAACATGCTGAAAACAACAGGCAGAAAACAACAGGCAGCAAACAACAGGCGGTTAAAAACAGGCAGTAAACAACAGACAATAAACAACAGACTGAAAACAACAGGCTGAAAACAACAGACTGAAGACAACACGCAGTCAACAACAGGCGGTAAACAAACAGGCGGTAAAAAAACAGGCGGTAAAAAAACAGGCTGTTAAAAAAAACAGACAGTAAACAACAGACTGAAAACAACACGCAGTCAACAACAGGCGGTAAACAAACAGGCAGTAATAGAACAGGCTGTAAACAACAGGAGGTAAACAAAACAGGCAGTAATAAAACAGGCTGTAAACAAACAGGCTGTAAACAACAGGCAGTCAACAACAGGCAGCAAACAACAGGCGGTTAAAAACAGGCAGTAAACAACAGACAATAAACAACAGACTGAAAACAACAGGCAGAAAACAACAGGCTGTAAAAAAACAGACTGAAGACAACAGGCAGTCAACAACAGGCAGCAAACAACAGGCGGTTAAAAACAGGCTGAAAAAAACAGGAGGTATCCAAGAGTTAGTAAACAACAGGCAGCAAACAACAGACTGAAAACAACAGACAGTAAAAAAACAGACTGAAGACAACAGGCTGAAAACAACAGGCTGTTAAAAAAACAGGCTGAAAACAACAGGCCGAAAACAAACAGACTGAAGACAACAGGAGGTATTCAACAGGCGGTAAAAAAACAGGCGGTTAAAAATACAGGCAGTAAACAACAGACTGAAAACAACAGGCAGTAAACAACAGGCTGAAAACAACAGGCAGTAAAAAAACAGACTGAAGACAACAGGAGGTAATCAACAGGCGGTAAAAAAACTGACTGAAGACAACAGGCTGAAAACAACAGGCTGAAAACAACAGGCAGTAAACAAACAGACTGAAGACAACAGGAGGTAATCAACAGGCGGTAAAAAAACAGGCTGTTAAAAAAACAGGCAGTAAACAACAGACTGAAAACAACAGGCAGTAAAAAAACAGACTGAAGACAACAGGAGGTAATCAACAGGCGGTAAAAAAACAGGCTGAAACAACAAGCTGTAAAAAAACAGGCTGTTAAAAAAAACAGGCAGTAAACAACAGGCAGCAAACAACAGGCGGTTAAAAATAGGCTGAAAACAACAGGCTGAAAACAACAGGAGGTCAACCAGACTGTAAAAAAACCGGCTGTCAACATTTTCAAAGTGAAGGAAAAGATTCAGAATTCAAAAATAAAAGAAGGAAACTCACCTGAAGTCGTAAACAAATAAACATGTTTGAAGTCGTTTAAATGATTCTGTGTTTAAATCAGTCGGTGTTTTTTTTTAGGACATGCCGTTCACCTGTGAGGGAATCACACCTGACATCATCATCAACCCGCACGCCATCCCGTCCAGAATGACAGTCGGCCATTTGATCGAGTGTCTGCAGGGGAAGGTAATTCATTAATGTTTATGTTTCATGATTTATTTTTATCAATTCATTCGTTACAGAAAACAAACAAACAAACAAACAAAGAGTGTTTGTGCCGTTAAATTGTTGATCAAAATAAACGAGTTCGCTGCTGCGCTCTGTTCGCTCCTGTCTCGACTTTATACTGAGGTTATATTCAGTCGTGTTGATTATTTGTTTATTTAAAGTTTGTTTTTTCTCTGCGTGTGTTTGAAGGTTTCCGCGAACAAAGGTGAGATCGGCGACGCGACGCCGTTCAACGACGCCGTCAATGTGCAGAAGGTGTCGAACCTGCTGTCTGAGTACGGATACCACCTGAGAGGAAATGAGGTCACTGTTCACTTCCTGTTTGACTGGTGTTGTTTGTCAGATTTAAAGGATGTGTAATGATCGACCGTACTCAGACTGATTATTGGTTATTGATCAGGTGTTGTATAACGGGTTCACGGGGAGGAAGCTGACGTCTCAGATCTTCATCGGACCGACGTATTATCAGCGTTTGAAGCACATGGTGGACGATAAGATCCACTCGAGGGCCCGGGGCCCCGTCCAGATCCTCAACAGACAGCCAATGGAGGGACGTTCCCGGTGAGTCTCACACCTGTCCGTCTCATCTCTCACCTGTCCGCCTCACTTCTCACCTGACTCACCTGTGACCCGTGTCTCTGTCAGCGATGGCGGGCTGCGTTTCGGAGAGATGGAGCGTGACTGTCAGATCGCTCACGGCGCCGCCCAGTTCCTCAGAGAGCGTCTGTTCGAGGCCTCCGACCCGTATCAGGTACACGTGTGTAACCTGTGCGGACTCATGGCCATCGCCAACACACGCACACACACCTACGAGTGTCGGGGCTGCCGCAACAAGACACAGGTAACCGCCGTCACCGAGTACCTGACGACACAGGTGACCTTCTTCACAGGGACACAGTACAGCTCACCTCTCTCTCTCTCTCTCTCGCTCAGATCTCGCTCGTCCGGATGCCGTACGCCTGTAAACTTCTCTTCCAGGAGTTGATGTCGATGAGTATCGCTCCTCGTATGATGACGTCATAGAGCATCTCAGCCAATCAGACGCCTGCTTGCAGACTTTTGTAGTGACATCACCAACAGTTTTGAGAGTTTAATGTTTTTTAGTTTCATGTCGTCTTATTTTGTAAAAGCTGAATAAATCTGAGTTTCATTGTCTGATTGTCGGTCACATGGTTTCTTCTCTGCATTCTTATTGGTCCAAAAATGTCACACACCACACTTAAAGGTGGTGTAGTCAGGATCTGAGGAAGTTCCAGTTTTTAGGAGAAATCTTGTCCGGTCTACCTCCGTTTTAAGCGCCCGTTATTCCTCCAGAGTCTCCGGTATTTACTTTGTTTTCTTGCTTGTGTCGGCAGTCGTGGCCAAAGGAGGATTCGGACAATTTTCCGAACTTTCTGGTTGGTTTCTACTGTCCGATATTGTAGCACGCTAACTTTGTTTGGGCTCCTGAACGACACGGGGGAGCAGCGTCTGCCTCACAACCAATCAGGTTAGAGGAGGTGGAGAACGGCTTTGTTTACAGTCAGAAAGAGCGGACCGCTCAAAAATGTTCAAATGTTGACCACACAGTAGGTCTGGACAATTATATGATCGTGATAAATTGTGATAAATTTCAGTTCGATCACGGTGATCAGCTGTGAGCATATTTACTCGATCAAACATGGCGGACATGTGTGTCACAACAGCCAATCAGAGTCGAGCTTTTCCTGCTCACTTCTGTAATTTGCTGGAGTTGTAAACCGAATGACCGAACGTGGAGCAACAACATAGATGTCAGCCGTGACTTTGAGTCATCCTCTGAAGACGCCGTTGTTGAGAAGAGAAATTATTCACCGTCGGTTGTGTGGCGGTGGTTTGGAAACCTCCAAAGTGACGTCGAGTAATTACGCCGATGAGCATCGTATGTTGGCGGTCGGTACCTCAAAAACCAGCAACATGATTTGCTTCATTATTTACTTTGTATGTTCATTAAATGTTGAACTAATCTCTAGTTTCTTTAATTTTAGTACAGACGCTTTAAAACTGGCAGTTTAAAAAAAAAAAAATCGTGATAATAATCGAGATCGGACGATACGACAAAATATATCGTGATCATTTTTTTTGCCAAATCGCCCAGGCCTACTACACAGACATAAGAGAACACAGAGATATCGTTATATCCCCAAATATCGTCAATAACTAATAACTATTGACTGATTTAAAAGTTTTTTTTGTAAATACACCACAAAAAAAGATGCTTCTTTAACGAAACCCAACCTTTACAGGATCTAAAAAGTGCGGTGCAGAGTGAATCAGGCACAGGGTGCAGAAAGTCCCTTTAAGACTCAGGTGTGTCTGTGAACAGGTGTGTTATTATTTACACAGCTGAGTTCAGCCTCTCTGCTTTAACACCGCGGGCCTGAGCCGGCGTGTCGAGAAACAGCCTCACAGGACGAAAACAAGTCAGAACACCGTGGAGATGACTCTTTATTCTCCTGGTTTATTAAACATTTCAGTTACAGTGAAAAACACTCGGGGGCCCCGGGGCCCGTCATTAGAGACAGTGTGGCCTCTGAGGGCCTCAAACATACTTTATTATAAAACATTTACATCCACGGTGCGTTCAGGTGCTGCATCAGCCTGATAAACACCTGAACGCGTCAGGATGCGTTAAGAGAAACTGGCTCTGATCACATGCACGTCTTTTCAAAGTAAAAGCCTGAGTGAACCAGAAAACCAACAAAATAAAAGTTGAATTAATAATCAATAATAAAGAAGAAAAGGTTAAAAATCTTTGACACAAAAACATCAAACTAACAGATTTTAAAACTTTAAACATCATCATCATCAGCTCTGATGTTGGTCTCTGTGGATCTCTGGTCAGCTGATTGTCTCCATGGTTACCTGATCAGCTGATTGTCTTTCATTGATCTCCAATCAGCTGATCACAGCTCGTCCTCCTTTGTCACTGAAAGGAAATGACATCATCAGGGATACTGGTTACACTTTACAATAACCATAACTTATCAATAGTCAACAGATAGTTTATAAATGTTTAATCATCATTTATAAAAAGCATACAGACCATTAATTTATCGTAAATTTTACAGTTTTAAAAACATAACTCTAACTTTACAATAACCATCTAAATAATGTTTATAGATGGTTTAAAAAACAGATATTAAATATTTACAAAGTGCTGCTGACACACATTTTAATCTAGATGTTTTACAACCAAAATTTAAACCCTATATAAACCTTTAATCAATAGAAAATTATTATCATAATTTCATTGCTTGTTCATGTAAAGTAACTATTAATTTACATTAATAAACTATCTGTTTACCATTTATAAATTATGGTTATTGTAAAGTTATTGATCAGTGTTGAATGTGTTGATGATCACTAATAAACTCTTCCAATCTCTTATTTTGAAAATCCAGATTTTTCAGCCTTTTTGGCGCCTCATCTGTCTCTTGGATTATTTTACAGGAAACTCATCAGTTAACCTTCTTTGATTTTTTAAAGTACTTTTTACTTTTTACACACCTAAGGCCGAAAGCCTTCTTGTAAACATCAGATTGTGTAGTTTGTGGTGTTGTTTGTTGCGTCCTCTGCTGTGTATTTCGTTGTCGTGGTTACCTTTCTTGACAGCGATGTCATCGAGAGACTCGACCAGGTGGATGGTGCCGATGGCCGAAGCTTCTCCTTTGGAGTTGGTGGCGTGACACTCGTACGATCCTTCGACCTCTTTGGTCAGAGGGGAGATCTTTAGAGAAACACATGTCAGAGCTGTTATTGGACGAGGTCATGACATCACTTCCTGTGTGTGTGTCTGTGTGTGTCTGTGTGTGTGTGTGTGTATGATGAGACTCACGAGCACCCAGCCGGTCACTTCGTGTTTCTCAGGTCCTCCTCTCGTCTGAATCGCCAGATTGTCTCTGTCTCCAGGAAGAAGCTCCATCCTCTTTGTCCCACTGAGGACCTGAAAGAAAACACCACCCCTGATCTCATCATCATCTTCACCATCAGAGTTTTTCAGGTGGTCTTCATAAAACCGCCTGAACTGAAACCTTCTTAGTTTTGTGAAATCCCCTCTGCAGTTTCTCAGTCAAAGTTATTTCCAGATTCATTTCATGTTCAAACTCTAGCAGACTCTTATTGTTTCGAGCAGGAAACAGGAAGTCAGACGGGAAGGGCGAAGGGGTGGGGGGGCACTTAAGCTCCAGAAGGTTTTTCTTATTATTCTGCCCGAGTGAAAATCTGAAGATGATTTCTACGTTCATGAGGAGAATCTACGAATCCAAACCTGATCTTTAGGGCATTAAAAACAGACAGGACTCTGGAGTGGAAATCACCGCATGGAAAGGACAACTGGACTTAGTTGAGACGTTTCGCCTTAGTGGAAACGTCTCGACTAAGTCCAGTTGTCCTTTTAACGAAGAATTGGGAATCATAGATGCTGCATCCTCAGTTTTAAAGAGTAGAGGGTCCACACGGCCTCATGTTGTGGTTGTTGGTTTATATTCATTAAAAACGTTTTTTCTTAAAGGGATATTCCGGCCTAAAATTAATTTAGGGTCAAACACAAAGTAACACCGAGTTAGACCCCCCCTCCAGAGATGAATGTTGTTGACCGCTTTCTTCTCTAGTTAAACCAACTTTAGTAACGACCGCAGGATAGAAATACAGAGAGCCACGCCCCCAACCAAAACGCCACTCTATAGCCACAAATAATGCTCAGAACAGCACCTAACTTCATCAACAGGACATATAGGGTCACAGACATAGTACTATATTCAGAGTTGTTCTAACTCCTAAGAAAACAAACTTAAACGGGGGCGTTTCTCCACTTCTGTAGTCTATAATCTGGGCCAATAAACTTCTACTGTAGTAAAATAAAAAGGTAAAGGTGTTTTTATTGAGCCGAATTATCAATAAAATCATGATTTTGTTAACAGGTATGGATTTATGTGCTGTCGAGTTAATATATTTGAACAAGAGCACAGTAAACTTAAATCAGCTAATTTTCCAATGAGGTTCTGTTACTAAATGGAACTACACCATGATCTACTGAGGTTAGTACATATAGGGTCCCAGACATAGTACTAGACACCAAACATCTTTTTAACTTTGACTCATTTAGCAAAGAGGCTAAACACAACTCACCTACTCTCTTCCAGCAGACGCTTGTTTGTAGTGAGACCTCAGGCCAGTCCATTACAGACTACAGCGGGGTGCCGCAGCTCAAGGAAGAACATTTATGATCATTTCTTCATGGAAATACAATCAGACCGAGACGCTAAGACAGAAGAACTACCGCGTCTGTAAAATGATTAATATGATGATTATTACTTCAAGGAAATGATAAAGAAATGATCATAAATGTTCTTCCTTGAGCTGCGGCACCCCGCTGTAGTCCGTAATGGACTGGCCTGAGGCAAAGCTTTTTGGTGTACCAAAGGTATTTGGTGTCTAGTACTACGTCTGTGACCCTATATGTCCTGTTGATGAAGTTAGGTGCTGTTCTGAGCATTATTTGTGGCTATAGAGTGGCGTTTTGGTTGGGGGCGTGGTTCTCTGTATTTCTATCCTGCGGTCGTTACTAAAGTTGGTATAACTAGAAGTAAGCGGTCGGCAACATTCATCTCTGGAGGGGGGGTCTAACTCGGTGTTACAGTGGGTTTGACCATGACTTAAATTTGTCCTGGATTATCCCTTTAAAAGAATAAAATAAAAGTTTTTTTTGTTTGTTTTCTTCTAACAGAGGATAACCTCACCTTTTTCCATGTCAGCACAGGTGTGGGCACACCCACTGCCTCACAACTCAGGTACACCTGAGAGCCGCTCACGTTGTAGACCTCACCTGGAGGAGTGACGATGAGGGGAGCTGCAGACAGGAACACAGAGAGAGAGAGAGAGAGGGAGAGAGGGAGAGAGGGAAAGAGAGGGAGTTAAGGATCAGAACATCCAGAGATAATGAACATGGGTTTGGGGGGTCGGGGGGGTTCTGCATGAATGTGAAACAGGATGAAACAAGTTTCAGGAATCCATCAGAGACAGAATCCACAGTGACCTCAGTGGAATTCAGCTGGGTCTGAGCGTGCTCAGTGGGGTTTTCCATGCAGAAAGAATTCAGTGTTTTTAGGGGATGAAAGAGGATCATCGTCAGTCAGAGCGAGTTAGAGTCAGAGAGTCAGAGAGGAGCTGCCGGGCAGATTAATGAGTTCACACTGAACACACACTGAACACACACTGAACACACACACACAAACCCATTCATGCACACAGTCACGTATACTGCATACCTATACATCTAAACCTGTCAATTAGCAAATACGAGTCACACTGTTACTAAATATTCATGCAAAATAAAAATTTACATCCTTGCAAACATCAAAATGAACAGATGATTATTATTATTATTATTATTATTATTATAACAATAAAATCAACATTGTTACAATTATTATTAGTTTTATAGGATTTAAATATTGACAAAATACAAATAAATAATAAATATATAAAATGATAAGATAGATAACCACAGTATTATTATTATTATTATTATTATTATTATTATTATTATTATTATTATTATTATTACAGAAAAGCTCTGAACCGTTTCTGAGTTTAAGATGATAAATCTTTTTTTTACAGTTAAAGAGTTGTTCTGAGTTTTACCTGTTTGTCCGTGTCTCTGTCTGTGTGTCTCTGCCTGTGTCTCACCTGTACGTCTGTGTCTCACCTGAGGCGCAGCGTCCTTTGTTCTGGACGCTGATTGGCTCTTGTCCCTCGGTCTCGGCTCTCAGGTTGGCCTTCTTCAGCGCGCAGCCGTTCTTGTAGGTGACCCCGTCGGTTCCGCACACCTCGTAGTTGCTCTTACACACACACACTCCCAGTTTGCTCTTCTTGTCTTCTGCGCTCTTGACGCACTCCAGACCGGGACCGCAGCGGCGCGCGGCGGCGCGGCGCCCGCCGCACAGCTCTCCTTCCGCGGCGGCGCACACCACGCAGCAGCCGCAGGAGTCCGGCACCGTGCCCGCGGAGCAGCCCTCCGCCGGGAGAGAGGCGCACTGATCCAGGACGCATGGTCCACATCCCGGACCCGCCGAGACCCGGACCGAGAGGAGCGTCAGGACCGGAAGCAGGAAAATGAGAGTCTTCATGCTGATGGGGTCTCTGATGGGAAATAAAGTAGTCTGAAACCGGTCCTGGTCTGAGCTGGGTCCTGGTCTGGGCTGGGTCCTGGTCTGAGCTCAGTCCACAGGAGATAAGAGATGTTGAAGCTGTGGCCCCGCCCCCCTCAGCTGATTGGACTGCACTTTGGTTTGTTCATTTTGGCCTCACTTTTCTCGGTCCTTTTGGCTCAATTTGGAAACAGTCTGAACTCTAACTGACAAAAGTTCATCCGAACTCTGCTGAGGGTTCGGATAAAAGTAGGGGAGAGTGGGGTAAGATGATCCATGGTTCATGTTTGGGATCAGCTCATCAAGTCAGTCCTAGTTTGTCTCTAACTCGTGTCTCTGCAGATATTTCAGGATGTTGTTCATCCCTGCAAACCAACAGAATGAGTGTAAACAGAACTGTCATCTTTATAATACAGCAGGACAACAAAAAGGGGTCAACTTACCCCGGGTATGGAAGCTCATAGATACCACAATTGATGTATAAAACACATTTATCTAATGATCTTTTTTTGGTCTGAACACAATTCTAATCAAACTGATGACACCTGTTCAGTCTACAACAGCTCACCTGTTCCTCCATACTGACAGAGAAACCACCTCCTGACTCTGAACCCTTTTAGAAGGATCTTCACTCTCAGCACAAACCTCCTTTTTTACTGAACCTCATGATGAATGCAGGTCCGTTACATTCATGTAGAGCTGAGTCACCTGGTATCTCAGCTCTACACCATAGACTGTACTGTATATACTATTCTATATACAGTCTATGGTCTCTACACCATAGACTGTACTGTATATACTATTCTATATACAGTCCGTGGTCTCTACACCATCATCAGACTCGTCATCACTCTCAATGAGCAGCCCCACCTGTCCACTCAGCTGGGCTCATGGCTGGTGCAGCATCTTGATTCAGACTCAGAGGGACTAAAAAAAGTCAAAATACATTTAAAACAAAGAAGAGTCAATCATGACGATCACTCAGATCATATTCAGACAGGTGTGTCCGTCAAAAACTCTTCAAAATCATCCAATGAGAGCTCGTCCGGAGGGCTCAAGGTTTACAGAAAACTTTGACGGACTTTCTTAAAGTCTAAAAACTTCACAGGAAAGGTTTGAGTATGTTCACATATAAACCAAACTGAAGTATCATTTAAGTGGTTATTTAAGATCTAATAATGTTGTTTAAATATCTGATAATTGTTTCTTAAATGTCTGATAATGTTGTTTAAATATCTAATAATGTTGTTTTATTATCTGATAATGTTTAAATATCTGATAATGTTGTTTAAATATCTGATAATTGTTTCTTAAATGTCTGATAATGTTGTTTTATTTTCTAATAATGTTGTTTAAATATCTGATAATGTTCATTTATTATCTGATAATGTTGTTTAAATATCTAATAATGTTTTATTTTCTAATAATGTTGTTTAAATATCTGATAATGTTAATTTATTATCTGATAATGTTGTTTAAATATCTAATAATGTTGTTAAAATATCTGATAATGTTGTTTAAATGTCTGATAATGTTGTTTTATTTTCTAATAATGTTTAAATATCTAATAATGTTGTTTAAATATCTAATAATGTTGTTTTATTTTCTAATAATGTTTAAATATCTAATAATGTTGTTTAAATATCTAATAATGTTGTTTAAATATCTAATAATGTTTTTATTTTCTAATAATGTTTAAATATCTAATAATGTTGTTTTATTATCTGATAATGTTGTTTAAATATCTGATAATGTTAATTTATTATCTGATAATGTTGTTTAAATATCTAATAATGTTGTTAAAATATCTGATAATGTTGTTTAAATGTCTGATAATGTTGTTTTATTTTCTAATAATGTTTAAATATCTAATAATGTTGTTTAAATATCTAATAATGTTGTTTAAATATCTAATAATGTTGTTTTATTTTCTAATAATGTTTAAATATCTAATAATGTTGTTTTATTATCTGATAATGTTGTTTAAATATCTGATAATGTTAATTTATTATCTGATAATGTTGTTTAAATAATTGATGTTGTTTAAATGTCTGATAATGTCGTAAATGTTGTCCGATCTCAGTAAACTTGAGGAATGTCTTTGGCGGTCGGTGGGAAAATAAACAGGAAATACTTCCAGGCAGAGGTCACGTTTATTCTTCCTGTTTTTATTTTAGCTGTATTCACACAGAGCAGGAAATAACACACACTCACACACATGCACACACACACACCGTTTGTTTTGTTTGTGTATTTACAGCAGGAACACACTTTAATTACATCCAACATTATGATTTCATGTTCAAACAGACTCAGAGATACTTGTTTTTTATACTCTGTTGTACTCTCTGCTTGCAGTATTTGTTGTAGTCGTCACAGTACTTGCAGTATTTGTTGTAGTCGTCACAGTACTTGCAGTATTTGCTGCAGTGTTTATTTCCAGTACTTGTTGATGAAGGCAGACAGCAGGTCTCTGTACGGAGTTTCTGATCTTTGAGTTTTCAGTCTGAGGACTTTGTGGACCGTCGGAGATCGGAGGAGGAGGTTGTGACTGAAGCCGACCAGACTGGAGACGAACCAGTACAGCGCCATGGACTGGGGAGGGCAAAAAAGGGGAGGAGTTAAACTGGGGTCAGAGACTCAGAGAAAAGGAAAAACACATTAAATTCATATTTTAGGAGTTGATCTAATGAAATATTCAAGAATGCAGTTTTTGGTCTGTCATAAAAAAAAGAACGTTTTTGGTCATCCAGTCATCAGTCACCCGGGATTTTCACCGCATCCAGAACAGCTTACGATCCGGAACGGCGGCGAGTTTTGCCATCCGCCAGTTCCTACCGAATCCGTTTGTGAGGCGAATTTCGTGGCAGATTACAGACAGCGGTAATCGCAAGAACCCACAAGAACCCGCAGATTCACGTTCAATCATGCGATAACGAGTTGTCTCTATAAAGACAGACACATAGACATATAAGCAGTAGATTGTGTCCTTCCAGAGGAGGAAATCTACTTCTAGACTTCTAGAATCAGCATCTCCTCATCCATGGTGTCATCGGGTTAAAATGACGTCTAAAAACCTTTCACTTGTTCGTCTCCGCCCGTTTGCATGGTGTGAAATACGATCCTCCTAAAACACGGAGTGTTTTATTTTGAAAAGAAGCCGGATGTTTTATTTTGAAAAGAAGTCGGTGTAAATCGACACGTTAACTTGAATGGTTACGATCAGCTACGATCGGAGGATACGACCTTTTAGGAGACGATCAGGAGGAAGGTGGAAATATGGAGGTTACTCTCATTGACACCTGTAGGATTTAGGCTCCGCCTCCAAGGATGGGGGGGGGGGGGGGGGGTTGATCTGACCGTTTCAAACTAATTATAATATTCAGGTGTTATAGAACCTGGACCACTAAAGACCCGATCATCTGAGCCTCCAGTCTTGGTCCTTGAACTGGCCCTAGTTCAGGTGTGATCCAGGTCCAGGTGTGATCCAGGTCCAGGTGCGATCCAGGTCAGGTGTGATCCAGGTCCAGGTGTGATCATGGTTCAGGTGTGATCCAGTTCCAGGTGTGATCCAGGTTCAGGTGTGATCCAGGTTCAGGTGTGATCCAGGTTCAGGTGTGTCCTCTAAAGGAGCCCTTTGGCTGATAAACGTGTCTGAATGTGTTTAAATCTGATGAAGGAGTTCAGGAATGTCAGACACACCTGAACATGTTTAAGGTAAAAAAACTCACCTGAGGGACAGAAATCTGAACCTGAACCTGAACCATCCAGACCAGAACTGGGTCTAAACCTGGACCCTCAAGACTGGAACAGGGTCTAAACCTGGACCCTCTAAACTAAAACCAGATCTAAATCTGATCCTGCAGAGTCCCAAACCAGGTCACTGCATGTTAACCCTTTGGTTACTACAGACTGTATTTTCTGACTGTATATTAACTGACTGTATTTACTGACTGTTTATTTTAACTGTTGTGTTTGTATTCGTTGTGTCTAAGGTCGTATTTATCACATTTATTTACAGGCTGCCTTCACTGAAACACATCACTGACTGTTACTGTTGACTGACTGTATTTTCTAACTGTATTTACCGACTTGATTTGTTGACAGTGACACTGATTTGTTTTTCTGACTGCATTTACCGGCTGATTTAACTTTCTGTTTTTGCTTTTTGTACATTCTGACTTTATTTGTTGACTGTTTATTTACTGACTGTATTTCATGTCTCTGGTACTTTATCAATCGTTTGAATCTGTCGACCTTATTTACCGACTGTATTTACTGATTGCTTCAAGAAATTGTTCATGATAACTGTTTTTACTGACTGTATTTACTGACTCACCTATCAGCCTGTTTTTACTGACTGTTTAAATTGGCTTTATTTACAGATCCTCGATGTATTAGGGTTAACATGACAACTGTTTTTACCGACTGTTTTGTCGACGGTGTTATTTGTGACTGTTTTTTCTGACTGTTTTGTCGACTGTGTTCTTAGGCTGTTTTTACCGACTGTTGTCGACGGTGTTTTCGGACTGTTTTTTCGGACTGTTTTGTCGTCTGTGTTCTTAGGCTGTTTTTACCGACTGTTTTGTCGACAGTGTTTTCTGACTGTTTTTACTGACTGTTTTGTCGACGGTGTTTTCTGACTGTTTTTACTGACTGTTTTGTCGTCTGTGTTCTTGGGCTGTTTTTACCGACTGTTTTGTCGACGGGGTTTTCTGACTGTTTTTACCGACTGTTTTGTCGACGGTGTTTTCTGACTGTTTTTACTGACTGTTTTGTCGTCTGTGTTCTTAGGCTGTTTTTACCGACTGTTTTGTCGACGGTGTTTTCTGACTGTTTTTACCGACTGTTTTGTCGATGGTGTTTTCTGACTGTTTTTACTGACTGTTTTGTCGTCTGTGTTCTTAGGCTGTTTTTACCGACTGTTTTGTCGACGGTGTTTTCTGACTGTTTTTACCGACTGTTTTGTTGACAGTGTTTCCAGGCTGTTTTTACTGACTGTTTTGTTGACAGTGTTTCCAGGCTGTTTTTACCGACTGTTTTGTTGACGGTGTTTTCTGACTGTTTTTACTGACTGTTTTGTTGACGGTGTTTTCTGACTGTTTTTACTGACAGTTTTGTTGACGGTGTTTCCAGGCTGTTTTTACTGACTGTTTTGTCGACGGGGTATTCTGGCTGTTTTCTGACTGTTTTTAATGACAGTATTTGCTGACTGAAAGTACGAATTGTTTTGTCGAGCGTGTTTTCTGACTAGTTTTACCGACTGTTTCACTCACTGAGGGTACTGTTGCAGCGATGGGGATCATCAGGACGGAAATCGCTCGTATAAAATTCGTCATGATTTTCTGGAATCGACTCGGGTTGATCCTCTGGAGGGAAAACATCTGAAAAGACGAAAAGGAGGCGGGGTTAGGTGACATCATCAGCTCAGGTGACATCATCAGGTAACCATGGCGACTGACCTCTACGATCAGCAGGTTTATGAGTCCCAGAGAGACCGGGAGGATCCAGGTGGAGTCCGGTGTGGTGAGGTCGGGGAACCACAGAGCGCCCCCTGCTGCTAGACCGGAGTGCAGCGCTGCAGAGACCAGAGTCCGGTTAGAAAGACTCAAACCTGGTCCAGTTTTTGGGTAACCGGGTTTACAAAGAGCCAGGGTTTTGACTGTGTGCTGGCTTACCGGACTGATCCAGACTCAGGTTCCGGAGGGCCAGGGACAGACTGATCCACAGGGGGAGCTGGACCCAGACCAGCAGACTGGCCTTGAAGGGGTGACAGTTGTCCCGGATGTAGAGCTGAGAGACCAGCCGACGGAGGTTCTTCTGGAACTGGAACCTGGACCCGGAAACACGACAGGGGGTCTACAACAGGAACTCACAGACCCGGGTCTACAACAGGAACTCACAGACCCAGGTCTACAACAGGAACTCACAGACCCGAGACCTGGGTTTAAATGGAACCACATGTAGACTGGGACTGGAACTATTTGGAGGAAAGATGAGGGGGGGGCATGTTTGACCCAGCTGTGTGTGTGTGTGTGTGTGTGTGTTTGTCTATGTTGTGTTGTGTGTGTTTTCATCCTTGTTTTGTGTGTTTGTGATTATCTGTGTTGTGTGTGTGTGTGTGTCTTTGTCCCAGTTTTGTGTGTTTGTCTGTGTTGTGTGTGTGTCTTGTGTGTTTTTGTCTTTGTTCAGTGTGTTTTGTGGTTGTGTATTTTGGGTTTGTATGTGTGTTATGTGTCTGTTGTGTTGTGTGTGTGTGTGTCTGCGTTGTGTGTGTCTGTGTCTGTCTTGTGTGTCTGTGTTGTGTGTTGTGTTTGTCTATGTTGTGTTGTGTTTTTGTTTGTGTGTGTGTATTTTGTTGTTGTGTTTCTCTTTGTTTATCCGTGTTGTGTACGTGTGTTTTTTGTTGTGTGTGTTGTGTATGTTTGTGTTTGTCACTGTGTGTGTTTCCCAGTGTGTGTGTGTTCACCTGCTCTGTTTCTCCGTCCAGCCTCTCTCTCTCTGTATGTGTGTGTTGTGTGTCTGTGTGTTGTTTGTGTGTCTCTGTGTGTGTGTGTGTGTTTGTGTTGTGTTTCTCGGTGTGTGTTCACCTGCACTGTTTCTCCGTCCAGCCTCTCTCTCTCTGTATGTGTGTGTTGTGTGTCTGTGTGTTGTGTTCTTTGTGTCGTGTGTGTTGTGTGTCTGTGTTGTTTGTCTATGTTGTGTTGTGTTTTTGTTTGTGTCTGTGTTGTGTGTTGTGTTTGTCTATGTTGTGTTGTGTTCTTTGTGTTGTGTGTCTGTGTTGTTTGTCTATGTTGTGTTGTGTTTTTGTTTGTGTCTGTGTGTGTGTATTTTGTTGTTGTGTTTCTCTTTGTTTATCCGTGTTGTGTACGTGTGTTTTTTGTTGTGTGTGTTGTGTATGATTGTGTTTGTCACTGTGTGTGTTTCCCAGTGTGTGTGTGTTCACCTGCTCTGTTTCTCCGTCCAGCCTCTCTCTCTCTGTATGTGTGTGTTGTGTGTCTGTGTGTTGTTTGTGTGTCTGTTTGTGTGTCTCTCTGTGTGTGTTTGTGTTGTGTTTCTCGGTGTGTGTTCACCTGCACTGTTTCTCCGTCCAGCCTCTCTCTCTCGCTCGGATTGAAACTTCGTATCGGAGTCTTTTGGCGAGTTCGGAGATTTCCGCCTGCAGCGCCTCAACCTGGAAACACACCTGGAGGTTACCATGGTTACCGAGAATCAGAGCACAGCAGACTTAAGATCACAGCTTCAGTCAAACCCAGTCCGGGTATCTTACTGTCCTCACTCAGACAGGACCTCAGAGGAAATTTTGTTATCAGATTAAATATAATCCAGATTAACACCGACAAAATAAAGGAGGAGCAGACGGACAGGAGAGTGAACGCACAGACGAAGACGGTCCATCAACGACAGATCAGACTGAAACAACTCCAGATGATCGTCTCTAACAGACTCTTTGCTCTGAGGGTTTGTTCAAATGTGAATTTTTCAGCTGCAGTCCTGGTGGGACTCAGAGTGAGGAGCACCGATCCAAGAAGAACTAAGAAGATCTTCAGTGAGGACGGGTTGTTGTGGAACTGTGCTGCCCCCTGCTGGAGCTGACGTTTAATCACGTTCTCACTGAATTAAAGGTGGTGTAGTCAGGATCTGAGTTAGTTCCAGTTTTTAGGAGAAATCTTGAATGTAAACTCTACCCCTCCCAACCAGTTTTCCCCTCAGCTCCTCCTCTCCCCTCAAGCCCCGCCCACAAACAGACGCTCCTGCTCGCTCGTATCGTTCCAATTAAATTCAGATATAATGCAGATAAATCCTTCAGATCATTACAAATGGGGCCCAGTCAAGGTGAAAGTCAAAAGCATTGGTGCTACTGTAGATGCCAACAGACTACCAGCAAACACAATGTTTGCAGGACTTCTACAACGAGGATAAAGTGACATAGTCCAGGACCCGAGGGAGGACAGTTTAGCGATGGCGCTACAACACGCTACAGCAGGTCCGTTTGACAAGAAACACTTCTGTTACAGACACTTGTCTTACTTTGTTAAAGCGGTTTACCTGTCCAGCAGAAAGGTTACAGGGTCACCAAGATCCCCAAGCGTCCCCCATGGTTTATGTTGACCCGGCTTTTTAGCTCTTGTCCGGTCTACCTCCGTTTTAAGCGCCCGTTATTCCTCCAGAGTCTCCGGTATTTACTTTGTTTTCTTGCTTGTGTCGGCAGTCGTGGCCAAAGGAGGATTCAGACAATTTTCCGAACTTTCTGGTTGGTTTCTACTGTCCGATATTGTAGCACGCTAACTTTGTTTGGGCTCCTGAACGACACGGGGGAGCAGCGTCTGCCTCACAACCAATCAGGTTAGAGGAGGTGGAGAACGGCTTTGTTTACAGTCAGAAAGAGCGGACCGCTCAAAAATGTTCAAATGTTGACGACACAGACATAAGAGAACACAGAGATATCATATATTATCAAATAATCAATAACTAATAACTGAGCCCGTCTGAGAGGTTACTGTTGGTTACCTTGCCGATGATGACCAGCTGGTAGGCGGCGAACGGTAGAGTGATGAGTGATCTGACTGACAGCGTTGCCACGGTGATGCTCAACCACCAGGGCAGCCCGCTCCCCTCTTGCACGCTCACCAGGAAGTGTTCGCACAGGTGAACCGGAGCCGAGTCTGACAGGGCGCTGTACCAACCTGCCGAACTTTGACTTTCGCCCGCCGCACCTGAGAACCTCCTGACCCCTGACCCTGACGGGTTCCTGAGGAGTGACCTATGGGACCACAATGAGGGGAGTCCAGAAGGTGGAGGCAACTGTGGGTCGTTGAGAGTATTATACAGTCCTTTTCCAGAGAGCTGCAGGGGGCGGGCCTTCAGAAAGCAGGCCCGTAGGAGAGGGCGGGGCTTCAGGACAGTGGACCTTATAAGGCCCCCCACAATCACCATGGTAACCCGTTCTGTAACAGGAAGCACATGAAGGTGAAACAAACAGAGACACACACCTCCACAATAACTCAGAGGACATGTTTAAAATAAAGAAAAAATCACTGAGGGTAGCTTTAATCTCGAACCTCCACAACTGAGACAAGCGCTGATTGGACCTGTGAGGAGTCACGTGACCTGTACCGGATTGTTTAAGGGGAGCTTAATCCGCATATCGGTTAATAAGATTATTGAGCCGATCTTTGAATTCCTTCACCTTTGTCTCGTCTCTCGTGCAGCCTCAGGCAGAGAGGAGTCGCACAACTATGACGACACATTGTTTATGCGGTGCGTCGTGAAAATATGACGTGTCTGAAGAGTTTCCGAAAATAAAAATAAAGTCAAATAATCCTTAAAATAAAAAAAGACTTTTATTGATTAAAAAAGTAACAGTATGACTTAATGCGATTGAACAGCTGGTAGATTGATAATATTCAAAAGAGCAAGAAGAATCAGGTGACACTCAATACCGGAAAACAGCCGACTTTACTGTCAAAATAAAAGACATGGAAAGAAGAAAATGAATCATTCACTTTAAAAAAATATTGCTTTTTGTTATCAAATGAATAATCTGGACTCAAGTCTTTCATGATACGTATAGTTTTATTCAGGGTAAAAATTATATTCATTCAAGTAAACAGAGACATTATCAGCTGTCTTTGTCATCTTCTGGTCAACTTTGAGATACAAGAGCGTTTAACTGGCTTTTCAATTCCTTAAACCATTGTTATTTTTACCTCTGCGGCCTAATTTATGTTTAATTTTTTAAATTAGAATAAATTTAAAATGTATTTTGATGAAATTCTCACTCTAATGCTGACAGCTTCATTTTATTGTGACGGGTACAGCCGGATGTAGTGTAGTGGATAATCGCGTTACCGATAAGATCGGTCCCCCTCCCGCTCAGTCAGAACAAACATGGCGGAGTACAGCCAGGCGGGCCTCCTGGCGGCTCTGCTCCTCTTCACGGCGCTCACGGTCCGGGACGTTTATCTCGGCAGAACGAGCCCGCAGCGCGGACACCAGCAGGCCGACTTCCCCGGCTTCTCCCCGGACACTCTACCTGACACGGAGCCCGGGAAACCCGCCAAACCCTCCCTGTTTACCGGGCCTGTGCTCCGGTTCCAGTACTGGTGAGTTAGCTCTGAGGCTAACGGCTAGCGTCACGTGACCAAGTGACCACGTGATCTGAGCTCCTTTTACCTGCGAAACCCTCAATAGTTATGATTTAATAAGATGATTTTCTCTTTTTGTTCTTTAGTGTGAATGCAGAACACTTGAAATAGGTTTTAACAAGTCTCTGTAGTATTGTTTACTCAGTACTTTTTCTACTAATGTTGTAATGTTGTTATTTTTATGTCTTGAACTTAAACAAAGTAAAACCAAAGCACAGTTTAAAAGTAAATTAAAGCAGTTTGATTGAAAAATACTTTAAAAAGCGATTTTTGTTTTGCCACACTTATTATATTTTAAATGGGAATGATACACTTGAGAGATTGAAAGTATTTAAGGTATATTAAGTGTATATTTGTGTGTATATACGTGGACGTACATATAAGGTGTTTGTTTCAGTGTTAATGATTAATTACATTCATGTTAGACTTTCGAGCTTTAGTTACTTTTTGGTAACATCAGAAATTCTAAAGACATGTAAAGTGTAAAAGAATAGGAAGGAATGAGGGGCGGCACATATAAGATAAATAACTTCAACCTACTCCTCTTCAATCTCCAAAACAAAAGGGAATTTCTCGTCTAAAATTGTTCTGTATGTATATTTGATCAAATAAACAATCTCAATAATAATTCCCAGTCTTATTAAATCAGATTTATGTTTTGAAACAAATTTTTTTAAAATTTCTGATATAATCCTGCTCTTAATCCAAAGTCTGAGTGATATGTATTATTATTGTTGTTGTTGTTTACAGTTTTACTGATTTGAGAATCACTGGTGTTCTTTCAAATTTCTGTTATTGTTGCTCTTATTAAATAGAGATCCAGAAAATGTGATGATTCTTTAAACTTCTCCTGTCATTGTGAAAAATCAAACTCCGTATTTTCAGTGAGGAAACAGACGCTCCAGATTAAAAATAAACGAATCAAAAGGTTTTAAAATAAAATTATGTAAAAGAAACGAACAGATTAAAACTGATTTATAACTTTAATATTTTTACTTGTGTGATGGCTCCTCCTTTGTGTTTCAGTATCTCCTGAGGTTACAGCAGAGTGTTCCAGGAGTACTCCAGAGCCATCAGCCAGCTGTACCCGGACATCCGCATCGAGGGCGGGAACTACCCGCCAACCCCCTTCAACAGGTGAGCTCTGACATCACTTAATAACCTCCAATGGGCGGGCTCTGGCGTCACCTATATGTTGAATAAATCAGTCAAATTAAAGGTTAAATAGATACTTTAATACTAAATAACTAGTGTAACCATGGTAACCTGTCCACCTATGGTCCTCAGGTATCTGGGGAACTTCTTCTCGTACCTGAAGCTGCTCGCCATCCTCCTCATTGTCAGCGGTCAAAACCCCTTCCTCCTTCTCGGCCTAGACACTCCTCGAGCCTGGACCTGGAGCCAGGACAACAAGGTACCTGTCACTACGGCAACAGGTGTTAAAAAAGGTTTCCATGACAACGTGATTTGACTGCATGTATGTTTTTCAGATCTTCTCCTGTCTAATGGCGTTCTTCCTCTGCAACATGATGGAGACCCACTTCCTGTCTACAGGGGCCTTCGAGGTCACTTTGAACGGTGAGTTCTGATTGGTGTAAAGATAATACCGAAGACAATGCTGAGTGCTGATTGGTGGAAAAGTTAAGAGGGAGCAGTGAGAGGAGGGATGAAAGAATTATTATTATTATTATTATTATTATTATTTATTATTATTATTATTATTACTGTTATTGTTATTAATATTGTATAATTATTATTACCGTTATTGTTGTTATTATTGTTATTATTACTGTTATTGTTGTTATTATTATTATTATTACCGTTATTGTTGTTATTATTTTGTGTTTAAACGCTTTGGTAATATTGTAGTAACAGTCATGCCAATAAAGCTCACTGAAATGGAAACATAAAAGGGCATCTAGAAAGAAGTAAGAAGGAGGTGTAACGGTGTTTTTGGTTCCCCTCTCAGATGTTCCCATCTGGTCGAAGCTTCAATCAGGTTACGTTCCAAACATCCAGGAAATCTTCCAGATCCTCGACAGTCACCTGAAGATGAACCAGGTGGACCCCAGAACCTTCACCTCCTCATAGAGGAACACACAGGTAAACAAACAGACGATATGAAGAACAGACGTGTTTACATACAAACTCATGAAGATGTTTTTAATGAACATGTGTGTGCCAGCAACATGTTACAAACAGGTGAAAAGGTGTAATACTAACAGACATCTGGAGGAACTTCTCCAACCAATGAGGTGACTGTCCAACAGGTTAGTCACATGACTCTCTCTCTCTCCTCAGCAGTGCTGCGTTCAGGTGTCCCAGCTCAGTGGGATGTTCAGCCGCTGGCGTTCATGAAGGTCAGGCCTTAAAGCAGACTCTGCGGGGCCTGACCGGATATCCCCCCCGCCACGAAACGAGCGCTCCCTCTGCGCTGGATCACAGAGCCAGCACAACACTACCCATGATGCACCTGTCAGCTTTTCTCCCCCCTGTCTCTGCAGTTTACTTTGGTTTAATTTATTTAGTTTGACTTTGTTGAACAGAAACAGAAAAACTCTTCGGTACCTCGTTAACTTCAAACTATTTAGCTGTGGTTTGTCCAGGAAACGGAAACAAACCTGAAAGTTCTTCATACTGAGAAAAAAAAGGTTCTTTTTTAATAATGTCATTGTCGAGTTTGTAAAATGTCCCCAAAAAAATAAAGGTGGAAGTCAAGAACCGAATGTGAGACTTTTATTGTGAAAGCAGGAAACGAGCTGTGTGGGACCATAGACTGTAAATAGAACTGACGCTGTCTGTCTCCTCTCTCTGAGAACAGCGCCCTCTGGTGACGGGCTGCAGTATAGGTCATAAACCCCGCCTCCTTATGGAGCTGTGGACAAACTTTATAAATGAATGACACAGAATATAAATGTTTCTCCCCCCTGGTTGTGATGTTGACATGTAGTTACTGTCAGACTGGTTTGTGCTCAAGTCCTCTTTTTTCTGTACAGCTCCATTTTTAAAAGTTATTAGGGGGTTCATGTTTTCTATGATTGACACCTGATACAGCCAATGGGAGGACAGAGATTGAGTAGCTCACCCGGGGGATACACTGTTTGAGCCGAGCGTCATCACAGCGACTCTCCCACTGAATGTGAACAACGCTACTGCGCAGTGTTGGTTTCAGGAAGAGGAGAAAAAAATGCAGAATTACTGAGAACTTTTCGGCTTCAAATCCGTAAACTGGCGGAAGGCGGAATCAGGTTGTGCAGAGTAAATACAGTCTAAGTGTGTGATTTAAAAAAAGAAAAAAAGGAGTTAAACATGAGAATAAATCAGGATTTGTGTTTTTTATTTTCCTCTTACTGCAAAATATCAATTTTAGATGTTTTTATTTATAATTCAATATTTAATGAAAGTGGAAATGTTTTAAAATCAAACTGATTTTCAACCTTTTCAGAAATAAATTCAAAAATATCATTTTTACATTTACTGCTGGTTTTTGTCGATTTTATTTTTGTGATTTTAATTTTTTTTAAAAAGCACAATTCCAGAATTTATGACAGATGCAAATAAGCTGATCGACTAACAGTTTAGATAATCAGAAAATCAGATTGTTAATCATGAACACACACCAGTTTAATAATGATGTTAGTGTGTTAATCTTATCACTCATTTATAGTTGACACCTGTACAGGTAACCTGAAGGTTCAGTCTGATCCAGCCGATGAATCCAGAGACACAAAAACACACACAGAGTGACCGCACAACTCCTACAACACACAAAACAGACAAAAAAAACAGGCGTTCAGTTTCCACCTTCTCTTGATGTTCAATTTTAAACGTTTTCTCTCATTTGTTTACCTGAAACAGCTGATCTTAGACTCCGACCGAGTCAAAATCAGCCTCACATGAGACTCTTACGTTCTGATTTTAATGCCTAATTCTGCTGTGAAGGAATAAACCAGACAGCCCTGTTCTAATGAGGAACCACACACCTTCAGACTCAGGTGAGAGTTGACCTGCTTACAGTTCCTGCAGAGGCGTTCAGAGTCTCTGAGTTTGGAACAGGAGCTGCAGGATTCATCACAACAAACTGCAGAAACATGAACGATAAGATGAGTTACTGAGCTCACCTGAAGGACACCTGGACTCAGGTGATTGTGTCAGGGTGCTTTAAGACGCTCACCTGTCCTTGGAAGGAAGGGGGCGGAGTCAAACACCTTCTGAAGAATCAACTTCAAATCTTCACAAGAGCAGGTTTGAGGCTCACCTGTTACACAGAGACAGGTACAGACAGGTGATGCGCAGAAAGGAGACAGGAGACAAGTAGGGACAGGTGAGGTCTAGAGGAGACAGATAATGTTCATATGATGGACAGGAATTCACAGGTCATGTGTAGGCAGGGACAGGTGAGGACAGGTGAGGACAGGTGAGGACTATTGGTGGACATGCGGAGACAGAATTAGTCTTGTTTTATTTTGCTGTGTCTGTACACGATCACTCTTGTTCACCTATGAGCTGCTGCAGGTAAGCGTCTGCTTTGTTGCCATGGTAACAGGGCTGCTCAGGTTTGTGGTCCAGCTCACAGTGAAAGGTGTTCACTTCCTGGTTCTGTTGAGTGTGAGGAGAAAAGTTACAAAGCAGCGTCTCTGAAGGTCTCTACAGGTGAGCAGAGTTTCAGGTGTGATTTAAAGACAACAAGATCATTCAGGATCTGAGCTGCTGATCGCTGATTGGCTGATTTTGGTCACATGGAAGTATCTCAGCACCTGAAACTCAAAGATAAGAACAGGTGAAGAAGATTCAAGGTCAAGTTTGATGTGGAGCTGTCTTACCTGATGTCCAGGTGTGCTCCTCCACAGACTCAGACTGGGGTACAGAGAGGAGCTCTTCCCCAGCTGAGGAGTCGTGTTTGTGGGTAACCTGAGCTCACTGTCCCCCTCCATCCTCTGAGTTAAACTCTGAGTGAAACCCTCCGAGCTCAGTGAAGAAAAGGTCTTCAAGTCTGCGGCTGAGACGAGTTCAGCTTCAAACGGAGGAGCACTGGGACACCTGAGGAGAAGATGAGAGGAAACCAGACTGACGACACGATGAGGAGAAAGATAAAGACTGTTTCATTCATGAATTATCAGTAATGATGGATAAAAGTGAAGATGAGGATCAAAACAAACACAGACTAATTAAACATCATCAGCATCATAACTATCATATCATCAGCATGACCTTTATCACTGTTTATGTTCAACTTTATAATATAAAGCATTATCATCTTCACCGTCATCCTGATAATATGATCTTTATCAACATTATTATCATCCGAACTATTATCATCATCATCATCATCATCATCATCATCACCTTCACCATTATCATGCTTATATGTTCTTGATTATCACCTTCACCATCATCTTCATCTTTGTTATCGTCATAATTTTCAGCAAAATCTTTATCATCATCATCTTCACTATAACCATTATTATCTCCATCACTGTCATCATCTCCATCATCTTCACCATCACAGTTTCCATCATCTTCATTCTCACAGTATATCCTGATTCTTTTCTCCAGATAATCATCGGTCTCACCTCTCACAGACACACGGACTCAGCAGACAGTACCTCCACAGGTCAGAGTCCAAACTCAGGTGCTGTGAATCTTCCTCCTTCTCCTCCTCCTCCTCCTCCTCGCTCTTGTCTCCCCCACAGAGAAGGGTGGAGCTCACAGGTCTGAAGATGACTGTATCGGACATCCGTATGCCAACAGAACTCACAGTCTCCACCTTTTCATCCCCTTCCTCGCCTCCATCACTCCACCCGTCTTGTTCTTCCTCTGCTGGTGTCTCCCCCTGTCTCCCCTCAGCTCCCTCCTCCTCCCCCTCCTGCCTCACCTGGGTGGAACATGTCAGGTGGGGGTGGGGATCACTCTGTCTGAGGTTTTTGCTTCTCTGCAGAGCTTCCTCCACCCAGAGTCGGGACAAACTTGAGGAGAAGTTGGAGGAAGGAGAGGAGGATCTCCAGAGTCTCCCCCTCAGCAAGGGGGAGCAAGGGAGAGAGCAGGGGAGGCTCCTCCCCCCTGGATGAGGAGAGGAGGGGAAGGACTCTGTCCCCTTGAAGAAAGGCTGTGCAGGACGTCCACAGCTGAAAGAATGAAAATGAAAAAACTTCTTAAATATAAACCAGAGAAATGTTTGAAAAGGTCAACAGGTCACAGGTGAGACATGAGAGGTCACAGGTGAGACATGACAGGTCACAGGTACAGGTGAGACATGACAGGTCACAGGTGAGACATGACAGGTCACAGGTCACAGGTGAGACATGACAGGTCACAGGTACAGGTGAGACATGACAGGTAACAGGTACAGGTGAGACATGACAGGTCACAGGTACAGGTGAGACATGAGAGGTAACAGGTACAGGTGAGACATGACAGGTAACAGGTACAGGTGAGACATGACAGGTCACAGGTAAGACATGAGAGGTCACAGGTGAGACATGACAGGTAACAGGTACAGGTGAGACATGACAGGTACAGGTGAGACATGACAGGTAACAGGTACAGGTGAGACATGATAGGTCACAGGTGAGACATGACAGGTCACAGGTGAGACATGACAGGTCACAGGTGAGACATGACAGGTAACAGGTGAGACATGAGAGGTCACAGGTGAGACATGACAGGTCACAGGTACAGGTGAGACATGACAGGTCACAGGTGAGACATGACAGGTCACAGGTAACAGGTGAGACATGACAGGTCATTGGTACAGGTGAGACATGACAGGTCACAGGTACAGGTGAGACATGACAGGTCACAGGTACAGGTGAGACATGACAGGTCACAGGTCACAGGTGAGACATGACAGGTCACAGGTACAGGTGAAAGTAGCAGGTAAGAGTATCAGATGACTAATGACACTTGACAGGCGCAGTAACAGGAGACAGGTGGAAGCACAGGTAAAAGGTGATAAGTGACAGTGGGCATGCTCAGTTACACGTGACAGTAACAGGTATCATAGATCCTTTCAGGTGAGAGATGATCGGTTACAGGTGTGGCTAACACTGTAAGAGTGAAATAACAGGTGACAGGTGCTTTTGTGGAATATTTAGACGACCGCTGACAGGTATCTCATCGTTAAAAGATGTTGAAACATCATTACCTGAGGTCCAACAGAGGAGCAGACAGGCCCTGAGAGGCGGGGCTTAGTATCTCCATGACGACAGAGTCATCATAAAAGGTTTCACGTGTTGACGGAGGGGTTGGAGGCGGAACCCCAGACGGGTTTTCTACTTCCTGTTTGAATGGAAAGAAAATTGCAGAAATGAAAAAATGGTGTTCTCATGTTTTAAATGTTTAACAGTCGTGATTGATTTTAAATTTCATTTTAAAAGCTGAAGATCAAACTGAAATTAATGATAATCGATAAACCATTCAAAGGGATATTCCGGCGTAAAATTAATTCAGGGTCAAACCCACCGTAACACCGAGTTAGACCCCCCCTCCAGAGATGAATGTTGTCGACCGCTTGCTTCTCTAGTTATACCAACTTTAGTAACGACCGCAGGATAGCAATACAGAGAGCCACGCCCTCAACCAAAACGCCACTCTATAGTCACAAATAATGCTCAGAACAGCACCTAACTTCATCAACAGGACATATAGGGTCTCAGACATAGTACTAGACACCAAACATCTTTTTAACTTTGACTCATTTCTTTAACAAAGAGACTAAACACAACTCACCTACTCTCTTCCAGCAGACGCTTGTTTGTAGCGAGACCTCAGGCCAGTCCATTATAGACTACAGCGGGGTGCCACAGCTCAAGGAAGAACATTTATGATCATTTCTTCATGGAAATACAATCAGACCAAGACGCTAAGACAGAAGAACTACTGCGTCTGTAGAATGATTAATATGGTGATTATTACTTCAAGGAAATGATGAAGAAATGATCATAAATGTTCTTCCTTGAGCTGCGGCACCCCGCTGTAGACAACAGGGCGCTGTTTCAGCTGCGAAACATCACATGGCCAAAAGTAAGTGGACGCCCTGACCTCAGGACCAAAACAGTCCAGATAGATTGATGTGGACTCTTTGTGGTTTTGTGGTCTCTTGGTGGTCAACAGTCTAAATTTTGTCTCATGTTTGTCTCACATGGACTCATGCAGGTTTAAAAGGCCCATGTCGGCTCATGTTACCGTCTCACATGGACTCTTTTTGATGGTTTCATGTGAGCTCCTGTTGATCCTCAGGTCCCAGATTCTGGTTTCGGGTTTCTTTTGATACTTAAAGAGTCTTACATTAAAGGTGCCTGAGGACAGGTACAGGAGCCGATAAAGGACACGAAGCATTGTTTTAGTAACTGAAGAAACCAGCACCAGGACTCCAGTGAAACCAGTTCAGTTCAGTGGGATCAGGACTCTGTCAGACAGGTGTTCTCTGTTCACCTGCAGGTCTCAGCTGTTCGACTGTCTCACTGCATGTCTGTGAGGATGATGACGATAATGATGATAATGAAACAGACTGATTCGTCATAAATCTTAATTAATGTCTGATTTAAATTATATGAGTCCACCTAAAGAGGTCCAGACCAGAACAACCAGACCACTTTGAATCAAAGTCAGAGACGGTCTGAAACTCACAGAATCAAAAAAACAAAAAACAATAAATAAATAAAATCAGAAACACTGAAAAAAATAACAAAAAAAAATATTTTCTTCCATTTAATAAATTATATTTTTATACTTGATTTTATTATAATCAATAATAATGTTTGATGTTTTTATAATCATATGTGACAATAATTTTTTAATATCTTTTCAGCATTGGTGATACTACTTCAATTACTATTACAAATAATGTATTTTTTTAATTACTTTCTTAATAATTATTCTTTTAAAATGTAAATTTTCTTCATTATTTACTCAGTTATTAACATCATTATCTCCAGTCACTGACTGAGCAGTTTTTCAGTGTAAATGTTTTCT
The DNA here is from genome assembly GCA_962446985.1 of Xyrichtys novacula. Classification (NCBI taxonomy): domain Eukaryota; kingdom Metazoa; phylum Chordata; class Actinopteri; order Labriformes; family Labridae; genus Xyrichtys; species Xyrichtys novacula. The sequence goes on along the minus strand of OY660869.1, from coordinate 35,600,236 downwards.
CTCCTCTTCTTATGAGCTGATAAATGACAGAGCGATGAGTTTTTATAAACAGTTAATAAAGATGATCATTATGTTTTTAACATTTATTTACATTGTTGATTTAATTTGTGTATTCATAAAAATCATTATTGTAAATTTCAACAACATTTGAACTCTTGAAAATAACTTTTCTTTTTTAACTTTAAAATCTGTTTAATTCTTTTGATTTTAAAACCACCATATATAAATTTAAATCATATACTTCAATATTATATATATGTTAATCTTTTTTACCTTGTTTGGTTTCTTGAACCACCTCCTGATTTTATTCATCTCTGCTGAAATCTCTTCTCTCGCTGGTCTCTGTCACTTTCTGACTTCACCTGTGCAGGTAAACAGGAAGACGGGTAAACAGGAGGCGTTCTTCTGTCTGATCCTCCTCTGATTTCACTCTGCTTCAAAATACACACTGTGTATGTGTGTGTGTGTGTGTGTGTGTGTGTGTGTGTGTGTGTGTGTGTGTGTGTGTGTGTGTGTGTGTATGTGTGTTCATGTGTTTGTACTGAGTGAGATTTTATGTATCATATTATTTGTGTAAAAAAAAAAAGTGTTAAACTTATATCTAAAAGTTTTGAATCTCACAAACAAAAAGTTAAAATGTGAGTTTGAAACCACATGTTTTGGAGTTTATAATCAAATTCCTCATCTAATTACTAATAATGATGGAATAATAGTTACATTAATTATGATAATACATAGATAATTATCATCAATCTTATATTTTCTCTTCTTTTTAAGTTTATTTAACCCTTTTCTTTTCTTTTCTTTTGTTTTTCATTTCTATACTTTTCACTTTCATTTGATGCCATTTTTTAATTTTCTTTTTAAGTTTTATTTATTTATTTTTTAAATTTCTTCATTTTTTTTATTTCTTTATTTTTTTGTTATAGCCTATAGGAAACTGTTTTGATTTTTGAAACCTTCAAAGATGGTGATAGTTTAAAATCTTTGGCTTTATGAATGTGAAATGTAGCTGATACATTTGAGAGGTTGGTAATAGCACATAGCTTTTGTCTAGAGCAGTTCACGGATGACCTCAGGCCAGTTCATTACGGACTACAGCGGGGTGCCGCAGCTCAAGGAAGAACATTTATGATCATTTCTTCATGGAAATACAATCAGACCGAGACGCTAAGACAGAAGAACTACTGCGTCTGTAAAATGATTAATATGGTGATTATTACTTCAAGGAAATGATAAAGAAATTATCATAAATGTTCTTCCTTGAGCTGCGTCACCCCGCTGTAGTCTGTGATGGATTGGCCTTAGGTCTATATGTCCTGTTGATGAAGTTAGGTGCTGTTCTGAGCATTATTTGTGGCTATAGAGTGGTGTTTTGGTTGAGGTTTGTTTATGGCTCCTCAGACTGCTGTGTATTGCTATCCTGCGGTCGTTACTAAAGTTGGTATAACTAGAGAAGCAAGCGGTCTGCAACATTCATCTCTGGAGGGGGGTCTAACTCGGTGTTATGGTGGGTTTGACCCTGAATTAATTATACGCCGGATTATCACTTTTATACTCATAAATATCAGCATTATATAACATCTATACTCATTCCTCATATATGAACTCTCCTGTTATTCCTCCTCCTTCCTCTGTTAGGCGTCAGTATTCTCATTTATCTGCCGCACTGTCAGCAGGGGGCAGCAAACACTATGAACCCCGGTATCCAGTTTCCGCTCCGGAAGAAGAAGAAGAATGTTTTTTTTGAAAGCCTGTGTTAGCATTAGCATCAGCTGTTTGGTGAAACAATTGTTGTAGTTTGTCTCAGTTTGTTGGTGTTTCTTGTTTTTTTATATTTGGAGGAGAAAAACACCCGCTGCCCTGTACGAACGGCTAACAGCTGAACAGCCCTGAGGGTGAGTAAAGGCGGTTATCGTGGATTTTGTAGCAGTTATTTAAACACGGAGTCCAAACAAACGACACTATCATAACCTGAAAATATACACTCTAGAATGTTCTGTAAGAGTTAAAACTAAGAGATGTTTGAGGGTTTATACAGACAGAAACAGAACAACAGTCAGCGGCTGATAATCTCCAGTTAACACGGTCACCATTTCAACCAGAACACCTGTTAGCTAACAAGCTAACCGTTCATTCAGACAGACAGCTAACATGAAAACCTGGTCAACATCAGGATTTATAAAGAGAGACACCACATCTGCATTTATTTAGTCTGACTAGGACTACATGGAAAACCCAAGAGGACCTCAGGATCTGGTTTTTACTGTGTTTTCAGGTTCTAGTCTCATAAAACCACTGATTAAAGATAGGCTAATAGGTAAAATAAAGAGTCCTGAGAGTCCCACTGAGGGCTGATGTTGACAGATGTGGACTGATGTAGGGCCCGACCGATATGGATTTTTTGGGGGCCGATACCGATTATAAGAGAAGAAAAAAATCCGATTATCGATTAATCGGCCGATTTTGTAATTTTTCCATAAAGTTATAAAAACTGCTCTTCACGCCGACAGGAAGACCGACTGTTAAACTCGGACCAGAAAAGCGTTTTTCAGGCTCGCCGATAAATCGGTCGGGCCCTTTATGGACTGATGTGGTCTGATGTGGTCTGGTTCGCTCTGTTTTTTTCCGGGGATTCTTCTAAAACAGAAGCTGGATTTCCTGGAACACCAGGACCTGGATGAATGATTCATGGACCTTCACTCTGGTTTTCTCTCTGTGTCTCTGCAGGTCTTCAGTGTCTCTGATATGAGCAGCTCTGTAAGTGTTCAGACTCTAATCCTTGTTTCTGATCTGTAGACTCTGATAGGCTGTGATAGATTTAAAGATAGGGCAGAGTGGGGTAAGATGATCCATGTTTCATATTTGGGATCAGTCCATCAAGTCAATCCTAGTTTTGTCTCTAACTCGTGTATCTGCAGATATTTCAGGATGTCGTTCATCCCTCTAAACCAACATAATGAATGTAAAAAGAACTGTAATCTTCATAATATAGTATGGTCAACCTACCCCATACATGGGGTAGGTTGACCATAAGAGCGGGGTAAGTTGAGCCGTATCCCTACTACCTCCTCCCCCTACATTCTCCCCTACATTCTGTAGATTTTAGTTGAAGAAATTAAATGTCAATACAGAGGCTTTTTTTTAGATCAGGTTAAATGGATTGAAAAGTCAAAATAGTTTCATTTCTGACGACTTAGAGAAGCTTCTTTACGTTAGAAAAGAGCAGGTCCTCGCTCCAGAGTCTGCCCTGTCACACCACCATGTTTTCTATATAATCCAAATCTTCATTTCAGTGAAGAATTAGATAAACATGACTCACTGAAACCATTACTCGTTGGTTTATTCATCACTGATTATCGATTATTAATGTTTTAATATTCACTGGTTCACCTCATCACCCTCTTTAGATGTATAGACATGCCTCTGCCAACCTGTGCAGGTAGCTGAAGCCCCGCCCATTGCTGCGATGTCATGACTGTGTTTTTGTGCTCAGGCTCAGAGGAAGAGGAGGACCACAGGAAGTCCCCTGGTGTCTGGACCCAGCACCAAGACCAGCAGAGGAGCGAACGCCAGGAGGGCGACCAACACTAACAGAGCTGTTAACGCGAGCAGAGCAGCCGTCAGGTCGGGTAGCAGTTTGGCTAACAGGGCGGCTAATATTAGCAGAACATCTGGAGATGACCCCGTCCCCCCCACAGAGACCATTGACGTGATGGACAACACTGAAGACGGTGAGTACAGGAGGATCAACGCTCTGGGATCGATGATCAGGTCTGATCAGATCGGTTAAACTCTGTGTCTTTATTCAGGAGTGGAGGAGGTGGTGGATCTGACCTGTGAGGGATCAGAGGGGACTGTGGTGGACCTGACCCACAGTGATTCAGTACTGGTACCTATGGGTCTTCAAATACTTCTACACAAACTACACACAAAACTACACACTTACAGTATTAGTGTTTTTGTGACTGAACTCCTTCTTTTTCTCTCTCCTTCTTCTCTCACTCTCTCTCTCCGACCAGCTGATGGATGAAGGTAAACTTTTCTGTCTTCACTTTGAGTTTTTAAAAATCTTCGCACAGTTTTATTAAAGGACGGGGTCTCCTCAATCAGGTCCTCAGAGCAGGAGAGTCACCACGGCGGAGAGTTACGTGGTCAGCAGTGATGAAGAGGAGGACACGCCTCCTGTCTTTAAAGCCGCCGTAACATCCTCTCTACACAACAGTGCCTCCAGGTGAGGTTCTGGAGTCTGACAGTCTAATGTTGTCCCTGATAGAGGATTTCAGCTGCTCCACAGTCCAGGGTGGATGGACGTAGATGTTCCTCCTAAACCTGGAGATATTGGATTTCTTCTTCTTCGTTGAAAGGACAACTGGACTTACTTGAGACGAGAGTGTTAGATTTAGATCCATCAGACCTCAGGACAGTTCAGTGATATTAAGCCCATGTGGTGACTCCAACTACAGAGTCCTGTTACTCTTGTAGATATAGTTCAGCATTACTGGAGCCTTCACAGATGACATGGACTCTGATGATCCCCAGACCATCAGGGATGCTGGATTTGGACTGGTAGGATCCAGAGTCCAGGATTTCCAAAATGAAAATTAGACGTTGATCATACTGAGAGACTCTGCCTCTCTAAATGTCCGTCTCTCCCCCCAATTTCCACTGCATTCGGATCAGCGGCGAATTTTGCCGTCCTTTGGTGAGGCAAATTTCGTAGTGAATTTCGGAGAGCAGGAACCACAACGACTCACAAGAACCCGCAGATTCACGTTCAATCACACGATAACAAGTTGTCTCTATAAAGACAGACACATAGATATATAAGCAGTAGATTGTGTCCTTCCAGAGGAGGAAATCTACTTCTAGATTTTCATGGTGTGAAATACGATCCTCCTGAAACACAGAGTGTTTTATTTTGAAAAGAAGCCGGATGTTTTATTTTGCGTCTGGAGGAGGATACAACCTTTTAGTAGACGATCAGGATGAAGGTGGAAGTTGTAGGTTAGACTCAGTCATGTGACTAACCTGTTGGACATTCACCTCATTAGTTGGAGACGTTCCTCCAGATGTTTTTATAAAATTTAAAACTTTTGACCTGTTTGGTTTTTCCTCTAAGAACTACTTCGAAACATGAAGCTGACATCAAATCGAAAATGAGCAGAACTTTTTCAGGAATAATAAAACCTTCCAGTTTTAACATGTTTTTGTGTTTCATTTTCATTTTCAATCTAGATTCTGATGTTTTCAAAGAGTCAGATGATAGTTGATGAGACCGTTAAATGTAGACCAGGTAATAGACTGATCCCTACTTCATGTCTTCTGGGTGTTTCAGGTCAACTCCAGGAACTATCAGCTGTCCTGTTTGTCTGGATGCGTACTCTGAGGTCAGACTCAAACACACCTGTAACACACCTGTTATATAGCTCTGCCCTGACACACTGCATTCTGATTGGCTGCTGTTTCCTTACAGATCGTAGAGAGCGGCCGATTGGTTGTTTCCACTAAGTGCGGTCACGTGTTCTGCAGTCAGTGTCTCAGAGACGCTCTCTCTTCGTCACACACCTGTCCCACCTGCAGGAAGAGACTGACACACCGCCAGTACCACCCACTCTACATCTGACATCATCGTGACGTCACCATACACTGCTGCTGGAACCAAGCTTTTTAAAGGCATATTGATAAAGTATTGACGAGTCATTAGTCGGTGATTGATGATTGGTCAGAAGGGATGGATGTATATGATCGCTTCATTTCTGGGTTTGTTTCTGTTCGTCTCTGTGATCTTGATTTTCTTTGAGTGTGAAAAATAGAAATTAAAAATCTGTTCAACTTTGAAAAAAGTTTTTTTGTTGTATTTTTAGAAAATTAAAAGTTCATCTCTTAAACAGCAGTTGGGTCTGATGGTGTGATTTTCACTGAGAGGAGCTCAAACTGACCCGGTCTGAGAGGTTCTCAGTCCGGTTCTCAGTCCGGTTCTCCTCAGCTGCTGCGTTCCTCTTGGAGGCGGCGTTCGTGTCGATCCAGCCTCTCTGACCTGAAAACGGTTTGTTTGTGTTCATCCTGTGACTCTGACTCACCCTCCATTTGGTCACAGGACTGATGACTCATAGTCACATGACACAGTCTCTGCTGCTGATTGGCTGAGCCTCGGGATCAGGTCACTCTTTAAAAACTTCTAGAAGAAAAATGAGTTCATGAAAGTAGAAAAAACAAATCAGTGATGGTTTAAAGGTGGGAATAAAATCAGATTAACCTCAGAGTGATTCATGTTTAATACTTTATATGAATGTTATGTGTAAATGTGTTATATTAGAGAAGCAATTATGATTCAGAGAAGTCATGTTAAAGGTTATCAGTCAACATGACAAGTTTGAAATGTAATGTCGAGGTTCTGAAAGAAATAAATTGAAATAAAAGGGAATAAAGTATTTGAGAAGGAAAGTCTGTTAAGAGTCGATCGTGTGACACAAAAAGAGTTACGTCACAAGAATGAAGTTATGGAAACGTTTTTACTGTGCAAAAACAAGTGATTTATTTGAATATATTAAAATAAAAGATATGTCAACCAATCTTTATTTACACAGCACCAATGGAGTGACTACGCTGACCTGAATTTAAGTCACTGAGTGAAGGAGTGAGGTGTTTCTGAGGCGCTTCTAGAACAATCCAATATTCAGTCCAAGGTTGTTGTTGAGTTATATTTTGTTATTTATTGATTCAATGAAAAACAAACAAAAAAAAGACAAATATGTTTAAGGTAAGACGATGGTGATGTTCGTGATGAGGGTGAGAGTGGTGTCGGAGATTAGCAGTAAAAACCGTGAGCTCTTCCTGTTCCCCAGATCACTACTTCACCTGAGTCCCTTTTGTGATGGTTGCATGAGAAACAAAACAAAACCCCAAAAATAATAGAGATAAAATGGATCATACAACCAATTCACAACAGAAAGGCTGGTCTAGACCAAAGACCCAATGTAGAGACAGGATCAGACCAAGACCACTTCCTCTAAAATCAGACCGACTTCAACCACAGGAGTGAAAAATCACTTTACAACATTTAGAGAGTTACAGTGGAGAGGAAGAACTTCCTCTAACAGGCAGAAACCTCGAGCAGAACCAGACTGAAGTTAGACGGTCATCTGCTGAGACTGAGAGAGAGAGAGAGCAGACAGGTCCATGTCAGCAGGACGTCTGCAGCAGTGATCCAGATGAGCCTACAGGATGATGGAGCTCAGTGACATGATGATTCAGAGTTGTAGTGACTGCTTCCCTTCAACAAAAAGGCCGCTAAGGTTTAAGTTCGCTTGCATCTGTGACTCGTTCAGTTATCTGTCCAGTTTGAGTTTTCAAAAAGTGACTTATTTTTCCAAAAAAGAAAAGAAAACACACCGATCCAGGTCCAAAACTTTTGCCTTTGAATGAAAAAGTGATTTGATGAAATGAGGTTAAAACAGGATGAGTGAAACGGTCAACGGAAAATGATCAGAGTTTACCAAAACCATTGTCTGACTTCACTCTTTAATAAAACTTTAACTACGAACTTCATCAGAGGGAAGTTTGAGTCCACTGCTAAAGGTAGAGAGGGAGTCATTACAAATAAAAACTCATTACATAGACATAAACATATAAATAAACGTTATTATTACATGAATACAAGAATAAATGTGTGTGTAAAAAACTAAAGTCGTAATATTTCATGAATATTAAAAAGGTTATAAAGTCTCATGTGAAGTTGTGATGTTAAGAGTAAAAACATGTTAAAGTTTTAGTGCTGCAAGAATAAAATCATATTGTTTTAAGAATTAGGTCATTTACTGTTTTAGAATTAAGTCACAATTTTAGTCAATAATCAGATTATTGTTGTGAACTAGGTCACCAGGATGAAGAATCCTTTAGAAAAACAACTTAATTCTTCTAATTTTATAAACTTATTTTTTTTTAAATTTGGGTCAATAATCTGATCAGTTTCTTATCAATATTATGGATTTATAAATATTCTCTGTGCAGCGTGCAGACCTTAAAACCTCTCATTAATATCCTGTTTTAAAAGCTTTTAAACTAATTTAGATTCATCAGTTTTGACCTTTAGTGTCTGTTGTGTTTTTGTAAACAGATTGTTGACATGTTGTTTAATTAATTTAATTAACAGGTCAAATTTAATCATTAAATGGTTGAACCTGGTGAAATACCAGCTAATAAAGTCATGTGACCGTAAAAGAGGATTCAAAATATGAAAATAAAGTTTATTATTCCTCCATCATGATGACACAGCTGGATTTGGAGCTTTAGACGAACTTTATTCCGGTTTTACCTGATAGTCATGTGACTCGGAGGAAAAATCCCCTCATTGGAAAGCGCTGACTCACCTGGGCGGGACATCGTCAGCGGACCAATGAGAGACCGCGCCGGTAACAGCCTCTGTAGACGGCGGTGACGTGAACCGCGGAAGTAAACATAAAGAGGCTGAAGATTTGGAGCTGCGTCACAAAGTTCGGAGTTTTCTGTCCGGAGTTCGGTGCGCTGTGTTCGGCTTAGAGATCTGCAGAGACCCGCTGTTAGGAACAACATGTCGGTGACGGTGAAGGCTTACCTGTTAGGGAAGGACGAGGCGGTGAAGGAGGTCCGCAGGTTCACGGTGGACCAGGAGGTGAGCAGCAGCTTCGAATACCTGAGCAAGAAAACCGAAGGTGTGTTCACCTGTCTGAGGAGCGGCGCCTTCAACATGTACTACAGAGGTAAGACATGATCAACCATCAACAACAACAACAGGGGGATACAGTAAAAATCAATACAATTAATAACAGGGGAGATACAGTAATCAGCAATATAATCAATAATATGACTTCTGAAGATCTACAGGGGAAATATAAGAGGAAATAATCATCAATATAATCAATAACATTTTGTCATAGAGGCTTTAATAAAGTCATAATCAATAAAATACTTTGATTTAACATGTTTAAGTGAAGTGAGCTGTTTAAAAAACTGATTCTGGGTCTGATAATGAGGTCCACTGTTATAACCACACATCTATAACACAAACCAACTCTTTAAAGAATCAATATGATCAATACAGGTATTAATATAATCACTACTGTGTTAATATAAGCTTTAATATAAAGCAGTTTGGTTTTATAAATAAAGCAAATACTTAAGAGAAGAACTCACCATGTTAGTAAACAGAAGATGGACAGATTGTTTTTATGCACTCACTCACTCACTCACTCACTCACTCACTCACTCACTCACTCACCTGAAACATGAGCATGCTCAGTTCAGACCCTGTTCTTCGGTCAGACAGACTCTAACACCTGTATTTGTTCAGCTCAGTAAACACAGTTTTGCTCCTCCGACTGTCTGACCAATCATGTTTTGACTCCTGATCATGTGACAGCTGCTGCTTCATAACAAAGTCATGTGGTTTTTTTCTTTCCTCTTCTTTTTGATTTTGGACTTTCCTACATTCCTGCTCCTTTCTTCACTCTGTAAAAACATTTTTTTAAAATTCTGATCTTTATTAGAGTTTCTTGTTGAGCTGACTGCACAGGTATCACACAGGAGTTTTACATGGAGCTGCACAGATGGAAATACACGTCTGTGTGTTACAAACATATCACACAGTGACATAATCAGTGTTAAATGAGAAGACTCAGAGGTTTTGTGAGACGGTGTTGGTAACTGATCAGCAGTTATCTCACTGCTGTTTAGATTACTGATTATTACTTAGATGACTGTATCCTTTTACATTAGGCAGCCAACCGTGGAGCCAAAGCTGTGAACCGTGCAGCTTTCAACTTTATAAAAAACACTGAAATTCAAAGTGTTGCTTTTTTATGTCATCCAAAATCAAATAAAGGTGTCAGCAACAAAAAAGAGGATTTTAAAATGTAATCCTTCCTCACAGGAGCTCCAAAGTTTCTACGTAGACATTATACGTGAACATCAGGCACAGCTGAGAAACTTTAGTGAACGGTTTTTCTAAAAAGTGTTTTAATAAAGTCTTAACGAACACGTCACAGCTGATTGGTCTAAAATCTCTGACACGCTCTGTAACAACAAACAAAAGACGCCCTGCCTGTTTATTAACAGTAAAAACATGTGATCACATGATGATGATGATGAAGATTGTGATGACGAAGATGGCTCTGTGTTTCAGATGAAGATGGAGACCTGGTGGCGTTTTCCTCTGATGATGAACTGATGATGGGTTTGGCCTGTATGAAGGACGCCACCTTCCGCCTCTTCCTCAAAGGTACAAATGAACGAGCTCACCTGGTCCATAGACACTCATGTGTTCATTCAATGGAGGCTTTTATTCTGTTTGTTTGATTTGTGTTAATAAAGTTTTGTTGGTTTGGTTACAGAGAAGAAGGAGCACCGCCGGGACTTCCCTCTTCATGCTTTCCCTCCTTTTGCCTTCGGCCACCCTCCCCCTCCTCCTCCACCCGGGGCGCCTCATGCTCCGCCCCCTCACATGACCCCGCCCCCTGCCCTGCACCCTAATGTCACCTGTGACGGCTGCGAGGGCCCCGTGGTCGGGACTCGCTTCAAGTGTACCGTGTGTCCCAACTACGACCTGTGCTCCACCTGCCAGTCTCGAGGGACGCACACTGAGCATGCTCTGCTGCCCATCTGGCACCCCCTGCAGGTGAGAGGCGTCTAATACAACTTCTATGTCCCCTCTACCCGCCACCATGACTTAGACCACGATTTAACTAACACCACCACCAGAACCAAAACGACCACTTTGGCCGATCACTGAACATCTTACTCAGGATGTCCTGATACGATACTGATATCAGCCAAAAAACAAATATCGGGTTATATCAGCTTAAAATCGCCGACATCAGCACTCCGATCGAAGTAGTTCAGTCCAGATTCCACTCCGGCAACTCGAGCTAGCAGGGCCCAACTGTCCTTTCCAAAAGAGTCATACCTCCAACTTCCACCTTCATCCTGAACGTCTACTAAAAGCTCGTATCCTCCGATCATAGCTCGACTGTAGGGGGTTTTCACTTCAGATTTCGCCCTGCTCCCTGACTGTCAGGTGCTTGGAATCCTGTTCTCTATATGCCCCCTATTATGACTGTCAGGTGTCATTAGCCATGCTTTTTGATTGCCAGGAAACTAAGCCCTTTTCTTCGTCTGTCAGGTGTTTTTAGCGCTGCTCTTTGTCTGTCAGGTGTTTTTAGCCCTGCTCTTCGTCTGTCAGGTGTTTTTAGCCCTTCTCTTCGTCTGTCAGGTGTTTTTAGCCCTGCTCTTCGTCTGTCAGGTGTTTTTAGCCCTTCTCTTCGTCTGTCAGGTGTTTTTAGCCCTGCTCTTCGTCTGTCAGGTGTCATTAGCCCTGCTCTTCGTCTGTCAGGTGTCATTAGCCCTGCTCTTTGTCTGTCAGGTGTTTTTAGCCCTGCTCTTCGTCTGTCAGGTGTTTTTAGCGCTGCTCTTTGTCTGTCAGGTGTTTATCGCCCTGCTCTCTGACTGTCAGGTTGTTTGTTTTCTTTCAGCAATGGTTTCCTCGAGGACGCTGGATGAAGAAGATGAGACACTGCATGTGGAACCAAAACATGAACATGAACCAACCTCAGAACCAGGATCAGGATCAGGACCAAGAGCAGCCTGGATCCTCCAGACCTGCTGCTGACGGCAGCGCCCCCTCTGGTAGGTCTAAAGATCTGAACAGCTAAGAGGTGATTAATGAATCGTCAGTTTAACGAACAAAGACCGTCTTAAAGGGACAGTTCAGTTTTTTTTAATGTGGTAGTAGGAGGATCTCGTCTGTCCTCGTTGATATGACCTTTGACCTATTTTATGACACCATCACTGACCTCTGACCTCTGTCTGCAGCCTCCCAGGCTAGTGTGGATTTCCTGAAGAACATTGGCGAAGGTGTGGCGGCCATGTTGAGCCCTCTTGGTGAGTGATAATGCTGTTAACCCTAGATCAGAGCCTCTCTCTGATTGGCTGTTAGGAGTGTTTCCAACAACTATTCTAATCTTAAACCAATCAGACGACAGGAAACAGGAAGTACTGACCATACCTGGCTTCTTTAACATGACTTTATATGATGCCTATAATCAGGAAGTGATGTCATCTATGTGCCAGGTATTGATGTGGACATTGATGTGGAACACGAAGGCCAAAGGACCAAAGTGACTCCGCCCACTGAAGGCGGAGGGGTGGAGACTGATGTGGAGATGAATGAAGCCAGCGGGGGAGGGGCCAGCAGCGAGGGCGGAGCCAGCAGCGAGGGCGGGGCCAGCAGCGAGGTTGAGGCTGCCCAGGAAGGTGCAGCCAGCAAGAAGGGCGGGGACCATGATGAAGGCGGAGCCAGTAATGGGTCAAAGGTCAGTTTTTTCATCAGCAGAGGTGCGTCAGGGATTTTAGCGCTGGTTTGAAGTAAACTGATGTTTAAATTTACCTGCACAGGTGAGCAGAGACTCTGATGAAGAGTGGACTCACCTGAGCCCCAGAGAGGTCGACCCATCTACTGGAGAACTGCAGTCCCTCCAGGACCAGGACCCGGGGCCGCCGTCTGGACAGGAGGGTCCCACCGGTTTGAGGGAGGCGGCTCTGTACCCTCACCTGCCTCAAGGTGAGACCACCCCCTGACATTTAAATTTTCCCTTGAATGTTTTAAAGGTTTGTGTTTCAGCGAACGACTAAAACCGCTCATGATTGAGTTTACGCACGGGTCAGCGTTCATGTAGACCTCGTTCTGTCAGCTGGTTTAACCTTTGACCTTTAGATCAGCTGATCATTGGTTCTGGATGTCTGTATGTGCCGATAAAACGTCATGAAAACGTACCGACTTACAAGCACCACTCCAAGATGGCGGTGGTCATTAAGCATCTAGGCATATATATATCTATGTGTTTATCTCTGTGAATGAGCTTCCTGTTGACCTGTAATAACCTTCGCCTTTGTTGACCTTTGACCCCCCCCAGAGGCCGACCCTCGCCTGGTGGAGTCCCTCGCTCTCATGCTGTCGATGGGTTTCACCGATGAGGGCGGATGGTTGACTCGCCTCCTTCAGGCCAAAAACTTCGACATCGGCTCTGCGCTCGACGCCATCCAGTACGCCAAACAGCCCCGCCCACCGCAGCCATGATGACGTCGTGATGATGTCACCTCTGATCACATTATACTTACAAATATGATTTGTACCGCAGAGGTTCCTGTAATCTATAAACCTATCTTCAGATTACTGTTATCAATAATCACAACTTCACTCTCTGTCTTTATTATCAGAACTTCATGATCAGTCTTATTGATCGGTTTCTTATTGATCTGTTTCTGTTTCGTCATCATTTATTTGTTTATCTGAGCAATAAAAACTTCAGCAAACTGACCAGAGTGTGGACTGATCAATTCACCTGTTCATAGAACCAATAAGACCCTTAAACAGATCAATAACTTAGTCCAGGTTTATTTTCATTAAAATAAACATTTAGGATGAAAAAACAAACAGTTTATATAAAAACAACAAACACTGTAAAACTTTCACAGCTACAGATCAATAAATCCACACCTGCGCTGATCACCTGATCGATCAATAGTTCAGGTCTATAAGTCATCAAAGTTAAACTCCTCCCCGCTCTCAAACATGGAGGATGGACGCAGGGGGCGGGGTCTGGACAGGGGCGGGGTCTGAGTGATTACATCATTACATGTAAAAGTGGAAGAATCCCTCACCTGTTGACTCCGCCCATCAATCAAAGGCTCCTCCCCCTCCTCCACCTGAGAGCCAGAACTGAGGAAACAAGCCCACCTGGAGACTGGACCAGAACTCACACCAGGGGGCTTCAGAACAGGGTTAGTGAAAGAACTGGACCTGTTGGGACCGGTTTTGTCCAGACCTCTTGTTCTGGATTGGTTCAGACTGGTGGTTCTAGTTTGGTTCAGACTGGTGGTTCTGGTTTGGTTCAGACTGGTGGTTCTGGTTTGGTTCAGACTGGTGGTTCTAGTTTGGTTCAGACTGGTGGTTCTGGATTGGTTCAGACTGGTGGTTCTAGTTTGGTTCAGACTGGTGATTCTGGTTTGGTTCTGACTGGTGGTTCTGGTTTGGTTCAGACTGGTGGTTCTGGTTTGGTTCAGACTGGATTGGTTCAGACTGGTTTGGTTCAGACTGGTGGTTCTGGTTTGGTTCAGACTGGTGGTTCTAGTCTGGTCCAGACTGGTGGTTCTGGTTTGGTTCAGACTGGATTGGTTCAGACTGGTTTGGTTCAGACTGGTGGTTCTGGTTTGGTTCAGACTGGTGGTTCTAGTCTGGTTTAGACTGGTGGTTCTGGTTTGGTTCAGACTGGTGGTTCTGGTTGGCTGTGGAGGTTTCATCAAACCCGGTCGGTGCTGGAAGAGTCGAGGTTTAGAGGTTAAACTGGCTGTTTAAAAAGGGGGCGGAGCTATTTACTGCAGGTTTCTTTGTACGTCAACAGAAATTTAAAGTGACAGCTGTTTATTGATCACCTGACCTCCTGTCTGAGCTGTTAGCCTAGCCTAGCACTAAACAGAGAGCAGGAGTGAAGTGAACAGGAGTGTACTGAATGAAAAGAGTGATGTCATCCTGTTACCTGTTCAGGTGTGTAGCTGTCTCTCCCTTCATCTCTTTTCCTCTTCCTGAAAAACAAATGTAAATGTTCTTTATTCATACAGCCCTTTACAACATTTCTTTCAGTGAACTTAAGTGCTTTACAATACAAAGAAAATTAAAAATGAATAAATAAAAACAATAAATAGCAATTTAAAAAAAGGATAAAATACAATAAAAAAAATGTCACCACGCTACTGGGTATTAAAATCCAGCATAAATAATTAGTTTTCAATCAAGATTTAAAAAGGTCCAGGTCTGAAATAAGTCTCATTTCAGTGGGGAGTTTATTCCAGAGTCTGGGACCAGCGACTGAAACATCTCAGTTACCCCAGTGTTTGTGTTTTGACCTGGACACCTCCAAAAGAAGTTGGTTTGACGACCTCAGAGCTCTACCTAATAGCTCAGTTATATAGATGGAGGCGAGGCCGTTAAGAGCTTTAAAAACAAACATTAAAAGTTTAAAATCAATCCTAAAAGAGACGGGAAGAGTGATGAAGGGAGCTGAGGACACGAGTGATGAGCTCACGTCTGTTAGTGTTGGTTAAAGACAAGTTGAAGGAAACGAAGAGATGATTGGGAGATGCCGACATAAAGTGAATTACAGTATTCTAATCTTGAACTGATTAGAGCGTGGATGGTTATCTCAAGGTCGTGACGGCTTAGAAACATTTTGACGTAGTTGGAAGAAACTCGTCCTGAAAACACCGTAAACTAAAGGAAACATTTAAACCTCGATGTTATGATTCAGTAAAGGGAAGGTGACTGTCTAATCGATCAATACATCGTTCTCTATAGTTTGGGTCATCTGGCTGTTGTACGTTTGTGACTGATTGTGTGTCTGACGAGGTTTTACAGTTTAGTGTCAAACACACACTTCTGTTGGTTTCAAACGTTTACCCGAGTCTGAGCCTCACCTGTTTGTCTCACCTGTACGACAGGATCGCTTGATAAAACACTCTGCTGTCATCTCTGTTCATACCTGTCAGTCATATGGTTGCCATAGTAATGCTTCCTCTCCATCAAAACATTCTCCTCATCCTCATCGTCAGGCTCCGCCTCCTTAGGTGTGTCCAGGTATTTGCTCCAGCGGCTCACCTGCGGCTGAGTCACCTGTAGAGGAAAATAAGACTATCAATAAAAATGAACGACAGTCGGAGGTAGAGAGGGCGTGTCAGTGTAGATCACTCAGAGTGGGAGGAGCTTCATCATGTTTATGAGATTACCAAACCAAACCTGCTCACCTACCAAATGTCAGTGTGTGTGTGTATGTGTGTGTGGTCACCTGTTGCTCCTCCTCAGACTCCCTCTCCTCCTCCTCCTCCTCTTCCTCCGCCTGCTCCCTGTAAACAGCCGTGAGAACATCAGCTGACAGGATGATTGACAGGTGAACATACCTGGTACATAGTTGCAGGGTGAGTTGTAGATCAGGTTGGTTACCATAGTGACCAGGTTTTGTGCTCCTGCTCCTCTATCATGGCTCCTCTCATGGCGTTCAGTTTCTGAACATGACGTCTGCAGTCCGCCCCAGAACCTCGTCCAAACTCCTGCCAACCAATCAGAGCTCAGTAAACTTTCTGACCAATGGGAGCTCAGTAAACATTATAGTCTCAGTAGATGACTGTTTAATACCCGGTTCTGCTTCTGGGTGTTACTGAAGACCCAGACCGAAGAGCATCTATAAATATCATCTGTTATGAACTGAGGTTACATGACTGAAGACTGATTGTTACCCTCAGTGTTGTAACCATGACTGCTGTAACTCCACCTCCAATCATGTGACTAGACGTGTATTTAGTAAGTTTTCAGATTCAAAGCTGTCATAGTTAGAGAAATTTAAATAGGACTTGAAACTAGGGCTGGACGATAAAATGGTAACGATATCGAAAATTAATTTCTTAATATAGATAGTAAACATGGTCAATATGCTTTTTAATAGTCGTCATTCTGCCATTATTGGTAGACTATAAAAAGGGGAGTTGCTCTGGGACGGCGCTGAACCAACCATGTGCTGAATAAGGGAAACGATAACATGACCACATCACTCCTATTCTGCCGTCCCTCCATCGGCTTCCCGTTCATTTTAGAATTCATTTTAAAATCTTTTTTTGTTTTTGTTTTTAAATCTTTAAACGGATCAGCACCACACTACATCTATGACCTTGTGATATTTTCCTTGAGATCTGCTCATCAGCTTCAACTCCTCATCCCCAAAACTCGTTAAAAAACCTGTGGTGACCGAACTTTCTCAGCTGATGAATCGAGATTAAAACATCCCGACTCTTTCTACTTTTAAATCACGTCTTAAAACTCATTTTTATTCCTTTTCGCTCAGCATGAGAGTTGTGTGATCTCTGTCCTTTTATCACTTTTATCTCCTTCTGACCTTCTGCAGAGTCTGTTTCTCTCCACACAGTTTACAGGTCCATTTGTTCACCTTCTTCACCTGTAAAACACACACACACACAGATTATAATCCAGGTTAATCCTGAGATTAACAGAGACCAGGTTAATCTAAACAGGTTTAATTAGGAGCTCCTAGAGTCCTAAAATCTACTTCACCTGGACTGAACATATCTGTATTAAAGTATCTGAGTATCTAGACTCTTTAAAGCTCAGATCCAGATCAGTGAAACCTTCTTTATTCTGTTAAAAAGTGATAAAATAAACTCTTCTTTGTTTCACCTGAAGCTAACCTGCTAACTACAGCTCTGTGTTAGCCTTTAGCTCGTCTGTTAGCCTGTAATAAACTCTTACCTGTTGAACCTGGAAGCTCTGACAGGAAAAACACCTGACGACGTGAAACTCCTGACCCATAACGGACGGGTTCGAGGTTCCGAAGTTCCCGGGTCTGTTTGAACTGCGGGAAAACCTCTTCTTCTTCTTCTTTTAGGCGGTTGGTAAACCAGCTGACAGGTGCGTTACCGCCACCTGCTGATCTGGAGTAAAACAACAGGTAAGAGGTCAGTGTTTTATCAAAGCACACCGCCTCCCCCTGCAGGCCGGAGGGGAACTGCACCCAAAGAAACAAGAAATGTTTATAGGCGCTGAAGGTTCAGACTGGTCCCACTCTGGGACCCACATTTACTCATATTCCTCAAGTCGTGACCCACTTTTATAAAATTCAAACTAAACAAATTTATTTCTTATTAAAAACATTTAAAGACATAAATACACCGTTTTTATTGAGTAAAGTGCATTTCAGAGCACATAGACTGAAGACGACAACTACTTAAGTTACATATACAGAAAATATCAAAAATCAAATTGTACAAAATGGAAACCAGTAAAATTAAAATTTGACATATTTGGATCTCTGCATTCAGAGCATATTCAGAAGAACCTGAGGAGGACAAAAGTGAATAAATATCAAATTAAACATAATAAAGACCATAAAAAACATGTAATTTTTACTGCATTAAGGCCACATTAATAAGAAACCGAGGAGGACCATGACATAATGCGTGCCTTTCAATATAAGCTAGTTTTTGAAATAAAAGACATGTCAAACATCACATTCGCATTAAATACTTACTTTTTTGACCAGCTGTTCACGACCCATCCAGATCGTGTCCACGACCTACTTTTGGGTCGGGACCCACCAGTTGAGAACCACTGGTTTAGACCATAGAAATATATGTATGGAATATAACCAAGTAGGTGGTCTAGTGTACAGGAACATCTGTGCAGAATATGGACTGGAAACCCCAAGGTCAAAATGGGAAGAACCTCCCAAGGTGATGGAGAATGACCGAGCCAAGATCCTGTGGGACTACAGACCGACAAAATGGTGATGGCCAACCAACCACACACTGTGATCATACACAAACAGCAGAGGAAAGCCATTGTGGTAGACGTCGCCATCTCAAGCAATACCAACATCAGACAGAAGGAACACGAGAAACTAGAGAAGTAACCAGGGCTCAAAGAGGAGACAGAGAAACCTGGGAAGGTGAAGGCAACAGTGGTGCCTGTGGTCATCTTGGGGGGGACTCGGGGCAGTAACCCCCACACTGGAGAAGAAGGGGCTCCAACAGATCCCTGAGGAAACATCAGAAACATCTCAGTCCAGAAGAGTGTAGTCCTAGGAACAGCAAAGATACGAGGATACCTCACGATCCCAGGCCTCTGGGAGAGGACCCGAGCTTGAAGAGACACAATACCTTCCAGAGTGGACGAGAGAAGAGTTTTATATCTATCTATCTATCTATCTATCTATCTATCTATCTATCTATCTATCTATATATATATATTTATATATTGAGAACTGTATTAAACTAAACATTACCTTCAGGTGATAAAAGGTACAGAATTAAATGACCTCATAAATCCACCAGAATCTTCAGAGACAGCAGATCTGGACTGTCCTGATGTCTGTCTGTGTTTGGACATTTAAAATTCACATTCATTCATAAAAATATCAAATAAAGACATAAATAAATACTTTAAAGTTCGGTCTCAGTTTCGCTAATTTCTTTTCAAAGGTTTTAAAACTTGTGGCACATGTGTCTAATCATAAATCTCTCATTTATTGTCGTTATTTTTAAGTATAAACTCAAATTTAAACCCTTTTTTATTATATTAAATCCGTTTCAATCTCAGCTTTTTCATCAGCCTCATTTTGACCAATCACCTCACACTTCCCCTGACACCCCGGCCAATCACAGCTGTCCACGAGGTGCAGCTCAAGGGGGGCGGGCACTGTCCACTTCGGCCGAGACTCTCCTTCCACCAATCAGCGCTTGACAGTTGACAGGAAACGTCAAACATTCGCTCGTAGCGGCCAATCAGCGTCAGCGGAAGGCGGACTCTTGATTAATTACCCCACGTGACCCTCCTCAGTAGTTCCCAGGCGGTCACAGCGGCGAGCCGGAGGTGAGTAAAGAGAGGATAAATGTCTGATTTTACCCCCAAACAGAGCGGGGGTGTCCTTTTAATGAGATATTTAACTTTAATTACACTGTCTGTGCTCTTTCATCTGTGTAAATGTTTGATTGAAGCGGTTAAATGAAGCGGAGTGTCTCCATTAGACTGACGCGCTAACTGAAGCTAATTAACCACAGGTGAACTCAGACTCTTTACCGACATTTAATCTGATATTAAGACACGAAAACACTCAAATATATGAACTTTTTATGGTTTTTACACTGAAATAATCTGTGTTTAGGAGGTTAAAGGTTCAGGCTCCTACTAATGCATGTGTTTCATAAGCAGCTAAGCTAAGCTAACTGAACCCACGGTGTGTGTGTGTGTGTGTGTGTGTGTGTGTGTGTGTGTGTGTGTGTGTGTCGGGGACGAGCTGTTCCAGTGAAGAAGACAGTCTGGAGTAAATTAGGAATAAACTAAAGATTTTAAAGAGAGTATCCAGAGAAAGTGTTTTATAGAGTCATTTCTGTAGGAGTGATCGGTCTTTATCGGGACACGATCGGGATTATAATCGGGATTATATTCAAACTTTATTTAATAACATTTACAGGATAAAATCTGTAAATTTTCAACGAGATGATGTGAGATACTTCATTCAGTCTTACTGCTTAATAATTCTTCTTTAAAAACGAGTAAAAAATCCTTGATAATCTCCATAATTTCCAGGTGATTCTTCATTTTCCTCTCAGTTTAAGGAACTATAAACCCTTTAGGAACAACAAACTTTAACATTTACAACAGCTTAATGATCCATCCTTTAATAAAGTTACAGTTACTGTTTACAGAGATTAGGCCTGGGCGATTTGACCAAAAAAAAAAGATTATATTTTTTCGTATCGTTCGATCTCGATTATTATCACAATTTTTTTTTAAACTGTCAGTTTTAAATCATCTGTACTCAAAACTAAAGAAACGAGAGATTAGTTCAACATTTTATTAACATACAAAGGAAATAACGCAAATTGAACAAGATTCACTTAGAAAAATATAAAAACATTTTAACTCAAAAGTACAACAAATGTAGATAAATACTAAATAATGCAGTGAACTAGTGAGTGTTTCTGCAGGTATAAAAGACCCAAAATAAACGAATCACTCTTCAGAGGTAATGACGACGCCTTAAAATGTAAACATTAGATGATACAATTGATCGCTGCTTTGTTCTGGTGGCTGCACCGCTAGTTGTAGCTAAACTGCTAATGCTTCTTGTCCCGTCAGCAGTGACAGGCTGTACAGACTCCGCCCACTTTTTCACGCTTTCTGCATAATCCCTTCTTCGAATGATTAAACAGATCTGTTGTGTTGACGGTTTTTGAGGCACCAATCGCCGACATACTTTACACATCGTCAATTTGGAGATATCCG
This sequence comes from Xyrichtys novacula, assembly GCA_962446985.1. Classification (NCBI taxonomy): domain Eukaryota; kingdom Metazoa; phylum Chordata; class Actinopteri; order Labriformes; family Labridae; genus Xyrichtys; species Xyrichtys novacula. The sequence goes on along the minus strand of OY660869.1, from coordinate 35,579,358 downwards.
AACCACCGCTACACAACCAACGATCAATAACTTTTCTTCTCAACAATTACATCTTCGGAGGATGACTCCAACGTTCAGTCATTTTGTTTAATTCTACAGTAACTTAAAGACGTGAGCAGGAAAAGCTCAACTCTGATTGGCTGTTGTGACGCACATTGCCGATATGTTTGATTGTTGATACCATGTTGTTGTTGTGGAAGTTTTTGCAGTTTACAAAATATAACAATTCAGTAATAACAGGGTTCGACAGTACGACCGTTTCACTCAGCAACAAATGTTTTTTTCCTGTAAATACGGCGGTGAAGTGAGTTTTAGGTTGGATATATTTTCCTGTAAATACGGCAATGAAGTTAGTTTTAGGTTGGATATATTTTCCTGTAAATACGGCGGTGAAGTTAGTTTCAGGTTGGATATATTTTCCTGTAAATACGGCGGTGAAGTTAGTTTCAGGTTGGATATATTTTCCTGTAAATACGGCGGTGAAGTTAGTTTCCGGTTGGATATATTTTCCTGTAAATACGGCGGTGAAGTTAGTTTCAGGTTGAATATATTTTCCTGTAAAAACGCAGTGAAGTTAGTTTCAGGTTGGATATATTTTCCTGTAAATACGCGGTGAAGTTAGTTTCAGGTTGGATATATTTTCCTGTAAATACGGCGGTGAAGTTAGTTTTAGGTTGGATATATTTTCCTGTAAATACGGTGGTGAAGTTAGTTTCAGGTTGGATATATTTTCCTGTAAATACGGCGGTGAAGTTAGTTTCAGGTTGGATATATTTTCCTGTAAATACGGCGGTGAAGTTAGTTTTAGGTTGGATATATTTTCCTGTAAATACGGCGGTGAAGTTAGTTTTAGGTTGGATATATTTTCCTGTAAATACGGCGGTGAAGTTAGTTTCAGGTTGGATATCTGACGGACATTCTCTGAGGATCTACCGGTGTCTTCTCACTCTCCATAACCGGGAATAACAACAGCAGCGCGGTTAAATCTACTCGACACCCTCACTGTCAACGTCGGTGTTGAATAAGGGACCGTCAATAAATTACCGGTTGATGTTCTTAGAAAAGGCTGTTTTCCTTCAATAGCTTCACTGTCATGTGACCAAAAGACCTCAAATTGATTTCTAATAATAGCACTAAGGTCGATCAATAAGACAAACATTATTGATCAGTTTTCATTGATCCTCTAAAGTTCTTTGTGCTCCTTACTTTTTCATTTGAGGAGAACATGTGAACAAAGTTATGGATAAACCCTGTGTAATGAAAGCTGTTTGTCATGTATATAATGTCTGAAACACGTGGACTTTCAGGCCAGAAATCTGTGAATAAATTCAGGAAAAGAGAGAAAAATCCAAACTACTCTGTTGTTCGTTTCAGTCACAGCAGGTGAAGCTCCTCAGTAACTGTTAGACTTGATCTGCGGTCATTTAATCGGTCACCATTAAAGGGATGTTGACCTTGTTTGACTGCAGCGACGTTGACGATCGTGTCCCTGTCATGCCTGCAGGTGTGATTTGTTCGCGAGGTCAAATATGAGCCGATGAAATGCAGTTAATCAGGTCGATTAATCGATCTAGTTTATCATGATTCCATCTGTATTTACTAAATCAGATCTTCTTTCTTCTTCTCAATCTTGTTTTCTTACTTGATGACTAACCGGATGTCCCCCGTGGGGATCAATAAAGTCTTATCTTCTCTTATCAGATCTTATAAAACAGGACAAACTGTCATAAATGATCAATGTCGTCTTTTTCAGACACACACACTCAGAAATTCACTCACTGCCGTATTTCTCGGCTTTGTTGCGTGACTGAGGGAGAGGCAGCTGCTGACTAACGTGAAGTTTTGTCTTTCTCCTCCTTACATCACCCGTGTTGTTCACACACAGCTGATATGATAAACTGCACATCAACTATATTTATAAACTGAAAAATGTAAGTTTAACGTTGAAGGAGATGATATTTCCACCCTCTCTCTCCGCCTGATGAAGGTCAGAGGACTGAAAACATTTTGTCTTCTTGAAATCATTTGTTTAAATAACAGAAAATAACCTTCACAGGTCCCCCCACCCTCAAATATATTCTTTTTACTCCATCACACAGCTTTACGTCAGCAGACTGGTTTGAGAAGATGGAAAAAAATCTAAAGTCTTGGCAGAAATTCAGAGGTTAACATCCTGACTGCACCAAAATTTAACTCTGATCTCTGAGCCTCCAGAGAGTCAAAACCCTCAAATACCGACGGATGAAGCGGTCTGTGGTAAATTTAGAGGGTCCAGTTCGTGTTTCTGCTGCTTTTAGGGACGTTTGTAAGATGTTTCTAATCTTGCTGCTTCTGTAAAGTCAGATCCAGGTTTGGAGGTTAAAGAGGAGCTTTAGGAGTTTGATTTACTGGTTTCGCCAGTTCAGCAGCCTGACCAGTCAAACATGCTGGTTTCTGTTCGGGTGCAGGGCGTTGTATCAGACCGCCGCCCGCCCGCCTCTGATTGGAGGCTGTGAGGAGGACTCAGCTTCAGATTCCTGTCAGGTTTCTGGAAGCTTCCAGCTGAGCGGCAGAGTGAGGAGAACGTAAACACGAGGTGTCAGGTGGAGGATTCCTCACCTGTTTGCTGCTCCTGAAAAATCCCGATCCTGCACGCCTCGAACATCCTGACCTACATCTGCAGACCGCCATCTTTGTCTGAATGAACTCCAGTCACATGACCGCGAAAAAAAACATGGAGTCACATATAAAGAAAATCTCTTCAAACAAACACGAGTCAGTTCTGTCAAACAGTGATTAAAGTATTAGAAATGATCAAACCGAGCGGCAGAGATGAGTGACAGATTCATTCATTCATTCATTCATTCAGTGTTTATATTCCTCTCTCTTTAAACAGGAAGTGACCTCCTTTCTGTTGATTTCAGTTTAAATAGTAACCCGCCCGTCCCGTCTGTTGGCTGCTGGGGGGTTAACTGGTGCCGGCTGGTAAAGGCTCATTCCGCTGTTTAACGGAGTAAAGTCGCTCAGACACGATCAGAGACGCTGAGAAGAGTTTTAATTTTATTCATTGTTTTATATATTTACTGTAAAATGACTCAAAATTCTCTGTTATGATTCATGAAAATGAGTCAAACTGACATGTCTGTCTCTTTACTGATACATGGTAAATATTAAGGGCGTCGTCTCATATTTTAGTTATGATTAAATTCTGTTCAGTTATAGTTTTTGTCCCTCAAACACCAGACATGACTGTTTTTATACACTTTGTTTAAAGTCTTTATTATTACCGAGGTTAAGTAATTATTAAAAACTCAGAGTTTTAGCACTTTGTGTGATAAGAGCAGCAATAAAACAGAATGGAGGTTCATCTGTTTACTTTATTTAGTGGGTGCTGATAAAATATACCTTTTTTTTAAAAGAAATCCTGTACGCTCCGATGATCGTGATAATCGATTGATAATTGAATCGTAGCCCCTGAATGGTGATCGAATTGTCAGGTGTCTACCCCTAGTTGAAGCACACGTCCTCTATTTACCTGGAAATCATCACTTTTTAAATTTACTGATATAAACCGCTTTATTATCATCATCAGAACAGAGTTTACACCAATCGTCGGTCACTGACTGCTTTAGATCTGATAAACGGGGCTATGCGGTGGTCAGGTTACAGTGAGAGCGCCCTCTCATGGCTTTTTAAGGTCATTATTGATAAAGATATTTAATATCAGCTGGTACGGATGATTTTGTAAATATATATTATTAGCTCTCTGTACCTCTGTCCCTAAAGCAGGAGCTGTAAGCGGTGATTTAATGGACACTAATTCAGTAATTGAAGGGACAGGTGTCTCTGTTTGTCGCCTGTGTTGTTCTTTATAATTCATCCGCTTTAAAAAGATTTCCTTTGTTTTTCTTTTTTAACTGAAACGCTAATGCCAGTGCTATCATAGTAAAAGTGTGTATAGAGAATATAAATCAGCTGTTAAACCAGAGGAACAGACTAAAGATGGATCAGCTGTGACAGCCTTTACTCGGTGGTGGTTTTTATCGGACCGTCGATCAGAGCAGCAGCAGATGTCCTCGGGCTGAACGGACTCTAATATCAGATTAAGTCTCTGACTTGAGCTCCAGGCCTGCAGTGCCGCTCCTGTCAGTCTGTGTGGATCAACAGAACCTTCAGCTGGTTTTGTGTCTCGTCTGTAAGAGACTCTGCCGGTTTATCGCCCGATCAGAGCGTCTCCAAAACCTCATTACAGTTTCAGGATATAAGACAGACGCAGGGATGGTCTGTGTCTGCGCCGTGGAGCTCCTTTGTTGTATGAGGAGAAGTTTATTTTGATTAAATCTGACAGAAACTGACCTGCAGCGTGTGGATTCATCCGCTGCTGAAAATAGTCCCCAACAAATGTAATATTTCCTCCTGATTGGTTAAAGTGAGCAGCTGATTAGGGCGCAATTTCAGACTCGAAACGTTTTTTCGCCGCTAGAAAAATGAATTAAGAGAAGCAATATTCAGGAAATAAAAGAGTTTTTTTTTTTTGCTTTTGTAATTAACTAGATTATAAAAATTGCCGTGGACTCATTAACTTTTAAATTTTAACTTTTTAGTTTTTCCTTTTTCTGTAACATTGAAAATCTTTCCTCTCAGTCCTTCAGATAATCGTGCGGGCGCTGGGCAGACGGCTTTGATGCTAAGCTAACGGCTCGTTGTGGTGGTGGTCACACCCGTCATCATTAGCCTGAATTGAACGCTGTTAGCCAGGCATGCTAATCCCGCGGCAGGTTAATCTGATTAGTCTGACAGTCTGCTGAGGAGTGCAGTGAGTTTATGCGCTCAGAACAAAAGGCTGCAGGGATTATTACTCCGTCTTTGTTAGAAGAATATTTACCTCCTGTGACAAGTTTGATCAGTCAGTTTCCTCGAATTGATCGATTATCAGATAGAGAGTGAAGTGAATAAATAACAGTGATGCTAAGGTTGCATGTGGCTGACATGCTTCCAAATTAAGCAACAGAGTGAACAAGTGATCCGTCTATTAATTATTTTTATTGTAAATGTTATTGTTGTTTTTATAAAGTAATAATGGTAATAATAATAACAATAATAGTGATAACAATGATAATAATAATAGTTATTATTGTTACAATTGTTGTTATAATGATAATAATTATTATTGTTATAATTATTGTTGTTATTACTGCTTTAAAAAAAATTTCAGTTGTTTTTTAATTAGACGATGTTATTGTTGTTGTAACCATAATAATAATAATGATAAGATAATAATAAAAACTTTAATAATAATAATAATCAATAATAATAATAATAATTAATAATAATTAATTTTAATAATAATACATTTTTTGTTTGTTTTTTAATCAGACAAAACAAAAACAGTTTTGAGGTGATTATAAATATTAATATTACAGCTAAGAAACGTCATTTTATTGTTTTCATGTGTTAAAAAGTTAAAAAGAATAAAATCATTAAATTTATTTGATCATAGTTTTGGTTAATATTGACAGAATAAAGTTTTAATGGTGGGAAACAGATCAGGGTTCATCCTCGTTTGGTTAAAATTACAGGTCAGAGTTTTTTATTTATTTATGTCTGTTCTGTGAGAAAACTCAACGTGTGATAATTATTATTATAATAATAATTATTATTATTATAATAAGAGTTTTTAAATAAATAGACGTTCAAACAGATAAAGAGTGAATACACAAACTGAGCATGTGCAGACTGGATCTGTTCTGTTTACCTGCAAACAATATAAATCAGAGTGTGTGCGTGCGTGCGTGCATGCGTGTGTGTGTGTGTTGTGCTGCGCTGCAGTAATCCCTCGGGGGGGTGATCTCATTAAGGTTTTGTGTTCTGTGGGTGTTGGTTGGTCTTCATGGTGATGGATGGATGCCACGGCAACGAGTGTGTGTGTGTGTGTGTGTGTATATCATTAGCATGTTTTTGTGTGTGTGTGTGTGTGTATATCATTAGCATGTTTTTGTGTGTGTGTATCTCAAACACAGTAGGATGTTTATGACTGTTTTTATGAAGCTGTTTATAGAAAAGTCTTCAGGGAAAATTGGACTGATCATCATCATCATCATCGTCACACCGACACCACTCTCTCTCTCTGAGTGTCTTCAGGATAAAAAAAACAACTTAACACTGAAAAAACTTAAAAAACTGGAACATTTAGTGGTTTTTATTTGTGACAGTCATCCACAGACTCGTTTTGTGAGATCAGCTGCTGTAACAAACACCTCTCCCCTCCCCCCCTCTCAGCAGACTATGGATCAGCGGGTCGGGTTGTTCATTCTTCTGGCAGCAGGCCTCCTCTGCCTCACTTTGGCCCCAGTGTCTCGGGCTGAGGACCTGGTTGAGGACGGTCTGGGTGACGACATGGACGTGGAGGACGAGGACCTGGATCTGGGTTTGGCCGGAGCTGAGGACGAGGATGAGGACCTGGAGGGGGACGTTCAAGACGAAGCTCCGTCTGCTCCTAAAACTCCTCCTGTACCGAAGGTGAGACCGCGAACAGACGAGTGTAAATGTCTGATAAAAACACGGTGAGGGTGAGTTTGGTCGAAGAGGAACGAAGAAACATGCCGACAGTTCAAACTGAAGACCGGCGTGTTTGTTTGTAGGTCCGCTGAACACTTAAGTCATTTTAACTTAAAAACTGACCTTTGTGGGAGCCAATCAGAGAGGAGACGGTTTCAGTCAGTACGTTTACACGACTCTCGAGAGAATTATCGCCTTATTCCGATTAAGGCCGGACAGCTGAAGGTCATGTAAACACCTTAGTCCGACTATAATCAGAGTCTGAGAACTCCGAACTCTGAGGGACGACGCTTAAAAGACATTTAAGGGTTAAAATGATCAGAAATAAAACAGATTTTTATGGTTTTCAGATGATTTTAAACCAACATTGTCCAACAGGTTAGTCACATGACTCTGGAGCGGGAATCTCCTCATGAGGACAACTGGACTTAGTTGAGTCCAGTTGTCCTTTCAACGAAGAATTAGAAATCATTCAGTCCGTTTCCATGACACTAAACCGAATTATCGCCTTATTCCGATTAAGACCAGACAACTGAAGGTCATGTAAACACTTTAGTCCGACTATAATCACAGTTTAAGAACTTCCAGATAATGAGATTGGAATCTGATTTTCTCTTCCATGTAACCAGCGTAGTCGGAGTATGAAGCCACGCCCCCGTAACCCCGTAACAAACTCCCAGAGTAGAGGAGTAGCGTTGGTCTCCTCTTTAGAAAAAGTAGCGCGTCCATCATGTCGGACAAAAACAACGCTGTACGATGCTCCATCTTCTTGTTTCTCCAAAATGCCCAGCAGCAGTTGTAGACACTTCTGACGTCTGACACCGACCTGCTGTTGTTGTTGACGGTTGTCTGAAAAGACCCATATCGCCCCCTAGTGTTGGGGAGGAGGACACGTTCACGTCGATAATTCAGTTTTCTCAGCTGCATGTAAACGAGGACGAGGAGAGAAGTCTGATTCAGACGAATTATGAGTTTAGTTCGATGAAACTGTGACTGTAAACCGAGTGTCTCTACTGTTCCAGTTTGAGCGAGCAGAGATGTAAAGTTTTTCACTGAAAATCTATTTATTTAGAGTCTATAAACGATCTAAGCGGCTCTTCTTTATTATTTTTTTTTGTCCTAATTGGTCAAAATACTTTCATGAGAGTAACTCAGACTCAGAAGTGTCCCTCGCTGAAACACCTGTAAAGGTGTCTGAATGTCCACCTGGAGGTGTTGGTGACTCATTAACCGTCAGCTCCGGCTCACTGACCTGCTGAACTCCTGAGTCACAGTTCATTAATGAAGCCCGTGTAAAAACCTCCAGAGATGAATCTGTGTTAAAGATGCCGTCAATAAAACCACGACGGTGACCTCGTCTCTTCTTCGTGTCCAGGTGACCTACAAAGCTCCAGAGCCGATGGGGGAACATTTCATCGCCGAGTCTTTCGACAGGGGGACTCTTGATGGGTGAGCACACCTCCGTCTGTGTTTGTGTGAGTAAATGGATCAGCTGTTGGCGCTCCATCGTTAAACCCACTCCTCTGTCTTTGTGTTAGCTGGGTGATGTCCAGCGCCAAGAAGGAGGGCGCCGACGAGGACATCGCCAAGTATGACGGTGGGTGAACGTCCTCAGAGTCTCTGTGGGTTTCTGTTGGACCTTCAGTCCAGCTGGTTCTGAGCTCATGTCTGTTTGGTCAAACAGGTAAATGGGCCGTGGAGGAGATGAAGGACAGTAAGCTGCCCGGAGATAAAGGTCTGGTCCTGAAGTCTCGAGCCAAACATCACGCCATCTCTGCCCAGCTGCTGCGACCTTTCACCTTTAGCTCCAAGCCGCTCATCATCCAGTAAGAACAGCGTCTGTCTCATTTCTTCTCCCCGTTTTCCTGACGGCTCGTTCACCTGTGTTTTCTTCGTCTCTTCAGGTACGAGGTGAACTTCCAGTCAGGTATCGACTGCGGCGGCGCCTACGTGAAGCTGCTGACTCAGACTCCTGATCTGGACCTGGTAGGTTTGACCCGTTACCCACGAAACCAGAACTCGAGTGTTTGCATTGATCAGTAAGACCTCCATCAGGTTACCTCAGGTCACATCCAGAATGATCTTTCTGTGGAGGTCACCCACACACCTGTGGACGGATCACAACAGCAGAAACTATCAGAGTCCAGAACCAGGTCTGCTGGGTTCACTAACAGTTGTGGGTTTCAGTACTCGATATATGAAGACTTAAGATAAATCATCACGTTTTATGGAATCGGCGATTGACGACTTAAAATCCGAAATAAATCTTCAGCCATGAAATAAGTTCACGTTTGTTTTGATCAGGGTCTTTTTATTTAGTTTTACAAATTTAGTTTACAATTGAACAAAAGTCCAACAGAACATCCACCCCCACAAATACAGACTTACAGAATTCACAGAGTGACATCCATCGTTCAGAATACTGAATTCACATGTAATAATAATAATAATAATAATAATAATAATAATAATAATGATGATGACGATGGTGACTGAGGACAACAGCAGAGGTTTATAGGACTGTATTGTCTGCCTCCATATCCAATCACAGTTTATTTATAAAACAAAATAAAAAGAGCCGGACAATTAACACAAACAATAAAACAAAGACACAGGAACACGTTAAAAACAGGAGGACAGAGATGGTTCAGTGAAAACAGGATTAAAAGGACGAGTTCTCAGGAGTTAAAGTGAGTTTTCAAGTTTGATTTAAAAACAGGCAGTGAGGGGGACAGACGGACATGAAGAGGAAGAGCGTTCAGAGTTTAGGCGCAGCAACGGAAAAGCCTGGTCACCCCTGAACTTTAACCTTGACCCACGAACAGTCAGAAGGTCAGAGGATCTGAGAGTCCGAGATGAAATATAGGGTTTTAAAATCAATCCTAAAACACACAGGAAGCCAGTGAAGAGAGGCTGAAATCGGGGAAATGTGGTCATATTTACGGCGGCCAGATAAAACACGATAAAGAGGGCTACAATTATCAAGACGAGTTTGAGTGACACCAAAATAAAGAGCACTACAATAATCAAGACGAGTTTTGATAAAAGCATGTATAACCAAAAAAGACTTGACTTTGTTTAAAAGACGAAGATGATAAAAAACTGACTTTATCTGTAGATCCATTTTCAAACCTCCGTCCATCATAACCTCCAGATTTTTGACCGAGTCTTTAAAAAAGGACTCAAAGGTGGACAGATCTGCTCTGGGGTCCAAAGACGATCACTTCAGTCTTACTCTCGTTTAATTTTAGAAAGTTGAGAGCCATCAGGTTTTAATGTCCCTCAGACTGTCCAAAGGTGGGCGCAAGGCATTTGAAGCTCCTAGTTTCAACAAACATCAAGAAAAGCTGCCAAAAAGATTTCTGAGTAGACCCTCTGATTTTGTATCTAATCTTCTCCAACCTGATATGGTCCATGATTTCTCTAACTTCATGTCTGTATGTTGGAGGTGTTGATATCAGTCTCCTAACTAGCAGAGAGCAGAAAACACTGTTTTTCTTTCCCACATCTCAAGATGGAGTCTGTCTGGGCTTCACCAAACACCACGATGAATGTAAACGGTGCAGAGATCTTAGAAAAGGTCTCAGAGACGGGCTGCCAGAAACTGCAAAGCTTTGACATGTCCAGAACTCGTGTAAGAGAGCGGCTGGATCTCACCTGCATCTGTTACAAATCAGGTCTATATCAGCATTAATCTAAGAGTCTAACTTTAGACCAGCGCAGACGGAGGACAACTTTAAACTGAATGACAGCATGTCGGAGACAAACGGACGACGAACAAATTCGCTGAATTATTTTGTGCCGAGTTTCGTCTGTGATTTTCTCGTTTAAATCTGTTTCCCGTTTATTTCTGAGGAGGTCTAAAGGCGTCGAGTTCTGAGAAGACAGCGTTTCCTGTGTTGTGATACCGTTCCTCTTCTGGACCACATATCAAGGCTCTGAATCTGTGTGTGTGTGTGTGTGTGTGTGTGTGTGTGTCCTCAGGATCAGCTGGTGGATAAAACCCCGTACACCATCATGTTCGGACCTGACAAGTGTGGAGAGGATTACAAACTTCACTTCATCTTCAGGCACAAAAACCCCAAAACAGGCGAGTTTGAGGAGAAACACGCCAAGAAACCCGACGCCGACCTGAGGACCTACTTCACCGACAAGAAGACCCACCTGTACACCCTCGGTAAGACGCGCGCACACACACACACACACACTGGGTCACAGTCCAGCCGTGTAACTCTGCTCTCTGTCGCCCCCCAGTGGTGAACCCTGATAACAGCTTTGAGGTGCTGGTGGATCAGACCGTGGTGAACAGCGGCAGCCTCCTCACAGACATGACCCCCCCTGTGAACCCTCCCGCTGAGATCGAGGACCCCGAAGACCAGAAACCTGAGGACTGGGATGAGAGACCAAAGATCCAGGACCCCGCCGCCACCAAGCCCGAGGACTGGTCAGTACTCAGAGAGGAAGGAGAGCGGGTTCGACTTTGATGATTAAGGTGGATTAGGACCAGAACAACAATGAAGGGAGGAACTTTTAGAGGCGCTGACAAAGTCTGGGGTCTGGACTTTAGGGATGAATGGATTCAGAGTTAATGAGATTAAAGAGTCAGTCAGTAATTTTACTGTCGGAGAACAAAACGTCTGACGTGATTTTAAAAACCTAGATCGAAGTTTCTTGTGTGTGTCCCCCCCGTGTCTGTCTTCAGGGACGAGGACGCCCCCGCTCAGATCCCAGATGAAGACGCCGTGAAACCAGACGGCTGGCTGGACGATGAGCCCGAGTACATCGGCGACCCCGACGCCGTCAAACCTGAAGACTGGTGAGTTTGACCCGCCCACCTCTGTGACATCAGAGCCTGAAGACCCGGGTTCATGAAAGTCCAGATCCTCTGACCGTGTGTTCTTACTGTCTGTCAGGGACGAGGACATGGACGGCGAGTGGGAGGCCCCTCAGATCCCGAACCCCGCCTGTGAGTCCGCCCCCGGCTGCGGCGCCTGGAAACGACCAATGATTGACAACCCCAATTACAAGGGGAAGTGGAAGCCCCCCATGATCGACAACCCCAACTACCAGGTACGCTGTAGACCCCCGATCTAAGAAAACCCGAGTCAGAGAAGAACCGCCGTTTGAGGGTCCTGAACTGTTTGTGTTTCCAGGGCGTGTGGAAACCCAGGAAGATCCCCAACCCGGCGTTCTTCGAGGACCTGCAGCCCTTCAAGATGACCCCGTTCAGCGCCATCGGTCTGGAGCTCTGGTCCATGACCTCCGACATCTTCTTCGACAACTTCTTCATCACAGACGACAGAAACACGGCCGAGCGCTGGGCCACGGACGGCTGGGGTCTGAAGAAGGCAGCAGAGGGCGCCGCTGAGGTGAGTGTGTTTCTGTGTTTGAGGTCCCGCCTCCTTCATGTATCTGAAGGTGTTGTGTAGTTTGTGTGTGTGTGTTTGTGAACACTGTGTTTGTTGTGCGTTTGTGTTGTTGCAGCCTGGTCTGGCCACACAGATGCTGAACGCTGCAGAGGAGCGTCCGTGGCTCTGGGTCGTCTACGTCCTCACTGTGGCTCTGCCGCTCGTCCTCATCATCGTCTTCTGCTGCACTGGAAAGGTAACACACACGCACACACACACACACACACACACACACAAATGAATGAATGAATGAATGAAACTTTTTATTCAACCAGAAAAAAACTCATTGAGGTTAAAAATGTCATTTGTAAGAGTTTTCTGACCAAGACAGGCAGCAGTACTTTTACAAAGTTACAGACATAAACAATTACAGACACTTACAGACATAACAACCAGCTAAGAGCAGAACATTTTTAGCCTGCTTACAGCCTGCTCCATCTTTACCTTTAATCTACATTTATAAAGATTTAAAGAGACTCAGTTTTTCTTGTAGCAGATTCCAGTTTCTGCAGGAGCAGCAGATCGAAAACTTCTTCAGTCCGTTTCAAGATGAACTTTCACAGATAATAGGCCTGAACGATATATCGTTTGACTATCGTCATCGCGATGTACGTGTGTGCGATAGTCACATCGCAGAGCCTGCGATATTGGAGGTGAATGAACTCATTTAATTTCAAGGGTAACCGACTGAGATACACTCCATGTGACTCTGCATGTGCTGTGCAGCGATCCACCAATCGCCTTCGTCCTTAACTCAGTTGCCAATCAGACTCACTTCTCAGCTGCCAATCAGACTACCCTGCCAGCTGTCAATCAAAATCAGGGAGGAGAAAACCCACCCCTGCACATGTTCTGCACATGGAGGGAGACGTGTGTCCTCTGAGAATTACTTTCGGAACTTTACTCATGACTATTAAGCCCAACAAATAAGAACTGTATGGGTTTTAAATTGTACATTTCCGTGGACCACTCTACTATAAGCGGTGCGCGTTTTGCGAGGTGCATGCAATTCTCGGAGGACATGCGTTTCTCGGCACAACACCGCTAACAACAACACCAACGATCGCAAAATGAACAACGAACAAGCGAAAACCACCGAAAATGAAGATTTGTTGCCAAAAAGAAAAGGAAAGTCAGTTATCTGGAATTATTTCGGTTTAAAGAAGGATGATGTCGACCAAAACACGTCTTCTGTGTTCATCTGTTTCCACAATAACGTCCCAGCACAATAAAAGCTAAAAAATATCTCTGAGACAGACAGAAGCCATTCTACTAACATTCACAAAAAGAGGTAAGATCAGAGCAGATTAACTGTCCTCAAGATTTCAGCAGTGCAGCATAACATTAAGTGCTATTCAGGTCATCTGGTGAAAATACTGTATTTTTAATATCGCAATATATATCGCAGGGTTGAAAAAATCGCAATGTTAGTTTTTTCCAATATCGTGCAGCCTTAACAGATAACAAAAGTAGATTTAGTGTCTGAGTTGCCGGTCGAAGGCTGTATCTTCCAGAACTTTTAACATGAAAACAGTTACACAGGTTTGGTGGAAGCAGGCCGAGTAAAGCCTTATAAATCAGGATGTTCCAATGTTTCAGTCCACGCATGGTTGGAGAGGGCCACCCAACTCGTTCAGACAGAGTACAACGATGAGTTAAAGATTTGAGGTTTGTTATGAACCGTAGAGCTCCGTGACAAACAGTTTTCAAAGATTTAAGGCTTTGAGAAGATGCATGAATGTATAAAACATCTTCATAATCAATCAGAGGCGTGAAAGTAGCAGCAACAAGAAAAACAAGACTGATGTCTGAAGTCAAAGCCCAGCCGCAACCTAAACTTCTTTACAAGCTGCTCAATATGACGGAGAGTCATCGATCATGGACTTCAGATATTTATTAGAAGGTACAGACTCAGTCACATCACCCTGGGCTGGAACAACAGACGGCAGGATCTGTGAGCTCCGTTTTAAGCTTGTGAACATCATCAGTTTTCCTTCAGGTCCCTCAGGTTGAACAATGTTAAAGACGTCCTGCAGCAGACAAAGGGCTTGATTCTGGGTGAGAGACATAAATAACAGTATCGTCTGCATGTGAATGAAAATTAGCATCTGGAACATGATAACAGACGATACTGTATACTGATACTGACACCTGCAGACTAAAAGCAGCGAGAGTCCTGATTGGAGGAAGGATCCTGGAGTCTGCAGCGTCCCCGCTCCTGACATCTCAGTCTGTGTGTGTTTGTGTTTTTGTGCGTGTGTGTGCGACGGTCCACAGAAGTCTGCAGCTTCAGCTCAGGGTCAGCTGACTCTCACCAACTTGCAGGAAGACTTAAAAGACGCCGGACGCCCTAAAGGCCGCTCATCGTCCTCCTCGGTGACTGACGCTGCTGCTGCTGCTGCTGTTAGAGTAGCTCGGTGTTTGTGTGTCTGTGCTGCTCCTGTGGTGCTGTAGTGTAGACAGACGTCTGTTCGGTCTTCTCGTGGGTTTGTGAAACTTTAGACAGAAACGTCTCCGGTGTGTTTTTAGTTTTAAGAGATCTAAAACTGCTCGTCTGAAACTCGACAAAATAAAGAGACGAACTTTAAACCGTCAGAAAGACACCAAAGATTTTAGTTTCATCTTTGAGTGGATCTGAGTGTTGAACTGTTGTCCCGTTTTTATTCTGCAGAAGAAGAGCCCAGAGACGCCGGCAGCAGAGTACAAGAAGACGGACGAACCTCAGCCGGACGTGAAGGAGGAAGAGGAAGAGGAGGAAGAAGAGAAGCAGCAGCAGGAGGAGGAAGAAGAGGAGGCCGAAGAGGCAGAGAAGAGCAGTCCAGGTTGGTCTCATGTCCAGACTCTGAGACCAGGGTCCGACTCACCAAGTGTGCTTACAGAGTTTTTTCTATAAACCGCAGTTCTTCAGGTTCATTTGACTTTGTTTGTTTTCCAGCTGCAGAAGAGAAAAGTGACGGAGAGGAAAGTCCTGCAGAGAAAGAGGACGAGGACGCAGAGAAGGAGGAAGAGAAGGAGGCATCAGCTGATGACGTAAGGGCGCAAGTTTACGTTTTTCACTTTCACTCAGGAGGGTCAATACGGACGCCGTTAGAAGGTTTTTTTGTTTGATTTCGCAGCTGTTTTTTTTTTCACTCCTGCGATTTAAATATCACATTTGTATATTTCTCATAAATAAATGTCTAATTCATGTATTTCTAATCTGTATTTGTCACATTCATATATTTCTGAAACGTACATTTCTCATTCTTATATTTGACATTCATTCATCACTCATACATATATTTCTAATTTATTTATTTCTCATTTATATATTTTTCATACCTCTATTTCTCATATTTATACGTCCCAATTATATATTTCTCATTTGTTTATTTCTTATAAGCACATGTCACTCATACATATATTTCTCATATATTTATTTTACATTCATAGATTTTTCATTGGTATATTACTCATTTGTATATTTCTAATATGTATATTTCACATTCATGTATTTCTAATACTTATGTTTCTCATACATATATTTCACATTCATTCTTCACTCATACATATATTTCTCATTTATTTCTCATTTACATTCTCATATATTTCTCATTCATATATATTTGCAATACAAATATTTCTTATTTAAATAGTTTTCATTTATATTTTTCTAATTTACATATTTCTCATGTGTATATTTCTCATACATTAATTTCTCATATGTGTATTTCTCATTTGTATATTTATCATGTGTTTATTTCTCATTTATGTGTTTCTCATTCATATACTTCTCAAACGTACATTTCTCATACATATATTTCACATTCATTCTTCACTCACATATATTTCTAATTTATTTCTCATTTACATTCTCATATATTTCTCATTCATATATATTTATACGTATTTTGCACATACTAATATTTTTTATTTAAATATTTGTCATTTATATTTTTCTCATTCATATATTTCTGATGTGTTTATTTCTCACGCCTGTCCAGTAACCTAACCTGTCCTGTTTTCTGCTCTCCTGTAGAAGTCGGAGGACGACGTTCTGCGGAGATCTCCCAGGAACAGGAAGGTCAGAAGGGACTGATATCTCTGACCCCACAGCCCTGAACTCCCCCCTCCTCCCTCCCTCCCCTTTCCTCTAGATTCCTCTCCTCCTCTCCTTCCCTTCTCTCCTCCTCTCCTCCGAGGCGATGAAGCCTGAATGGAACCTGTTTGAAGCAGTGAAGCCTGCAGGAACCCGATCGAGACCTCCGATATGGAAGCTTGATGATGACGAAGATGAAGATGATGATGATGATGATTCCAGTGGGAACAGGACTGAGTTAGTGAGATTTACTAAAAGGATTTTTGTTTCTGAAAGAGATTAACTAAAACTTCCTGCATCATTCCTTAACAACACCTGAGCAGACTCAAACCTGCGAGATCCACGTGTCTGACGCATCGCTCCACGCCTGACGCCATCCTGAGCTAGCTTCGCCCGACAACAACAGCCCGCTAACCCGCCCGCCGCAGGATCACGAGCCTCCTGACTAAAAACGCTGCAGAGACCATCAGGTCTGCAGAGTGTCGCTTCATCGCCTGTTTAAACCTGAGGAGCTGAAAACAAACAGGGACGCCGAGGTCAGACTACCACGTCTTTGTGTAACCAATGGAGACTGGTGCACCAACAGTGATGTCACGCTTTTGATTAGATTTGATCTTTAAAGAAATTAGAGAAAATAAAACATTTAATCTTCATAATTTAACATAAAAAAAAACACGATACAACCAAGATGGAGCAGTCCTCTCTCTCCCTTCAATATCATTCAATGTCCAATTAGACCATCAATATCAAAAACAAGGGGGCGGGGCTTAATGAGCCTCGGCAGCGTCGTCAGCAGGGGGAGCTCTAAGTGTTTAGATGATGTTGTCTTCTTGTTGGGATTATCATCGTGCAAATATTGTGTCTGACCTCCGCATAAAAAAAAAAACTCGCTGCAAAATTCTGCCTACTAACAGCCTGCTGGTCATGTGACGACGAAGGTTACGCAAACGGTCAAATCTGCGGGGCGTAGAAACAAGCTTGTGAGCAAGTCGAGCAATTTCTCAGTTTAATGGAAGTCTTATAATTATTCTCATAAAAGTGATAAAAACGAACCTTTAAAGTCTAATAAATCAGGGAGCCGTCTTCCTACTTCGGTAATCACCTGTCCTTCTGTCGGCACGAGTCTGCGAAAGCATCAGCTGACCGACAAGCCCGCCCACATGGAGACAAACTGTCCAACAGGAGCTTTTCGGAGCGTCATCGAAAAAGTGTTTGCAACTGTATAAAGATGGACTTGTGTCTCCACCTCCTCTAGCTGTTCAAAAGTGAAGCTAAAATAACTCGATTCATCGTCTCAGCCCCTCAGGTGGGTCCAGTTCCTCCTCTGCCCTGATTATCTGGTGCACACAGCTCTGCAGGAGCCTCATTGGTCAACAGAGCTGTCAATCATGGTCAAGTCAGTCCAGAAAATGAACACTTGGAGATAATTCGGCCTGATAAGAGCCGACGCTAACGACTGAACCCAGATTTGAGAAAGCTTCATGACACCTGGATTTTACAGTTTGACCCATGTCCCATCTGTTAACATGGAGGAGGCGGGGCTTATGGCTCTTCAGCCAGTCAGCAGGGGAAGTTCAAAGTGTTCTGACTTTAAGGAGCTGCCATGTCGTCGATCTTCCAACATCCCGATATTATTCGTAATAGTCGTTTTGTGTTTGTTATTATCCGATCAGCTGTTTAATTAGAGTCATTAACGTTTTTTTCTAACACGCCCACACGTTTTAACGTACTGATTAAAGACGAGCGAATCCGCAGACTAACAGACGTGTGTTTTTACTCTTTTCATGACTTTACTGATGACCCATCGTTCATCCTGAAACACTCCGGATGAGTTTTCTCGCTTTTTCACGTCGTGTTTTTTTTTTTCTGTCGTTTCTGCGCTGAGCCGTTCGCGTCACGATCGAGACGCTGGGACGAGTGTTTCTACGAAGGTGTGTTTTCTTGTCCGGGTGGTTGCAGTGAAGGTCAGAGGTCAGATGATTGTGACCTTCAGCAGCAGCAGATGATCTTCAGGTCGTTAAATTCGCCGTCACATTCGTCTGGGTTTAAACTCGAGCAGGTGGACAGACACCCAGTCCTTCTTTCATCGACCCCATTTGAAAAGAAAAAGGCACTACGGGACAACTCAGGCGCTTAACCTCACAGCTGTCCACCTGCCGCACCTCCACCTATCAGACGCCTGACTCCACATCAGATCAGCCCCCATGTTTAAAGAGATGGCACTTGAGCGTCTACATTCAGTCTTTTTCTTTAATTCGCCTCCATAACACCAAATTATCTCCACTCAAGTCCATTAATCTGAGCTTCACCTCAGGGTCTCCAACAGCAGGTGGAGTTTTTTTTAGGTCTTCAGGAGGTTTAAAGGATGAAGTCGAGTTTCTCAAAAAAACACCCTCACAGTTCAGACGTTTTGATATTAACATCCTGCAGTTCTAAATTCTGGTTATTTCTGCTGATGGTTAAGATATAAAGTTCAGAAATATCGGAGAGAGACGTGCATTCCCACTTGTAACCAGAGGTGTCGCCAGAATCAAGTATCAGTCGTATATTTGTTAAGCCTGACTTTTTGCATCTGCTGCTGCTGCAGGTTAAAACAGTCGACTGTCAAACTTCTGATCTGAAACTTCACATCAGTGTTGTTGACTCTCTGACCTCCCCTTCAGCGCCACCATCTGGACAAAATGTGCAGTTTGACTTCTGCTGAGAGTCTCCGAAGGATTGAATGATCATTTGAAAATCACACATGAGAAATAAAGATTTTTTTTCCTCGACGTGAACTCTTCGGGTGAGAAGCTCTGGGCTGTTAACCTCTTCCTGCGAGGAGTCGGGGCGCTGTTTTGGAGAGATGACCTGAGCGGTCTGAAATAAAAGTTTGTTTCTGACTCTGAAAACTTCACGGTTGTTTCTGTTCTGGGATCGTGAGCTTCTGACACTCATTTTGTTTGTTGGTACTTCAGGTGACTGATGATAAGTGAGCTCTGCTGTGATTGGCTCCTGGGTTTTATTCGGGTGGGCGGGGACTAAGCATGACGTCAGAAGTTAGTGTCTGGTTGTGGGTGTGTTCAGATTCTGGGCCTCCCTGCTTTCATGTCAGGCGACCTTTAACCTTTGATCCCCCCTCTCGTAGACCGAAGTTTCGCCGCGCTCTGCTGCTTCGACCTCATTTTTCTCTTTTGGATCTGATTTTGTTCTGAAGCAGCAGCAGCGCGATATTCCCATGGAGGATGTTTCAGCCGCCTCTTCACGGTCTCCCTCTTCTTCTTCTTTTTTTTATTCTTAGTCTCTCGATCTTTCGTCGTCTCTGCTCGTGCGTCGGGTTGAAGCTGCCTAGCTAAGCTAACAGACCGTAGACTGAACACTGTACCTGCTGGTGAAACTTTACATGACTCTGTAACTCTGTACTTTTGATTTTTGTTGGACTCTGTATTTGAACTAAACTAACGGTTGGCCCAGCCTGTTTCTGATGTACACACTCTGTAGGGAGGTGGACCTGCTCACACACACAGACACACACACACACACACACACTTTGAATAGAAAAACTGTGACGATGGAGCCTCCTGTGTGCGTGTGTGTGTGTGTGCAGGCGTGTGTGTTTGCAGACGTGCAGTCGACTTTGTTTTGATGAATAAAAAGGCCAAATGGAAACAGAACAGTTGTTTTTCTCTCATTTCAGCTCATATGTAAATAAAACTCAAACATTTGACTTTTTTGACTGATTGAAGTTTATTTTGAACATATAAAAAAAAGTAAAGAATTCAACAAAATATGACAAAAAGTTATTCAAGTTCAAAAAGGAGTGGGAAGAAGTCGACTTACCTAGTTCCGCCCCTTCTCCTACACTAACGGTTCAAATATATACCGTAATATTATCTAATATTAAACATCATAGTAATAATAGCAATAAAAATAATCACCCAAGTAAACAGAAATAATCCAGAAAACTGAGAAATGTGGAGATAAGCATCACGTTTGTTTTTTAACTGTATTTTTATGAATACTTTTAGTTTTTCAAAATACTTGTAAAGAGTGAAATAAAGGAAAAGAACAGGAAACATAAACATACAGATATTTACTGTTACACAGGAGGAGAAGAATCATAGTAACAGTGAGTTCATCTCAAGAGGAAGGTCCAGGGTTTAGAGATATTCAGTCATTTTTGTTCCATTTGTCCTTCATATCAATACAGGACTGAAACATCCTCGCCTTCGTGCCCAACAATACAGAGAGAGCTTATCAAATAGGACAGTAGGGGGCGCTGTACTCAAGCAGAAAAGAAAATAAAGGAAAAAAAAGAAACAGAGCATTATCAGTTGTCATTAACTGCCTCCTGATGTGATAAAATCACATTTAATCAGGATGGGTTTTCCATTTCCTCCACAGTCTGGTGAATTTGTCCGTTCACAGGTTCAGGTTTCTCCATGTCGTGTATTTCTTTCAGAATTTCAGTCCACTCCTCTTTAGTCTGGGTCTCTTTTGACAGCCATCTTCTTGAAAGAGCTTTTTTACTGGCCACCAACATTATTTTTAATCAAGTATTTATCAGCAGTATTGATTGTGGAGGAGATATTATCGAGATAAAAAAGTCATTTTTAATCTCAAAGCCGACCACTGAATTAATTTTCTTCACTCCAACCTACCAGTAGGAACGTAGAATCGGACAGTTTCACAAGACGTGGGAATGATCCACCTGAGCGTTTCCACACTCTCTCCAACATTTTCCAGAACTCGTCTGTCCTTTCTGAGGTCCTTTAATTTTGGGAGTGATAGAAAAATCTGATTATGTTCTTCCAAGGTTTTAAAATACTGACTCGGCTGCATGTCCACAGATCAGCTGGAACAGGACCACTGACATGAGAAGTGAGTTGATATTGGGGGTAACAGAGGACCCTCTTGAATGTCTATAATTAGTAAATGCAATATAACAGAGCCGTGTCTGCTTCACTGGAAATTACAAGACAAACGCCAAAGAATCTGCATTTCCAAGGGGACGTGTCAGAAAAATAAAACTGCATCTGACAGAGAGTGTGGTCCTCATTTTCTTCTACATCTTTTACTTACAGGGAGTCAGCAGCTTTCAACAGCAACAGCGTCCTCTGACTGAGGAGTTCAGATTTTTACACATGTGGCATGACATTACGACAGTATCCAGTATGGTCCAGGTTGCAGCTGTGGTCTGTACTGGGAGAACAAAGACAGTTTAGTTCATCATCAGGTTCCTCCTTATCAGTTCAATGTCACACTGTTGGAAAAACAACCTGTGAGTGAAATTACAGCTTTCATCGAGCTGCATGGTTTCAGCGGAAGAGTATCCGTCCCAACTCCAAGGCCAAACTTCTCCTTTCCCATGCTCATTAAAAAGACACAGATGTAGGGGAGAGCGGGGTAAGATGATCCATGTTTCATATTTCAGATCACTCCATCAAGTCAATCCTAGTTTTGTCTCTAACTCGTGTATCTGCAGATATTTCAGGATGTTGTTCATCCCTGCAAACCAACAGAATGAGTGTAAACAGAACTGTCATCTTCAGAAGAGAGCAGGACAAAGAAAAGTGGTCTGCACCTCCGAGTCCGAGGTCATGGTCCTCAGTCGGAGAAAGGTAGATCACCTTCTCCAGGTTGGAGGGGCGGTCCTGCCTCAAGTGGAAGAGTTCAAGTATCTCAGGATCTTGTTCATGAGTGAAGGTAGGATGGAGCGGGGGATCATCAGGTGGATCAGAGCGGCGTCAGCAGTGATGCAGACGTTTAACCGATCAGTCGTGATGAAGAAAGAGCTGAGCCGTAAGGAGAGACTCTGGATTTACCGGTCGATCTCCGTGCCGATCCTCACCTATGGTCATGAACTTTGGGTAATGACCGAAAGAACAAGATCGCAGATACAAGCGGCTGAAATGGGTTTCCTCCTCAGGGTGTCCGGGCTCAGCCTTAGAGATAGGGGAAGGAGCTCGGACACTCGGGAGGCGCTCAGAGGAGAACCGCTGCTCCTCCACGTCCAGAGGAGTCAGCTGAGGTGGCGCGGACTTCTGGACGCCTCCCGTTAGAGGTGTTCCAGACATGTCCCACCGGGAGGAGACCTCGTGGCCGGCCCAGGACCAGGTGGTGGGATTATATCTCTCGCCTGGCCTGGGAGCGCCTGGGAATCCCCCTGGAGGAGCTGGTGGAAGTGGCCGGGGTGAGGGCAGTCTGGGCTTCCCTCCTGAAGCTGCTGCCCCCGCGACCCGGACCCGGATGGTGCGGAAGAAAACGACGATGACAACTATAGTTTATCTTTTTGTTATACAGAAAAACAAAATATTGACTCATTTTTTTGTTTTTCATTTACTAGATTGAATGGAATAATTGAATGGACGGATAACACACAGACCCTCAACTTACCCTTTGGCTCAACTTACCCCAGTCTCCCCTACTGATCTGGTGCTAGTAAGGTAATTTGGTCTTATAAAATGTAGTCTTATTGAAACAGAAAAAAAATATATGACCACAAAACAGTCTGTGTTTTAAAACTTGTATGAATAACGTGGAAAAAGAACTTAAATTTTTTTTTTTTCAGTTTTACCCGAACTTGATTTTATTTCCCGTCAGTAATGAGCTCATTTTGTTGGAACATATCTCATCTTTAACTCAACCATCGACCAAAACTTTAAAATTTAAAAAAACTACAACTGCTCCGATAGAAACTCACCCGGAAGTGGGCGGGACTCCGGTGCTACTTCATTGATTCTCGCTGTCAATCATCGTCGGACGCCTTGTTCCCCGCCCCCGCGACAAGTAACACATTAAATCAACAATTTAATCGTTTAATATAGAAAATCGTGTTGTGTTGGTGTCTCGTTTTGTTTTAAATTACTTTTTACTCCGGCTCTCTGGCTCGTATTTACTCTTAAATACTCTGTCGTTCCTAAATCCTCGCTCTCGGTTGGTTGTTTGTGCTGTCAATCACCGAAGAGGCGGGAGCAGGGACATTCCTCTTGTCGCTGGTGGAAAAAAGAGAAAGTTTCCAAGATGGCGGCGTAGACCTGCCTGTCCGCTGGAAAACAATAGAAACAGAGGGACAGAGTTAGCCTGTTCGAACCGACACCGACCCGTTATTCCTATTCACTTCCCGGCTCGGGCTCGACCAGGGTTGAATTATCCGCAGCAGCGTCCCCCCGGGGAGGAGGTTATTTTAAAGCGTAAAAATGTTTTATTTAAATGTTTGTAGGCTGCTCCTCCTAAGCTAGCTAGCCAAACAGAGAGTTAGCAGCAGCAGCTAACGGAGGATCAGCTGTTAGACAGACAGATGCTGTAGAAGAACGGACAGCAAGACTTCCACAGTAAGTATATTTTAAACACAATCACGCTTTTATCGGGTACTAAGATACGGGTATTGATTGACGTGTGTGGGTTTGAAAATTTCGACGAAATTATATCTTTACAAGCGGAGTAATTCCTGCCAAGTTTGAATGTCGCTGAAGTTAGTGTCATGTTCGTAGTCTTCCATTCGGCTCAAAAACCCTCTTCTAGACTTGTCAGATACGGACTAGGTTATTAAAAACACACACTTTTTTTCTTAAAAACACATTTTAAACATTTATTTATTAATGTAAATAGAAAAGAAATGATCGATATCCATGTTTCACACATTAATAAACATCCTGATCCAAAACACCAACACTTAGACTCTTTATGTTTGGATTTAATTGATCCAGAATTGATTTATGGACGTTTAAGCATCGTTAATGTGAATACATACTCATTTTGTGAGTATTTAAAGTTTGGCAGCTTAACTAGTTTTGTCACTTTTGGACCACATTAAATCAGATCCTGATCCAACACCACGGTCCCCAGACTTCTCAGATCTGGATTAAATTATTCCAGAAAGGCTCAAGACAGTTTGAGATATAGTTTAATGTTTGTAAGAGCTTTTTATACTTGTGAAAATTAAATTGGAGACGATTTCACCCCGTTTTCTACATGTACTAATACCACACTAACTTCAGCGCCGTCAAGTTTGTGAAGAAGCTAAGCTTGTTAGCTCCGAGCTAACTACAAATACTTGAGCAAAATAAAAGTTTCAGCCAAGTTGGAGACTTTATTATGATGTTTTCGCTGATTAAATTTAAAAATCGATTTCTGCGAGGCATCGAAATGAGAAACAGAGTGGATAGATTTTGAGAAAAAGCCGATTTAAAGGCTTGTGTGATAGTTTTTTGGGGGATTTTCGACGCTCCAACTTTGATTCAGAGTGGAGGAATGTGCTAACCTAACTTCGCTCAGTTTGGGCAGTTTGAGGGTGAAAAAGTCCCTTTTTCATTGATTCCTATTGTTAATTAGTGTAAAAAACGGTGAAGGGTTTGTCTGTAAAGTAGCAGGCGTGGGTTTGTTGTCATAGAAGAGGATAAATGGTCTGTTTGTGTGTGTGATTTTGGGGTTAAACTCGGGCGGAATGTGGCTCTATTAAGAAGACTCCTCTGTTTTATTACACAGCTACTTAAACGAGCTGCTGTATGACATAGAAAATAAGGCTGATAGTAGAAGAAGCCTCTGGGGTTAAAGTGTGTAAGATGCACCCAAAAACCTTCATTTTCCTCTCCGGCAGTGAGTGAAGGCCATTAGCAAGACAAAGGTCGCCTGCATGGAGCCAGCACAGGAGTCTTTGTAAAGGGCGAGGGGGGGTGTATAGACGCCCAGAGTGAAAAAGAGCCTAATTCAGCGTTTTATGGACGCAACCTGAGCCGGGAGTTTACTACAAGTCTTTATTGATGATGGCGGATTTTGTTACACCGCGACACAGCGCGGTGATGGAGAGGCTCCGCCGGAGGATCGAGCTCTTCCGGCAGCATCACAACAGCTGCGAGAGCCGCTACGAGAACGCGACGCTGGAACGACTGGAGCTGGAGAGGCAGCAGACCTTCGCCCTGCACCAACGCTGTCTGCAGGCCAAAGCCAAGCGGTCCAACAAGCACCGGCAGCCCCAGACCAGCGGAGACCAGGCCGGGCAAAGAGCACCGGGCAGCGGCGGAGGAGGAGGAGGAGGAGGAGGAGGAGGCAGCGCGGAGCACGGAGATGGAGGAGGAGGAGGAGGAGGGACGGCGGCGGAGCAGAGCAGGAACAGCACCCTGATAGCGGTGAGTGAGAGCGGGACACACACGGTTCAGAGGCACGCTGGTACATCCACACATGAATACAAGCCGGAGAAAGCAGGCTGAGAGTGATGAACAGAAACTACAAACTTACATCCAGGGAACAAAAGTCTATTACTACCACATATAACTTAAAGGGATATTCCGGTGTAAAATTGATTTAGGGTCAAACCCACCGTAACACCGAGTTAGACACCCCCTCCAGAGATGAATGGTGCCGACCGCTTCCTTCTCTAGTTATACCAACTTTAATACGACCGCAGGATAGCAATACACAGAGACACGCGCTCAACCAAAACGCCACTCTATAGTCACAAATAATGCTCAGAACAGCACCTAACTTCATCAACAGTATATATATGGTCACAGACATAGTACTAGACACCAAACATCTTTTTAACTTTGACTCATTTCTTTAGCAAAGAGACTAAACACAACTCACCTACTCTCTTCCAGCAGACACTTGTTTGTAGAGAGACCTCAGGCCAGTCCATTACAGACTACAGCGGGGTGCCGCAGCTCGAGGAAGAACATTTATGATCGTTTCTTTATCATTTCCTTGAAGTAATAATCACCATATTGATCATTTTACAGACGCGGTAGTTCTTCTGCCTTAGCGTCTCGGTCTGATTGTATTTCCATGAAGAAATGATCATAAATGTTCTTCCTTGAGCTGCGGCACCCCGCTGTAGTCCGTAATGGACTGGCCTGAGGTCTATATGTCCTGTTGATGAAGTTAGGTGCTGTTCTGAGCATTATTTGTGGCTATAGAGTGGCGTTTTGGTTGGGGGCGTGGCTCTCTGTATTTCTATCCTGCGGTCGTTACTAAAGTTGGTATAACTAGAGAAGCAAGCGGTCGACAACATTCATCTCTGGAGGGGGGGTCTAACTCGGTGTTACGGGGGGTTTGACCCTAAATAAGTTTTACGCCGGAATATCCCTTTAATAGTCACATTTACATGTATGACTGCAGTATAGTTTTCTCTCCCTGCACAATATTAAACATGGACATGACACTTGTAGTGACTATGCTGAGCTGAATTTTAGTAACTGTCTGGGTGCAGGATTGAGGTGTTTTTGACGCGCTTCTAGAACAATCCAATGTCCAGTCCAAGGTTGTTGTTAAATTATATTTTTGCCATTTATTGACCAAATGAAAACAAACAAAAAAAGACAGATATGTCCAACTTATGATGATGTTTGTGATGAGATTAGCAGTAAAAACTGTTTGCATTCCAAATCACTGTTTCACCTGTGTCGCTCTTGTAGCGTTTACCTGCCCGTTCACCTGAAGTGCCTCTTGTGGTGATTGTGCGAGCAAGAAAACAAAACACAAAAAATAATATAGATAAAATGACTTGGACAACACTTATACGCTCAGGCTCATGTTAAACATATGCATGACTGCTAAAGAGTGAAGAGTGTAAAGAACCTGTTTATTTCATGTATTCAGTAGTTAACAGATCAGTTAATTTACACAAAGAAGAGATGAACTTTTTGATGCTCTGTACATGCAGGTAGATTAAAAAAATACCTGGTCAAACGTATTTAATTATTCAAAATAATAACATGAGTTTTTATGTGACACAGACATTTGTTATGGTGTCTGCCATCAAGATAAAACAACATATTATGTTGAATTCAAAGTGTAAGAGAGGCGGTTAGAGCAAAAGTTGAAGTCAGTTGCTGTTATTAATCAATTATTAATAATCAAAGCTTGAACAAAACTCACATAAGGTCACTATAGTTTCCAGCTGTGAGTGGTGGGGTTCCAGTTTGTGTCTGTGTACATCAGTGTGTGTCAGCCTGCACTCATGTACCTCCAACGAGCAGACCGCAGAGGAACAGGAGAGAGAAAATACAGTTTACTGTTTTTGGTGTTTGGTTGGTGTTGATTCTGCTCCATGTATGTCGTGTTTTTAGAGGATTAACATAACGATGTTCCTCAGTGTAATAACAGAGGGCTTCATGACTGTGATGGTGCAGACCTTTGTACAGAAACATGAGTGTTAGGACGTGTCAATCAAACTAAACTTGATTATAAAATCAGTCATTACCAACCACAGCTGAACGTATGAACCCTCACTGTCCACAACTGTTCTTTATTCCTGTTTTAATGAAGTTCACAGCAGCTTCTTCATGGTAGACATGAGGAGGACCTCTGTTTGGGACAATACAGCAGGTGCATGTTAAAGAGTTATGACAGGACTGTGAGATGACACCACTATAGTGTAAGGATGTAACTCACTGATAACAGAGATATGATGGGTCTCATTAAGTATTTGTTCAATAATAATCATCATGATAATAATCGTAGTAGTCATGGTTACTGGTGACTGATAGATTTATAGATCTCTTCAGTTTTTTCTGGATCTTCTTCTGCAGCTTATCTTGATCCCAGTCACCCACACAGGACCTCCAGATGAACATCATGTTCACACTTCTGTGTGGGTCTGAGCTGCTCAGTCGTATCTTTATTGTGTATCCTGAAGTGATACACACTGACACAGTGACCCACAATCTGACAGGGTGTAGAGTCATATCTAAACATTTGACACACACACACACACACACACACACACCTGTTCAGTCAGCCGCCTGTTTTGTCACATGATTCAAACAAACTGTGTGTGTTTGTAATCAGAGGTGATTGATCGCCCACTCTGCACTCCTCTGTGTGTGAGTGTGTGTTCTTTTTTAAGGAGTGTGTGTGTGTGTCCTCTGTGATTGGCAGACACAGGAAGTGTTGTGTTGTGTTGTGTTGTGGCTGTCTGGTCATGTGACCTCTGTGTTTCTTCGCTCTCTGGTTGTGGTCGCTTTGATAGACAGACCGGTTTGAGGTCCACCTAATCCTGCTGGAGAAACCAAACCAGATCTGGACCTTGGACTCTGACCTTTGACCTCTTTTGGTTCAGTTTGAAGCAGTGTTTTTGTTAGAGATGATCTGATTTAACACCTGCAGTCAGAATTAACTGTTTTATTCACTTTTTAACCTCGACAGTCTGATCAAAAATCAATGAATCGATTTAAGAGCGTAAATCTAACTTAGTTTTTTCTGCTGAGAGGTCTAAAACTTGATCTGATCCCAGTCTACCCACTTTAGAGCCACAGCTTTTGTCCATGAGGTCCATTATTTAACCACGAAGCCAAACTGGCGCTCTGGTGCAGAAGTGCGAAGTCTAGATGTCTTTCATGTTAAATGAGGAGTTGAAACGCTCTCAGGAATCCCTGTCCTCTGCTGTCTGGAGTTTATAAGAACACAGACTGAGAGTTTAGTGATCCGGACTGAAAATGATCATGTCTGAACAGTTTCAGGTGATTGATTGTTTGTCAGGAAGTAGATTTTTATTTTCTTTGTAAAGTTTGTTCAGCGGGTCGTTGCTCCTCCTCTCTGCTGTTCGAGGACTGTGATCGAAACAACCAGAAGGTTTGATTTAAAGCAGAAAATAAACTGAAAGGTCAAAATTATAAATTGGAATAATAATCTGGTTCATAAAATCTGATTGTTTCTGAACTTTACAACATTTTAATTTTTATGTAACACATTACAGAAAGGAGGAATGACAGGATCGGTTATTTCCATGATCCTGAAGTTGTTTTAAAAATCGATGAAATGAGAATATCCGGTGAAGACGCCTCCAGAGTCTCTGCTGTTACCGTCGTCGGCACACACCCCCTCCTCCCTACACAGACAGGTGGATCAGAACATGTTGACTGATCATGCTCACCTGTAAATCTACAGGAAACACCTGTCAGCTGTTCAGGGTCGTGTTTGAGCAGCTGCTTCCTCACATGAATTCTTCGGTTAGAATAAATGAGGAGAGATTTCCCTGAAGTGGATCTCATACTGAGTCCACGATCCGGACACCCAGGACACCCAGGGTTCAGCGTGTGTCCCATAAGACTGAGCAGCACAGGTGTGTGTGTGTGTGTGTGTGTGTGTGTGTGTGTGTGTGTCTGTTAGCAGAGACTCAACCAGAGGAGAGGGTTGTTTTAGGGTCCAAAGTCCACTGGATAGACTTGATAGTATCCCAGCAGGTGAGAGACTGTCGGTTGTGTTTATGAGGGTTACTCTGAAGCTCCAGACACCAGAGAGGCTGAATGTCCACAGCAGAAGTTTACACTCCTGATGGAGGAGTGGAAAAAAAACCCACGCCCTGTTAGTCCTCTGAAACTGAAAGTGTTGTATCTGTAAAACACCTGGAATCCCCAAACTCCTCCACCTTTATCTCTCTGTGGGCAAACATCAAAATCTTCATGACTCTGAACATCTGCTGAGAGGAGACTCAGAGACTGAGAGGAGAGGCGAAGATCTGAAACCCCAGAAAAGAGTCGAGGAAACAACACCGACCTGTTAGAGGACCTTCAGAGTTTGACCTCACTTAAAAAAATTCACGCCCAAAGTTTCTGTCCTCGTCTGACTTTAGTCCAAATGATGTGAATTTTCTTTTATTAGCTGAGTTTCACTTCATCATGATCCATCGTTTAAAGTCCCACTATTTCACATTTCCAAACAGTTTCCAAAGATCCACGTTAAAGTTCTTCTTCAAGTGTCTCAGTAAGACTCGGTCTGAATGTTTGTGTCGTGAAGTTTCAGTCGGTATTAAAAAGGTCAAACCAACAAAGACCGAACTTCTCCTGAAGATCCAAACCTGTAAGAAGGTCCTGGAGTTTATCTGAGGAAGGATGTTCAGCAGTCCTGAAGGAGGACTGTGGGGTCACCCCGGAGGTCTTAGGGGTCCCTGCACGGACTCACATGAGCTCTGAGGTGGTGCTGTTATCTTAGGTGTTTTTAACTCTGTCTGAGGTGACTTTGGGAGTTTTCCTGATTCCTACTTAGACTCTTAGACTACTTAGACTAAGGAAGTTTCTCATGTTCTCTGCTTTTATCAGTTTGATCATTTTATCCAGAAACATCAAGAAGTTTTGGTTGGAGAGTGTCTTAATGGATCAGTGATCAGCTGTCGACAGTGTGACCGTTTAAATCACATTCGCAACTAAAAATAGAAATGGTAAAATGTATTAAGGGTCACGTGCTCATAAAAAAAACCAACAAATGTTTTTGTTCTCTAAATACGGCGGTGAAGTTAGTTTCAGGTTGGATATATTTTCCTGTAAATACGGCGGTGAAGTTAGTTTTAGGTTGGATATATTTTCCTGTAAATACGGCGGTGAAGTTAGTTTTAGGTTGGATATATTTTCCTGTAAATACGGCGTTGAAGTTAGTTTCAGGTTGGATATATTTTCCTGTAAATACGGCAGTGAAGTTAGTTTTAGGTTGGATATATTTTCCTGTAAATACGGCGGTGAAGTTAGTTTCAGGTTGGATATATTTTCCTGTAAATACGGCGGTGAAGTTAGTTTTAGGTTGGATATATATTTTCCTGTAAATACGGCGGTGAAGTTAGTTTTAGGTTGGATATATTTTCCTGTAAATACGGCGGTGAAGTTAGTTTTAGGTTGGATATATTTTCCTGTAAATACGGCGGTGAAGTTAGTTTTAGGTTGGATATATTTTCCTGTAAATACGGCGGTGAAGTTAGTTTCAGGTTGGATATATTTTCCTGTAAATACGGCGGTGAAGTTAGTTTCAGGTTGGATATATTTTCCTGTAAATACGGCAGTGAAGTTAGTTTTAGGTTGGATATATTTTCCTGTAAATACGGCGGTGAAGTTAGTTTCAGGTTGGATATATTTTCCTGTAAATACGGCGGTGAAGTTAGTTTTAGGTTGGATATATTTTCCTGTAAATACAGCGGTGAAGTTAGTTTCAGGTTGGATATCTGACGGACATTCTCTGAGGATCTACCGTTGTGTCTTCTCACTCTCCATAACCGGGAATAACAACAGCAGCGCGGTTAAATCTACTCGACACCCTCACTGTCAACGTCGGTGTTGAATAAGGGACCGTCAATAAATTACCGGTTGATGTTCTCAGAAAAGGCTGTTTTCCTTCAGTGGCTTCACTGTCATGTGACCAAAAGACCTAAAATTGATTTCTAATAATAGTACTAAGGTCGATCAATAAGACATACATTATTGATCAGTTTTCATTGATCCTCTAAAGTTCTTTGTGCTCCTTACTTTTTTAACTCAGGAGAACATGTGAACAAAGTTAGAGTCGAACCCTGAGATGGACGCAGATGTTGCTCCTAAACCTGGAGATCTTTTTAAAAACCTGAGGGTGCAGCATCTATGATTTCCAGTTCTGTGTTGAAAGGATACTAACGTCGATCAATAAGACAAACATTATTGATCAATTTTCATTGTTCCCCTAAAGTTCCTTGTGTGCTCCTTAGTGTCAAACCCTGGTCAGTGATTGGAGGAAAAGCGCTGAATCTCAGTGATCCCACTATCAGCGAGTTTCTGGAGTCTGTGAAACGGACCCACAAACACAGAGAGGAGTCCTGAGAGGTGACTCAGTCTGAGCAGAAACCCCCCACCGCCCCCTCACAGCTGACTCATCACTCTGACTCTGCGTGCGTGTGTGTGTGTGTGTGTGTGCTCAGTATTAACACTGTCAGGAAACGCCTCGCTCCAACTCCACACCTTGTTGACTGAAAGAGACGTGAAGGAGGCGGGGCTTTTACCCTCATACAGAGCAGTGATTGGCTTGTTCAGCAGTGATGTCATTGAAGACATAGATATGAATCCTAAATCCTACAGAGCAGGTCACACATAGACAAAAAACAACCTAGACTCACCAATCAAGTGATCCTGATTCATCTGTGAGTGTGGAGCTTCGTTCTCAACAGGCTCTAAAAGTTCCTCCAAATAACCAAAAACATAACTGATGAAGAAACATCAAACTTGGTGTAAACTCCGAGAGCGGCGGTTCCTGCAGAAACCTCGCGTTCGAACAGAGATAAGCCGGCGTAAAAAAGGCGAGATGTTTAGGATTTTTGTGGCGGAGGGAGAGCTGAAAGTTTGAGGATGAGTCAGTGTGGAGATATTCAGAAAGCTTTATTTATCAGAGTGAAATGTGAAACATGCAGACTAAGTAGTTTTAGCCAAAACAAAGAGGCTCAGTGTGTGGATAAGAGAGAGTCTTCAGCCTGCAGAGAAATGTTCAGTATTTTTCTGTTTTTCAAAGACTCGCAGACAAAGACGTCCTCTGAGATGATCAAATCTAAACTGTCCTCTTAAACGGTGACAGAGGAGAGACGGTTACTTCATCCACTGGAGAGAGAAAAAGATCTTTATATGAAACGCTGATTCACGGTTAAAACACCAAAGTCACTGAAGAGTGGGACAACATTTTACCTTCACACTCCAGGACCTGGTCTGCTGGGTTCACTGAGGTCTACAGAGAGTTTGGAATCCAGAACCTGTTTTTTGATTTTTAGAAAATCAGATTTAAAACGTGCATTTTTCATCTTCTACAACAGAACCGATTTTAGTTTGGACTTTTAGTTTGTTGTTTTTCTGGTTCAAACTTTGAATAGTTCAGAAACCGTCAAATTCTGCTCTTAGATTACAGATCTCAGATTCTCATGAAGTGGACAAGAAAAGACGTGGAGTTTTCCTGTGACTACTGTGTTGTTGGTTGTTGTGTTGGTTGTTGTATTTGCTGTTGGATAAACTCGTCTCGCTGCCTCAGAGTGAGTCTGGATTACACAGACTGACCTGAACTTTAGATAACTTTAGTTTCTGTGATTTTTCTTGAACCTTTTTTTAACTCGGCAGCAGCTGAAGTTTTTAGTGAACACAGGACTGCACTTCTTAAAGCTGACTCTGACCTTTGACCTCTGACCCGTGAAGTCCCCGCTGAGAGGTCAGACGTCGTTGTAAGTCAGAAACTCTCCGTTAGTTTATTAACCTGAGGGACTCTCATATCCATAATGTCTCTGATGTCTACGGAGTTTTTGGCTTTTTCAGCTCTTACAGGACCTCCTCACTACTCTGTTGACCCCCCCAACAAGTCCTGTATCCATGGTAACGGGGAAGGGGGCAGGGTCAGACCAGTATTTCAGGTTTGAGGAGCTGAATGAGTCACTGGAGTTTCCTTTCGCTCGGGGCAGAGACTCTCTCTCTCTCTCTCCCCCTCAGTTCTCAGTTCTCCAGCAGTGATTTATCGATCTGATCGAACTGATCGGTCTTCAGATTGATCAACCAATCAAATAATCACTCAGACAGCTTTTCATCTAAACTAGGTCAGGCTGAGTCTGAGGCAGAAGTCCTCCTGGAGTCCAGCAGACCACTCAGAGAAGGAGAGCTGCTTCAGGACGTCCCAGTCGGTTCTTTCTTCTGGTCGTGATGAGAGCTGACCCGGATCAGAACTTCAGAATCACACAATAATAAAAAGAACAGAAGAAGAAGAAGAGCAGGAGCTCCTACCGTCTGTTTACAGAGAGGGTCTGTCCTGTCAGTAACGTCCTCACAATAACCCCCCCACCCTGTCAGCGACAAAAACTGGAACCTTTCAAAGACTTCAGATGTTTTCATGATCGTTGAGAGGACAAAGAGACACAGACTTCGATAACTTCATCTAAAGATGTTCAGAGTTTCAGAGGTCGTAGAGCTGTGGGGCTTTTATTTTGACAGTTTCCTTAGATTAGATCAGATTAGATTTTCCTTTATTCATCCATCAGTGGGGAAATTAAGTTGTTAACAGCAGCAAAGAACTAAAAAGAGCAGTGCAAGGGAGGAACAGTACTAAAGACAAGTTTAAGAAAAATATAAACGAGAAAAAAAGAGATCAGTGCCAACAAAAAAACAGGTATGGCTGTGGTGATGATGATGATGATATTGCACATGTTTAATATATAATTCAGGTTGTAGTTTTGTTGGTGGTTTTGGTCTGGTTGTAGAGTCTGATAGCAGCGAGGAGGAAGGACCTGCGATGCCTCTCTGTGATGCATCACAGGTGACGGCACCAGTCGCTGAAGGAGCTTTCTGAGGCTCTTACAGACTCGTGAAGAGGGTGGGAGACATTGTCCAGGTTTGATGACAGCTTTGCCACCATCCTCCTGTCACCCACTGCCTCCACGGGGTGGAGACTGCAGCCCAGGACAGAGCCGACTTTTATTACCAGCCTGTCCAGTCTCTTCTTCTTCTCCGCTGCTGTAAAAGATGGCTGACGCCGCCGCAGAGTCATAAAGGGTCCTGAGGAGTCCTTCCCTCTGTCTGTGCAGCAGGTGGACTCTGCTTTGGCCTTTCTTCTAAAGCGCCTGAGGGTTATCAGTCCAGTCCAGGTTCTTCTTTTTTTCCCAGCGGCGTTGATTGAAAGTCTCTTAGTTTCCTGTTTTGTCTAAACTTGTTTCAGTTTGAGATGAAGTATCTGCTGTTAGGGTTCGACTGTAAAAGTATCTATCCTTCAGAGCCCTGCTGCTGCTGGTTTTTATCCTCACTCTGTTTCTCGGTGGGTGGGCAGCAGAAAGCACCACGACTGGACCCGTTCTGTGAAACTCTAACTCATACAGACTCTTGAACGTCTCACACTGATCCCAGAAAAAACTCCGTAATGACCCTTTAACAGCTTGTTTTAAAGTCTGAGGAGCCTGATCCCTCCTCAGCAGAGCTCTTGTTCAGACAGTTATCAGGACTACAGCTGGTCAAACAGAAAGAGCTGAATCACCAGCAGGTACTGAAGCTCTCCGCTCGGCTTCACGCCCTCAGAACAGAGTCCAGGAATCACCCGGAGCAGCTCCACTCTCACTGTCAGGGGAAAATGAGGCTTCAGACTGAAATCCGAAAAACGTTTGATCAAACCAGCGTGAGAAACAACAGCAAAAAGAACAGATATCAAAGTCGAGATTTGGTCTGGATCTGAGGTGGTTTTTGGGTCATATATCTCTGTAGTTCTGTGAAAGCTTGTGCAGTGAATAAGGAGGTCTGCAGAACGGGACCAGGTCACAGACGAGTGAACTGAACCGGTTCAACATCAGCAGATGCAAAGTGTGAGACGGTTCAGCTGCTCTTCAGAAAATCACAATGTTTGTCTCAAAGTCTGATCGTAGTGATGATGATTACCTTCCTTAGACACTCAGGTGTGTTTTTCATCAGGTATGACTGCATAAATATTCATGAAAACGTTGTTAATACGGCGTGTCTTCAGACGTCCCCTCAGCTGCTCCAGATCGATCAGAGGAACTTCTTCACGTTGCTCCCTCTTCTCAGGCTTTAACAGTTCAACTTCTCCATGTCCTCAAATCCAACATCTCAGTGCAGGTTGGTTGCACAACTCCTGGCCAACCTCTCGGTCCAAATACTTGGACTCTGCCGTTTTGGCAGCAGTCGCACTAATCAGGAAATTCTCCACATATTTGGGTGAAGACGTCATGTTTCTGCTCTCTGTGACGCCACTCTGCTCAGGAGGCTGAAGTTCTGCGCTCTGCTCCTCTCAGGAGTTCTCCTCTGTGTTTTAAGACATGAACAAATATATGAATAAACTTTTAGGTTTAAATCCACAGACAGATGATGATTCAGCATTTCTCTAAAGTTCATGAACTTTAATATAAAGTTTGTTTTCTCTTAAAGGTTCAGAGCCGAGGCAGAAAATGGGAACAGTTTGATAGTTTAATGACAGGATACTGAGATTTTAAGGGGATTTAGTTCCTCTGACTGAAAACTGTCTTCATTCTTCTGTCCTCATGGTTCCTCTTTCTTCTGTCCTCATGATTCCTCTTTCTTCTGTCCTCATGATTCTTCATTCTTCTGTCCTCCTTATTCCTTATGGTTCCTCATTCTTCTGTCCTCATGATTCCTCTTTCTTCTGTCCTTATAATTCTTCATTCTTCTGTCCTCATGGTTCCTCATTCTTCTGTCCTCATGGTTCCTTATGGTTCCTTATTCTTCTGTCCTCATGGTTCCTCATTCTTCTGTCCTCATGGTTCCTTATGGTTCCTCATTCTTCTGTCCTCATGATTCCTCTTTCTTCTGTCCTTATAATTCTTCATTCTTCTGTCCTCATGGTTCCTCTTTCTTCTGTCCTCATGGTTCCTTATGGTTCCTCATTCTTCTGTCCTCATGGTTTCTAATTCTTCTGTCCTCATGGTTCCTCATTCTTCTGTCCTCATGGTTTCTAATTCTTCTGTCCTCATGGTTCCTCATTCTTCCGTCCTCATGGTTCCTCATTCTTCTGTCCTCATGGT
Source organism: Xyrichtys novacula (assembly GCA_962446985.1). Lineage (NCBI taxonomy): Eukaryota > Metazoa > Chordata > Actinopteri > Labriformes > Labridae > Xyrichtys > Xyrichtys novacula. The sequence goes on along the minus strand of OY660869.1, from coordinate 35,543,120 downwards.
TCCTCATTCTTCTGTCCTCATGGTTCCTCATTCTTCTGTCCTCATGGTCCCTCATGGTTCCTCATTCTTCTGTCCTCATGGTTCCTCATTCTTCTGTCCTCATGGTTCCTCATTCTTCTGTCCTCATGGTTCCTCATTCTTCTGTCCTCATGGACCCTCATTCTTCTGTCCTCATGGACCCTCATTCTTCACCTCATTTTTGTGGAGAATCATGTTGATGAGGCTCAACAGTCTCTTGGAGTCTTCCTGACTGTTTTTTCTCCTCTTTGTTATTTCGTTTTTTTTCTCCTATAAGATTTTAAATTACCAAACTCATCTGAGATCATCTGGACCACCAAAGTTTGGACTCAGAGATGTGTGCAGAGTTTGTCAGTCCTGCAGAGAGACAAACACACAGAATGTGAAGTTCTGCTGGTTCCTGATCATGATTGAAGTTCTCCATCAGACATGTCTAAGAATTGAAATAAAGCTTCAGATCATTTAGAGATGTTGATGAATTTGGAGATGTTGGAGTGAGACCTCTGTGTTGACTCTGACCCTGCAGCTGTAGTTTCAGTTCTAAGAGGCCGAGCTGACTCTACTGATGAGGATCATCCCTGCAAAACACCAGAGGACCTTCTTGATTCTGCTCTTAGATGTTGTGATACTTACCCTCGAAGGAGCCGGGTCTGCCTGAGTGAGAGGGTTAGGGTTCGGAAAGACTGTTTGAGTAAATCTGAACACAAACACGGACTCTTTTAGTCCAGGATCAGGTTTTTAAATCAGAGAGTTTTCAGTATGAAGGTGGAGAAAACGGAGACAAACATGACTGAGGTCCACAGATCAGACCCATCAGGAGCCCCAACAGTCAGATGTGAAGATACCAAAAACACACACAGCTGTTTTACGGGTATGAAACAGTGGAGGTCAAAGGTCAGAGCCTGTTGAATAAGCTGTTTCTGTTCACCATCAGGAGTGTAAACAGCCGAGTGAGTCTCACCTGGACTCACCTGTCCGGTCCTCCTCCTCCTCCTCCTCTTCCTCTGGTGTTGGATAAGCTCTGAGCAGAGCGTGTGAGGATCAGCTGATGTTCTGGATGTTCCGCTCAGTTCCGGCTCAGGCTCCTGGTTCTGCCTGCAGAGTGGACAGATGTGATCTGCTGACTGCTCTGAGGAAGCTCTTTGTTATCGCTGTTATGTAAGCCCAGCCTGCAGCTGATTCTATTAACAGACCGCTGCTGTCTGCAGCAGCTACAGCGCCCCCTGCAGGCAGAAATCTGCTCTGGGAGACACTGAAATAGAAATGCTGTCATGTTTGGACAGCTGAGTTTGTTACTCAGCAGCAGCGGATAACCTCGATTTGAAGAAGCAGATTTCTAAATGAGGACGCCGTCGAACACACTCAGAGTAATTTAGGCGTTCAGTTACAGACCGGAGTGAATCAGAGACAAGCGAAAACACGAGTTTTATCTCAACGAGATCTTGGCTCTGAGGAATGTTTGTGTTTATGAAGAAGAGTTTGAATGAATGAGTGAAAATCTGTCTCTTCATAAATCGATCATCAATCAATCAGTCTTTTTCATACAAAACCGATGTAGCACAAAGTTCTTTACAAAGCAGAGGAATAAAAGAAACAAAGAAAACCCAAACCTACCCTGAACCAACCCCTCATTCCCACATCTGAACAGAAACAGAATTAAAACACATGAACTTAAAAAGGGTTTGATTTTATATAAACAGGAATGTGGCGCTGAGAAAACGCCATTTTCAAACTCAAGATAAAGAAACACTTGTAGTTTAAAAACTAAAAACAAAGTAACTGAATGAAATTTAAGAAATAATCAATAAAATGAAATAAAAACAGTAAAAGAAACTAAAGTAAGAGCTCAATAAAAGAGGATCCTGTCATTAAAACTAGAAAGAGATAAATGATAAAACACTTAAAATTAATGATATAAAATTTAGTTAAAAGACTAAAAAGGTTTTCAGTTTGGTTTTAAAATCATTAGTTTTCAGTCCTCAGGTCTTCAGGTCAGCTGTTCCACAGACGGGACCGTAGTAATGAAAAGGTTCCTCACCGTATGTTTTAGTTTTAACTTTAATAATGTTCACAGAGAACTTCCTGAAGACCTGAGGACTCGACCTGACTCATAAGATAAATAAGAAGGACCGAAGACATGAAGAGCTTTAAAAACCAATAAAACAAACTTAAAATCGATTCTAAAAGAGACGAGGAGCCGACGCAGAGACGTTAAAATCGCTGTAATGTGATCTCTCTTTTTTAAATGATAAAATGTCTTCTTGGTGAAATCTCGTATGTGAGGTTCAAAGCTCAGTTCTGAATCAAATAACTTGTTGTTTTGAGTTTGCTGACCTGTAAAAAGTTCTGCCATCCATGATTTAACGTCTAAGATGCAGTTAAAAAGGGGCGTCGAGTGGTTCTGTGTCATCAGGAGACACGGCGACATAAAGCTGTGTGTCGTCAGCGTAGCCGTACCTCCTGATGACATTTTCTAAAGGAAACATATAAAGATTAAAAAGTAACCTTGAGGAACACCATACTTCATGTCGATTGATTTCACCCTTTGTCGTGTTTTTACTGACTCTCTGTGTTTGTTTGTTTGTCTCGTTCAGCTGCAGGAGACGGTCAAGAGGAAGTTGGAGAGCGCCGGTTCTCCACTGGGCAGAGATCAGGTCAACGGTTTCAGCGACGGCTTCCCTCCCAACAAGAAGGTGTGTCTGGACAACGGCACCGCCAACGGATCCCCGCTGGACTCTAAGCTGGGGATCAGCGACGCGCTGAACTCAAACGGGACTCACGGACCGCCAGGGGAGACGACAGACGGCGGACGGGACACGGGCGCAGACATCCATCGGAAGGAGATGAAGCAGGAGCCGGACGACATCCTGCCCATCATGCCTCCATCGGGAGGAGGAAACAACTCGCTGTTCCCCGACCTGAACCTGAACGAGCAGGAGTGGACGGAGCTGATGGAGGAGCTGAACTGTTCGGTGGCCTACGAGGACATCCAGGACATCCTCAACGACGGCTTCGAGGACCGCAAGGACCCCCTGGAGCTGGCTCCTACTCCGGGCAGTGCTGGGGGGTCGGTGGGAGGAGGAGGAGCTGGGGGAACAGCAGGTGGAGGGGGAGGACAGTCGTCTCAGGGTCTGCTCCCCCCTGATCTGGTCAGCGTGAAGACCGAGTTCTCCCCCGCCTCTGTGGCCTTCGAGCAGGACTCTCGCACCGGCTCCCCCCACGTGAGGTCCACCTCCTCTGGGCCTCCTCCCCTCCCCACCAGCTCTCCTGTCGCCTCCTCCTCAGCCTCCTCCCCCGCTCTGCCCCCGTCCCAGCCGGCCCCTCCGCCCAGGCAGCTCCAGCCGCCCCCTAACCACCTCCTCCCCCCCGGACCCCCTGTGCCCAAAGACCTGTCCCCGGCCCAGCAGCTCCAGCAGCTGGCCGCCCAGCAGCAGAGAGCGCAGCACCTCCACGGACAGATGCAGCACAAACAGGGGCCACAACCGGGGGCCAAGTTCCACAACCAGGGGCCCCATGCCCACCCCCAAGCTTGGCCCCAAATGGCCAACACCTCTCAGAGCCCACTAGGGGGCGTGTTTGGTATGGACAAACCCACAAGCCCCTCTTTGTACCCCCAGGACTTCAACCCTAACACCCAGAAGCAGCTCCTGATGCCCACCCAGCCCAACAAAGGCTCTCCTAAAGGGGGGGCCGGCAGCTACATGCAGGGGCCCGCCGGGCACCCCAACATGCTGGGTCACCCCACGCCGGGGCCGCCTCTCAGTCACCCGCCTGCACCGGGGGCTCAGGCCCCCGCAAACATGCCGAACTACAACAACACCAAACCTCTGTCACACTTTGAGGCGGGGCCCGGACCCCCGCGGCCCCCAAACAACCAGAGCCAGAACAAGGCGGCCCTGCTGACCATGCTGAGACAACAGCAGCAGCAGATGAAGCAGAAGAACAGCATCAACTTCCGCCAACACATGCCACACACACAGGTGAGAGACGCACACACACACACACACACACACACACACACACACACACACACACACACACACACACACACACACAGGTGAGAGACACACACACACACACACACAAACACACACACACAGGTGAGAGACACGCACACACACACACACACACACAGATATTGTTTAAAAATGAGGATGCACTAGGACTGGGCGGTTATATGATCGTGATCGATGATCGTGATAAGTTTCAGTTTGATCGCGTTGATCAGCTGTGAGAATATTTACTCGATCAACATGGCGGAAATGTGCGTGACGACAGCCAATCAGAGTCGAGCTTTTTTCTGCTCACTTCTGTAAGTTGTTGGAGAAGTAAACAGAATGACCGAACATGGGGATGAGGGCAGCGAAGTAGATGTCAGCCGTGACTTTGAGTCATCCTCCGGAGACGTTATTGTTCAGAAGTTATTGAACGTCGGTTGTGTGTTGGTGGTTCGGGTTTCTCAAAAGTGACGTCGAGTAATTAAGCCGATAAACCGGCAACACAACAGATCTGTTTAATCATTTGAAGAAGTTCTTCCCGAGTGATTATGAGGAAGACATGAAAATGTGGGCGGAGTCTGTACAGCCTGTCACTGCTGACGGCACGGGTAGCATTAGCAGTTTAGCCAAAACCAAAGCAGCGCTCAATCGTATCATCTACGTTTACATCATCTGATGTTTACAGTTTAAGGCGTCTTCATCATCTCTGAGGAGGTGATTTATTTATCTTGGGTCAAAAACACTCGGGACTATATTTTCTATATTTATCTATATTTGTTGTTCTGTTGAGTTAAAATGTTTTTTATATTTTTCTAAGTGAATCTTATTCTTTATTTGTTTTGTATGTTCATAAAATGTTAAACTAATCCTTAAATTCTTCAGTTTTTAGTACAGATGCTTTAAAACTGGCTGTTTAAAAAAAAAAAAAACATGATAATAACTGAGATCAGACGATATGACAAAATATATCGTGATCATTTTTTTTGCCAAATCGCCCAGGCCTAGGACGCAGCATCTATGATTTCCAGTTCTGTGTTGAGAGGACAAAAGGCGAAACGTCTCAAGTCCGTTTGTCGTTTCCAAAAGAGGGTCAGATTTTGATTCCTCAGACCTCAGGACAGTTCAGTGATATTAAGCTCATGTGGTGACTCCAACTACAGAGTCCTGATGCTCCTGAACCCTTTTACCCGTTTGTTCGTCTCTCTTGATGCCATCTTGTTGCTAAACTAGTTTCAATCAGATATTGATATTGATACCAATCAGGCTCGTCTTGTGAAATCAGGGTTGTCAGATATTTTGGATTTGAGATGAAATTATTTAAAATAGTTGATGTGAACTTAAATTCAGATACAGGAGTCGTTTAATTCATCGATGAAAGTGAAACTCTTCTTAAACAGTCGGTGTTCCTCTGACGGTCCTTCATGCTAACATCACAGCGCTGCTACGACGACAACAACAACAACAACTGTACAAACTGATCAGAGTGTTCCTGCTCTGCTTTCATAACCAGGCCGGCAGCACATTCCTGGACTGAACACACACACACACACACAGTCACACAAACACACACTACGACACACAAAGGGCTTCATTTCCCTAATCTGAGTCCAGGAGAGCAGCTCTGCGGTTTCTCCTCGCTCTTCAGGACTTTTGAAACTTCACGTTAGCGTTAAAGCTCGGACTCTGCAGCTCATCTTTGTCAGTGAGAGCGGCCTCTAATAAACAGACCCGAACCCGGCTCCACACTCCCACACAGCTGTGGTGGACTGATGGAGGCCGGACCGTCTGAACAATGAGAGTCTGTTGCAGTGAACGGTCTCCTGCTGGCTGACTCATTTTGGACACAGACACTTTACAAAACTCTGAAAGAAGAGCTCTTCAGTTTTCATCATTTTTCTGCTCCGGCTACACAGACCGGGCCGATCAGGGAGGAACGCCATCTCCAGCCCGTTACACACGCTCAGACGGAAGGTTCTGGAAAATTTCAGGACGTGTTTCAGAGTTGTTGTTATTCACACACGTCCCTCAGAGTGTGAAGTTTTCAGTGTCGGAGGTCTGAAGAAGGACACTGAGGTCGATTTAACTGAACCGAACAGACCAGGTTCATAGAAATAAAGTTTATTTTGTGAATTAATTGAGTTTAAATAGGTGTTCGTTCTGCAACCCAATACAGTCTGACAGGAAGGAGGAATACGAGAACACCTCCACGATCATGCAGCTGAAGTATGAAGCAGGTTTATCAGGTCTACTAAGATCTCAGAATATAAACCACATCACCTCTCTCATCTTCACTTTACTGCTCATTACTCCTCTATAGGGCTGGGCGATATGTGAAAAAGTTTATCAGGATATATTTATTTCCTATCAGCTGATATCGATCAATATCAGGATATAAAAATCTAACAGTGTTTATTGGTCTCATGTCTTCTCCAACACAATAATCTCCTGCATCTGTATCTGAATGTAACCTTTTGCGTTGCGCGTGCTCTGCGGCGTGGCGCTGCTTCAGGTGGTGAAAAAGATTTGAGGTATTCCCCGACTTTGTGAGAACATGTACTCGACATAATTTACAGTCCACATTACTCTGCTTCATGTCCGACCTCCAAAAACCAAAATACCTCCACACCACCGACGTTTTCCTAACGCCAGTGTTGTGGTTGACATTGATGTGGTCATCTGTTGAGCCTTCATGGTCATTTCTGTGTCGGCTTCACCTGTTAAAGTGCTATGGTTGGGTGGAGCTGCTGTCTGCTACGACGCTGCAGTTGGTTGATACTTGGTTCTAATTCAGAACATGATTGGTTCAGACCCGGAGAAACTCCCCTTTTCATTGGCTGTTCGTGTAGTCGACCAAAACATGCTGACTATCTAAAATATATTAATATTGAGGGAAATTAATTTTCAATATTTATCGTTTTATCGCCCAGCCCTGCTCCTCCCTGAAAAATGACCTGGAGGCTGGACAGAGTAGGACGAGTGTGAATAAGGTTTTGGGTTTTGATGTACAGCTGCAGGTGAAGGGTTAAAAAATGTCTCAGAGGAATGTCTGGGGACACCTGAAAAGAGCAGAAACAATGACAACACCTGAGACACGCTCGACTGTACTGTTGTATTAAAGGTAAAATTAGGAATACCGTATTTTTCATGATAAGGCGCATTTACAATCCTTTAATGTGCGCCTTCTGTATGAATTCTGGTTGTGCTGACTGACCTCGAACCGTTTTTTACACAGCGCTCAAAAATCTGAAATGTTTTATCACGACTTCAGTAATGGTTTGTCGGAGCGCTGCAGCTGCTGTAGCCTCTCGGAGTTACTGAATGAGTTAAATAAATTTGACTAATCTGACTGTTTTGTTTGGATTAATGCGCTTTATAATCCGGTGCGCCTTATGTATGAAAATAGACGCGTTCATTGATGGTGCGCCTTATGATCAGTTGCGCCTTATAGTGCGAAAAAAATACGTAACTTGATCTGATCAACCTGACCTCAGTTTGAAAAGATAACAGTTTTAAAAGCTCATTATCAGTGTTGATAATTGATCATTTCTGCAGATATTCGTGACCAAAACCGTGATAAAGTTTGAGTATGTGATTTCAGCTGTATGGAGGTCATTTTAAGGGGTTTAAATTGGCCCAAAGACTCGGTTCTGATCCAGTCTGAAAAGGCGTTACTGTGATCTTTGAGGATGTCTGACTTTTAAACCAGCCGACCGTCACATAGAGAGTCACAGGTGAATTCTTAACATTAAAAAACAAAGGTGTGTTCGTCTGGGCTGAAGTCTGTTAAAAATGTCCCTGAAACTGCTGGTGTTTGATGGATCTGTTCAGTCCTGGAGGTTGTAGTTATAAGTCAGAGTCCTTCCTGTGGGCGGGGCTAAAGTAAAGGCGCTGGAATAAAAGCGAAAGGTCACATGAGTTTGTCAGATGAGAGTATTTTCCACGTACAAACAGAGTCTGTGTCCTCGTCTCCAGTCCCTGTAATCATCAGGAATCCACCGTGTCTGTGCTGCATGGGTTCACACTGTGAATGTCAAACTGGCCCAGAGCCAGAGCCGGACTGGTTTAGGTCCAACAGGTGCAGATGAAGACCAGTACAGAGCGGTCGATCGGACGGACGGTCGGTCGGTTGGTTGGAGTGTGTGTGAAGTGGAGGTGAAGTCGGGCTGCAGCGGGGAGGCCTTTTGTTCAGCTGCTCAGACCGGCCGGGGCCCCACACTCCTGCATCCGTGTGTGTGTGTGTGTGTGTGTGTGAGAGAAGCAGCTGGTTGCTCAGGCTCACTCAGGGGGGTGAAGCGAGGCAGTGACAAAGCAGCCTTTCATATTCTCTCTCTCTCTCTCTCTCTCTCTCTCTCTCTGTATTTAAATATAGCTGCTCCTGCTCTGCTGTATTTTTCCTCTGAGCAGACGGACGCTCTGTTCCTGTTCCCTTTATCAACAGAAACACCAACGACAAAACATCCACAAACTCCTCTTTTGGTCCTGTCGGGCTTCCATACTTCACTGTCAGATAAGGTGGAAAGTTACCGAGTCAGTGGACTTCACTGCGGCGTCATGAGAGCGCTCTCCGTCTGAGCGCAGGACTCTGAGCTGTGGGGTTTAGATGGTAACAGCGTGAAGCTTTAAAACGAGGTTAATTTAATGAAAGTGCAGAAAACAGCATCGATAACATTTTCAGTAAAGAGACCACATGACAGGGCTTTATAGAAACTATTTTTAATCAGTAACTAAAACCTTATTCAAACTTATAATAAATTCAGAACAGAGAAAAATCGACTTCTTATAAAAGTTTAAACCGCCGTCCGAACTGAGGAATTCTACGACAGAGTATTAGGGCCACATTAAAAAAAATTCAAAGAGTTAGAGATTAAAGTCATTAATATAAGAGAATAAAAGTTGTGATAAAGTAATTAAATATGAGAAATAACTTAAAAAATCATTATTTAAGAGAATAAAGTTGTAATAAAGTAATTACTTAAGAGAGTAAAGTCTGAATAAAGTCCTTCTATTCTAATAGCAGTAGCTCAGGTAGAGCGGTTGTCCAATAACTGGAAGGTTGGCGGTTCGATTCCCTCCTATCCTGAGTCTGTCCATCGTGTCCTTGGGTAAGACACTTAACCCACCTTGCTCCCAGTGTGTGTCCTCCACTGGTGAGTGTTGTGTGGTGGTGGTCGGAGAGGCCGTAGGCGCAAAATGGCAGCCACGTTTCCGTCAGTCTGCCCCAGGACAGCGGTGACTACTAAGGTAGTTTACCACCACCAAAGTGTGACTGTGTGAATGAATGAATGAATGAATGAATGATGTATCCAATGTAAAACGCTTTGAGGGTCTCTGATAAAGCGCTATATGAAATCTGATGCATTTTTATTATTATTATAACCTGTTGCCTAAGATGACAGCTGTTGAAATTAGAGCCATGGAGCATTTCGTAAAAAAGTACTTCAGTTTATGTTTCTCAAATAAGGAGATACTTCATCTTTTCGCACATCAGCACCACATTATCATAAGTATAGTAGTAGTTCATTACAACTTTAGTCTCATAAGTAATTACTTTTTTACAGCTTTATTCTTATAAATTAATGACTTTAATCCTGACTTTAATTTGGCCCTGATACTCAACTCGACTTTATTTGTAAATCACTTTAAAACAACCACAGCTGAGCAAAGTGCTGAACATAAACAGACAAAACAAATAAAAGCAGAATTAAAAAATAAGATATAGTTTCAATGTTTTTAAAAACTAATTTAAAAACAATAGAAACAAATAACTGAAATGACTAAAAGACCCTCATGCAGGGTTGAAAGACAATGAATAAAAATGAGTTTTAAGACGAGTTTTAAAAACGGACAGTGTGGGGGGGCTCGTCTGATTTGGAGGGGTCGCTCGTTCCATGATTTTGGGGCCGTAACAGAAAAAGATCGATCCCCTCTGAGCTGATCAGCTGACCTGAGGCACCGAGCGAGCGAGCGAGCAGGGGTGTAGAGGCTCAGAGAGGTAAGATGGAGTCGGACCATTTAAAGATTTAAAAACAAAAGAATCTTAAAATGAAACCAAAATGAACGGGTAACCAGTGGAGGTCAGGATGGAGGAATATGTACTCCAGTTAATGTAATACTCTGCCATGATTCCCATTTTAATCCTCAGTTCACTAAAAAAAAGTTCCTGAATCTCAAATCTGTGAAATTATGAATAAAAACCAAAACCTTCATGAGTCTGTCTGCCTCCCCAGGACCAGAACACGTACCCTGCTCCTCCACACGGCCCGGGCCCGGCCAACCCCATGACCTCTGCCCCCGGGAACAACGCCATGACCGCCCAGCAGGGGGCGAACGCCATGGCGGGTAACCACGGTAACGCCGCGTACATGAACAGCCAGGCGGCGGTGGCGGCGGCGCTGAAACAGCAGCAACATCAGCAGCAGATCCTGGAGCAGCAGAAGCAGCAGTACATGCAGAGGCAGCAGCTGATGGCTGAACAGGTAACAGGACGACAGGGAGAGACGAGGTCCACCTGATTCAGAGTCAAACCATGAAGAGCATCTATATTCATACTCTGTCATCTGTACTGATATTAAAACCAGAGAACATGAACCTGCAGTCGATCTGAGAGGAAGTGAAGCTCAGAACATGTTTTATTTTGACCAGCAGAGGGAGCTGTTTATCCAGGAACTACAGCGTCCAAAGTTTAAAACGTTCTGGACTGTAGTTCTGACCTCTGTCTGCATCATCGAACCTCTTTGAGTGTTTTTATCGTTTCTGTTTTGGTTTAAAAGTGATTTAAAATCCTTGTTTTAAAAGCTTTTTGACAGTTTTAGAGTCCAGACTGAGTCCTGTGTTTGTCCCTGCAGGAGAAGCAGCGTCAGCAGGACCAGCAGCTGCAGAGACACCTGACCCGACCTCCCCCGCAGTACCAGGACCAGCCGGGACAGCCGGCCAATCAGAACCCTTTCCCACAGCCGCCAGTCAACCAGTTTACAGGTAAGACAAGAGGAAGTCCCGCTCACCTGTGTGATCGGAGACCTTCTTCAGGTTATTTCACTGAGTTAGTTTAAAATCTTAAATCTGACGCTCAGACTGAAGCTCGACACGGTTTTAATCCTCAGATCAGTTTATTAATAAGATTTATATTTAAATAAAAGTTTTTAAAAAGTTTTAAAAACCTGAAGGAGACGTTTTAACTTCCTCTGACCTGAACAAACACAGAACGACTTTTAACAGGTTAGAGAGCGGAGTAAGAATTCACTGAGAGGAGTAAAGTTACAGGAGGAACAGAGGGACGACTGTACACACACACGCACACACACGCACGCACACACACACACACGCACACACACACACAGCCTGGAGGAAGTAGTTTCTGCTGGATCACCTGATCTCTGTGGGAAAACCTGATGCAGCAAACCTTCATTTAAAAACCAGCAGATCGATCTGAAGCTCTGATTCATGTCCGGACCGTGGGGGGGGGGGGTCTAGTCTCAGAATAATCTGTTATAATCCAAGATGAGGTTCTGGTGGTCTGAGCGCTCCGTATTCTCGGGCTCAGTCCTCCGTTCAGGTCCTTCATAAATGAGGTAAACGTCTGAACCGGCAGATTTCAGAGGACAAAAAATCAACCCTGAAACAGACGGCGGTGATAAAACTCTAAAAGTGTGGTGATACACTCTCGCCCTCCGGTCCTCATCAGAACTCTGTGTCTGTAAGTTCTTCCTGAAGAGGCCGGAGAGCAGGACGTTACTATGATCTAACAGAAGGAGATAAAAGCGTAAAAATAAATCCTGATTCAGATCTGCTGAACCTGCTGGTCTGGTCGATCACAGACGACGTTTGTTTGTCTGCGTGTAAACGACTCCGACCGCTGATTTGAAAGGGAAATAAAGAACGCAGACGCACAGACTCTGTCTGTCTGTTTGTTTGTCCGTCTGTCACTCGGCGCTGAGCGTCGGCGAAGCGTCCGCACATGTCCGTCCTTTATCAGTGTGAGGTCAGAGGAGACATCCTGACCTCCCCTGTAATTGAATCCTTGTCACCTGATTGGACGTTAGTTCATGACCTCTCACTTTCTCTCTTCCCAGCTTCCTCTCAGCCAATGGGCAGTGTCGGTTCCATGGGAGGCCCCGCCCCTGGATCTCAGCGCATGTTTCCTCAGAACCAAGGCATGATGGGTATGAACATGGGTCAGGGCGGTGGGCCGGCGGGTGGTGTAGCTCCGCCCCCCGCTGCGAGTCAGGCTGACATCAGTCTGTCATCATGTGGAGGTGGAGGGGGCGGGGCCGGCGTGGATGTCCAGCTCTACAACAGCATGAACCTTCACCCCAACCACCCGTCTCACCCGTCTCACCCGTCTCACCCGTCTCACCCCCCCCAGCAGCCCGGTCTCCAGCGTCAGACTCTGGGCGCCATGAGCGCCCCCTACAGACAGAGCCTGCTGGCCCAGCAGCAGCATCTGAAGGCTCAGCCCAACGCCGCCATGCTGAAGCAGCAGCAGCTGGCCGCCGCCGCTGCCGCTGCCCGCATGCCGGGCCCCATGCAGAACAGCATCGGGGCCAGCCTCCCCGCCTCCATGGCAGGCGGCATGCAGGGGCCTCAGGGCGCCACCTGGCAGCAGCAGATGACCAACCAGACGCCTTCCAACAACGCCGGCCTGCCCCCCAACGCCTTCAACAACGCCCCCAACGCCTTCCACATGCAGCAGCAGCGCATCCCCAAGATGGCGCCCAACGCCGCACCCTTTGGTGCAAACCCTGGCGGGCGTCCCATGGGGGGCCTGAACCCCGGACAACAGATGATGCAGACGAACATGGCCGCCGCCCAGCAGAGGGCGCCGCCCAACCCTCAGAGCCTGGGCCAGCCAATGGCCAATCAGCAGCAGACTCAACAGCAGGCCAATCAGGGCCAGGCGGTGCTGCCCGACCTGGCGGCGTTCGGACAGCCACAGGGCAACGGTCGCCAGGGACTGCAGTGTAACCAAGGTTACCAGGTGAGCAGGACTGCCAACCAGCAGCAGCAGCAGGTGTCGTTCGGTTACAACGCGGCGTCGGGAAGCTTCGCCGGCGAGAGCGAGCTGGTCGACTCGCTGCTGAAGAGTCAGAGCACGCAGGAGTGGATGGCCGACCTTGACGAGCTGCTCGCCAGCCACCATTAACCCGACACACCTGAGAACCGCCTCTGTCCGCCCCTGTCCCCAGGACGCCACTGAGACTGGAGGCGGAGTCTCTGAGGACTCTGTGATGTCACAGGTGTGATATCACGTGGTCAGATGACGCTCTGATCCGTAGGTCCAGACAGGAAGTGTTTGTTAGCGTTAGCCGCACAGCTGAAGGTCTCCGAGTTCTGCTCTGATCCGTAGAGGAGGCGGTTCTGACCCGAATCCAGATCAGGTGTTAGACCGTTCAGACCTGGTTCTGGTCTGAGGAGGTCCAGAGTCTCAGAGCTGAGGGTCTCTCCTGATCCTGATCCGAGGTTCTGGTCTCTGCTCCTCCTCAGACTGATTATTGATTATTGATTTACTGAACAGAGACTGAGTCCGACTTAGACTACTGAACCACTGGACCTGCTCCACAGCGCCCCCTGCAGACCCTCAGCTTCAGCCAATCACAGCTCTTCAAAACGCTGACTCCGCCCCCTCTTAAAACCATCTGAATGTTTTTTAAACACGACAGCGTGACGCGATTTTAAAGGAGCATTCTGCTGTTTTTACAAGTTTGACCACGAAAAATAACAAATTAAAGTTAAAGGGATATTCCAGCGTAAAATCAATTTAGGGTCAAACTCACCGTAACACCGAGTTAGACCCCCCCTCCAGAGATGAATGTTGTCGACCGCTTCCTTCTCTAGTTATACCAACTTTAGTAACGACTGCAGGATAGAAATACAGAGAGACACGCCCTCAACCAAAACGCCACTCTATAGTGAGACCTCAGGCCAGTCCATTACAGACTACAGCGGGGTGCCACAGCTCAAGGAAGAACATTTATGATCATTTCTTCACGGAAATACAATCAGACCGAGACGCTAAGACAGAAGAACTACCGCGTCTGTAAAATGATCAATATGGTGATTATTACTTCAAGGAAATGATAAAGAAATGATCATAAATGTTCTTCCTTGACTCTGTAGTTGGACTCACCGCATCATGGGCTTAATATCACTCGTCCTTTAACTGTCCTGAGGTCTGATGGATCTAAATCTAACTCTCTTTTGGAAAGGACAACTGGACTTAATCGAGACGCTTCACCTAAGACTGTGTAGAGAACTCTGCACAGTCCAGTTGTCTGATTTTGGAGTTTTCTGTAATGAGGTTCAAAGTAGACGTGAGGACAGGCTGCTTTACATACACACACACACACACACACACACACACACACACACACACACACACACACACACAAACACAGTTATTTACATGTTTACAGCAGCAGCAGGAGGGGGCGTGGTTTAGGGAAATCAGCTGTTGGGATCATTTCCAGATAACAGACCGATCAGCTGATTCTCTCTCTGTAGTCGCCCCCCGTCAGACTGAAGGATCTCAGATCCACCTCCAGGTTCTAGTGGGTCACAGGAACCCGTCCTCAGTGACAGAACCAGCTGTAAAAACATGAGAATGCTCCTTTAAAATCGGACCGTTCAGAGGGTCGTGTGAAGAAATCTACAGCAGATTAAAGTGTTTTGTTCTTCTGTAGACCTTCTGGTTCTGGTTCTGTCAGACCCAGATCCTCTGAACTTTGACCAGAACCACATCAGCAGGTCAGAGAAAATCTTTGTTCTCTTTGTTTCTGAGTTCTGATAGTTTCGGGTTCTGGGTCCTGGTCTCCTTTCTCCTCCATGTTTGAAAAGTTCTGTGTGTGAAACGGTCCGATCGTCAAAGTTGAACTCTTTCAGAACCTTTTCCTCCTCCGCTCAGCCGGCGCTGAAATCTCAAAGTCATCCAGACTCGACCTGTCGATTCATTTCAACAACAAAAGTCACTGAAGTTCGTGTTTGTGTGGAAACGCTGCGTTCAAGTGTTTCAGGAAAAGAGACGATCCTCACCGCCGTCTCTTAAAGCCGCTCAGGCGCCGATCAATCGCTGCGTTCAAAGACAAAGAAAAGCATCAGTATGTGAGTTTTCAGACATCAGCCGCTGAAGGTTTCTCCTCCGTGAGGTCAAACGTCTCATGGAAGAGGTTTGAGACGTTGAAGCTGCGTTAAAAGAATCTTTACGGGGTTTAAAAAACATCATTTTTACGTCTTTTTAAAACTTTCTGAACGGATCTGAAATTTTCCACAGAAGTTCTGAGTTTTCCCGACTTTTAGAAAAGTTCTTGAACGCAGCGTTTCTGCTCCTCACACGTTTCCAGAGAAATAAAAAACCTTAAAAACTTAAATCCACGGTTTTAATTCAGCGGCGGTCAGCGTTCGGTTCTCTGAGGGACTTTTCCAGACCCGGTCTCCTGGTGTCTGATCCCGGTTCTGAAGGCGGTTCTGTGACCCGGGCGGGACTGTGAGCCTGCTCTCTATCTACTGTACTGTTCATAGCGTCTGCAGAAACGTGGTGTGTGTTTTTATTTGTGAAAAAAGAAAAAAAAAGCTCGGGGCTGGTTTGGTGTTTGGATCTGCCGCTCTCCTGTCGACCTTTGACCCTCGGCTGGGCTCAGCAGGTTTTCTGGGTTTCTGTCTCGTGAAGGGGCTCGCTGTAAATGTCTATAAATATATTTTTTGTATGTAAGCCTTTCCTAATGATCTGGAGAAGATAGATGTTATTTTTATATATTGCAGCGGAGTTTTTGTAAGTATTTTATACTTTTGATATGGTTCTCTGTAAAACAAGAGTATTATGTAAATATAGTTCTTTAGAAACACCTCCACCTCTCTGTGTGTTTTTGTTTGTGTGTTTAAGTGAAGAAGAAAAAAAACATCATCCACCTTCTTAAAGACGCTGTTTTAGAGTCTAAAACGGGTTTTAGATTAAAAATCTAAATCTGAGAAAAATGTGTTTTTTTATATCAGTCACAGTTTAACGATGTTTGATAATTAGGAGTTATTAAAAAACAAAGTAGTCAGAGATCGGATGAGAAGAAGGACTTCTCCTCATCGTCGTTTTCTTCCGCTTCATCCGGGTCCGGGTCGTGGGGGCAGCAGCTTCAGGGAAGTCTGTAAATCTGGACTCTGATAGTCTTCACTGAATCAGGTTCACCCCCAATCTCCACCGCATCCTGAGCGTCTATGAAAAGGCCGAATCCACCAATCGAAGGTAAACAAACAGGTCAAAACACTCTTTTGGAAAAGACAACTGGACTTACAGGGAAGGGAGGGAAGTCCAGACGGCCCTCACCCCGGACACTTCCACCAGCTCCTCCTCCGGGGGGGATTCCCAGGTGCTCCCAGGCCAGGCGAGAGATATAATCCCTCCACCTGGTCCTGGGCCGGCCACGAGGTCTCCTGAGACCTCCTGAGCACCTGAGAGAGGAAAATAAAAAAAGGTAGTTTTGGTCAAAGTGTCCTGAGAGCGACTCTTTGACCCAAACTAGAATCAGAATCAGAATCCGAACGCTCTTTACTGTCATTTTACAACCAGATTGGAGAGCTTCTCCATTTTTAGTGCAATAGATTAAAAAAAAGAAAACAGAGACTGAATAAAAAGTACAAAAACACAAAAAAGTAAAATAATAATGGGTACAGACTATATACAGGAGAAAATCCTCTGGTGCAGCGAAGACAGTGATGAAAATGAACAGACTAGATTATATTATAGATTATATTATAGATTATATTATAAAATTATAGACAAGATTTTAAAGAAAAAACCTCTGAGTTCAGTTTTCTTCAGCACGTCACAAACACGGTAAAGGTAGGTGGTGTTTATTTATTTATTTTTTAACCACTTTAAGAATCTAATCCGAGTCGACCCGTTCTGACCCGAGAGAGAGACGGTGCTGATGCTTTTCTCTTCTGTCGTTTAGATCAGAGGTTCACCAAGACCCCCAAACAGCATCAGCCTTTGTCCGGGGACCCCCTATGCAAACCTACTGACAATATAGAAATTATATTTTATAATAAGGCTGAGAAATAAATATATTTTTAATTTTCTTTTTTTTTCTCGTGTTCCCTCCAACTTTTTGCGCCCCCCCCCACACACTTTGAAAACCAGTGGTTTAGATGATAGTAACGTCCTGCTCTCTGACCTCTTCAAGAAGAACTTACAAACACTTTAATTATTACAGAATTCAGCTGTAAGAGTTCTGACGGCGAGAGCGTAGAACGCCAGTTTTAGAGTTTTACCATCGCCGTTAAATCAAAAAAGTTAAATCAGAAATGGTCCTCGGTTGTGGATCAGTCTGTCGGAGAGTCTCAGGGCCGCAGAGACTGTCGATGTTTTTAAGACTCTATTTAATCAAAGCTCTTCATGTTTATTTTATGTATTTTTATTAAATTTTATTTCTCAACTCACTGATCTTATTTCTTCTCTCACTTATTCGATTATTTTTTCTGTTTTTAGTCTTTTTCTAAATTCCCTCCCATCAGGTTTTTACTTCTTTGACCTTAAAAGCTCTCACTGATCAGTTCGTTTTATCTTCTTATTCTCAGTCCTTCAGGTTTTTATTCTTTTAACTTTTATTATCTCCAGCTTTGACCAAATTACGCTCTTTCCTTACACGATGTCTCTTAAACGCTCGTTCTGTCTGTGAGCCTGTGAGGATCTTTAGAAAGTGTCGTATAAATAAAGTTCATTTGAAAACTCTGAGACCACAGGACTCCGCCCCCTGCAGGTGTGCTCCCTGTGTGTTACCTGTCTATATATACCTGTGTGTGTCTGTCTGTGTTCTCTCTATGTTTCCTGATTGTGTCACGGCGCTCAGGTGTGTTCTGCTCTCACCTGTGGAGCGGCAGAGATGTTAGAGGAGGCGGTCATCCTGGCCGCTGTGACCGTGCTCGGTGTCCTGGAGCAAGGTGAGTGAGGCATGCTGGGAAAAAAGAGGAGCGTGGAAAAATGAGATTTAATGAGAGAGACAAAAAAAGTCTCATTTGAACTTTTGTTGTTTTTGTTATTTCAGCTCTTCTCTTAAAAGCTGTTAAATGATCCACTGAGCATTTACTACAAACACTAAAACTTCTGTGTGTGTGTGTGTGCGTGTGTGTGTGTGTGTGTGTGTGTGTGTGTGTGTGTGTGTTTGCATGTACAGCCTATTTCTCTCTACAGGTGATTTACGCCAGGAGGAAGTACTCGGTGTCTCCACCCGCCACCGTTGGTCCACCAGAGTTTGAGCGAGTTTTCAGAGCTCAGTGAGTCTAAAGTTCCTCTAAAGCTGCAGAAAAAAAACATCTAAAAGTTTTTATTTATTGGAGCTGAAACTAAAGAAAAGTGAAAACCATGAAGTCTTAGAGATTGAGTTATTAATGTAAGAGTAAATTTAGATTTTTAAAGTTTTAATTTGACCTAAATAAAGTCGTCAGAGAGACACAGGCGCAGGGTTACAGAGATAATGTCATGAACTTTAATATTTAAGTCTTTAAAAACACTTAAGTCCTAATTCATTTTAAGGAGTGGTCTCATCTTTATCAGAGCGACTTCATATTTAAAGACAGGGAAGTGACTTTTTGTTTTCAGAGTAAAGCCTTTAATTTAAAATCTTGGTTCGATCCACATTTTCCCACAGTCCTTAAGTTGTAACCCATTTTTTATAAAAGTCAAAACAAGAAAATTTATTTCTGATTAAAAAAAAACCTTCAAAGAGGGGTTTATAGTTGTCAAATCTTTGACATAAATACACCGTTTTTGTTGAGTAAAGTGCATTTCAGAGCAAATCAACTGAGGACGACAACAACTGAAGTTTCGTGTACAGAAAATATCAAATTGTACAAAAATAGAGACCAGGAAAATAAAAAAATTGACTTATTGGAATCTCTGCATTCAGAGCATATTTGGAAGAACCTGAGGAGGACAAAAGTGAATAAATATCAAATTAAACATAATAAAGACCATAAAAGAAAACATGTAATTTTACTGCAGTCAGGACACATTAATGAGAAACCGAGGAGAACCAGGACAGAACGTGTGACTTTCAATATAAACTATTTTTCAAAATAAAAGACAAACATCAGGTATGAATTAAATGTTTACTTTTTTGACCATCTGTTCGCGACCCACTTTTGGGTCAGGACCCACCAGTTGAAAACCACTGATTCCAAAGAACAAAGTTATTATAAAAAAAGTCTGAATTGAAGAGAAAGAAGAGTTCACAGTGACAAAATCCCCACTGAGCATTTTTTGGTCTAATAGACGTCTAAATGTCGCCGAGACGACCGGTCTAAAATCAGGCTACCAAAGTTTTCTAGACGTCTAAATTTAGACCAAGTTTAGACCAAATCTAAATCTGGGCTGTATCTATACTACATGGTATATTGTTTAACAGCTATCATATTTATTTTGGTTAAGAACTTGGAGATCAGTTATAAACTCACAGTTGCTTTTTTAAATAAATAGTTATGGAATAATCGGTTAAAGTGCGACGTCTTAATTCTGTCTAAAAACATACAGAATCTAGACGGTTGAATTTAGGTCTAAAAAAACTAGATGTCTAATAGGCGTTTATTGGTCAGTTGGTTTTTTAAGAGAATCAAGTTTTCATGAGGGGGACGGTCATCACTTCAATAAAATAAATCTGTAGTTTTTAGGGGATAAAGTTCGTCTTTAACAGGAAAAAAAGTTTATATTTGATTCAAATAAAGTTTCAGCAGGTTTCAAAAAGATGATTTAATGAAGAATAAAGACGTCAAGTTAAGTTTTTAAACTATTTTCTGGTTAATTTACAACTTTATTTCTTTTCTATTCTATCTCTGTCTTCTGTCCTCTGTAAGAAGAGAAAACAGATAAAAATCCGGTCACTGAATCAAAGTTTTGTCTCTGTGTTTGTTTGTTCAGAGCGAACTGTTCGGAGTATTTCCCGATCTTCGTCACCGTTCTCTGGACGTCTGGACTCTTCTTCAGCCAAGGTGATCTCACAGGACCTCTCACCGTCGCTTTGAGAAGATTTCAGCTCTAATTTCCCCGTTTTTCTCGTGTTTCTGTCGTAGGCGTGTCCTCGCTCTGCGGTCTCATCTACTTATACGGACGCTTCAGGTACTTCCATGGATACGCCGAGTCAGCTCAGGGACGGTACGACGATCCGACTTCTTAAATGACGACAAATCGTATTTTTCAAAAAGTCTCATTTACGTCATTCTTGATGCCAGATTTAAAAAAAAAAAAAAGAGATATACAAGGAGGAGACTCAACGGCAACGTTAATAACTGCAGGTAAAATTTACCTGGAAAACGACGCCTGCAGAAGTTTCTCTAAGCCCTGAAATTTGTCTGCAGGTTTTCTTAAAATCCAGCATGAGTTTGATGTATTTACTCCATGATCAGATGTTGCTTTCATGGAAATGCACCATTTTACTCCATTTACCTTTAGATATACATTGATGTTAACAGACCATGATAAATATATGTCAGCTTAAGATAATAAGGGCTTAGTTTTAGGGTCGAAAACATTTCAAGAGTCACAACTTCAGTGTGTTTTGTCTTCGGAGAGTCTGCAGACAAAAATCCTAATAAATCTCAACTGTGTTCAAACTACCGCAGAAATGGCTAAAAAGAAGCAACTGAGTAAAGAAACAAAAGTTCAGATTTGTACACTGAGGAAAGAAGGATACACAGAAAGAGAAAAACGCCTAAAGGTGTTTAACAAAGGAGTCGACTACACTCTGAAGAGACGAGAGGAACCTGGAAGTTCTGATGATAGAAAAAGACGAAAGAGAGTTACTACAAAAGCAGAGGATAAACATAGCATTGACACCAGGAAGAGAGACCGGAGAAAGACAGAAACACAAATAAGGGAGGAAATCAACATGACAAGGTCCAAACCCATATCTCTGAGAACTGTGACGTTTGAGAAAGGCTGGTCTGAAGGGTTGTGTATCTGCAAAAAAACACGACTTCATCCACAGAACAAGAAAAAGAGATTTGAGTGGGTAAAAGCTCAAAAAAACTGGACTGATGATGATAGAAACAAGTTTGAACAGTTTGGTTCCAAACTCAGAGTCTATGTCTGCAGACAAACTGGTGAACGTCTGAAAGCTCCATGTGTTACACCCACAATTCAGCATGGAGGTGGTAGTTCATGGTATGGGGATGTTTATCAGGTGATAGAGTAGGAGATTAGTTTGAAGTAAAGGGTATCATGAAGAAGGGACAGTACCACTCCATCCTCCAGCACCATGCTGCTCCATCTGGACTCAGACTTGTGGTTCATAAGTTTGTTTTGCAGTAAGACGATGACCCTAAGCTCTCTGCCGAGCTCTGTCAGGGTTACCGAGA
This sequence comes from Xyrichtys novacula, assembly GCA_962446985.1. Taxonomy (NCBI): domain Eukaryota; kingdom Metazoa; phylum Chordata; class Actinopteri; order Labriformes; family Labridae; genus Xyrichtys; species Xyrichtys novacula. Next base: position 35,521,773 of record OY660869.1, on the reverse strand, counting down.
CAAAAGAGAAGAGGAAGGTGTTCTTCAAAAGATGGTTTGGACCCCTCAGTCTCCAGTTGAACTTGTGTGGATGAATCGGATCGATCGGTCAGAGAAACTCGTCCCACGAATCAGCGTCTCTTTTTAATGAACTTAAGAAAGCTTGAATGTAATCCCTGGAACAGACCTTAGAAAACTTGGTGAACGAATGCCTGGTATATGCCGAGCTGTTGTTAAAGCCAGAGGAGGTTACTTTAAAGAAAGTCTAAACAACAAAAACTCAAATACCTCATAATTATAGTCAGAATGTCTTCTGATAAGTTAATCTTTACACAATAGTCATGTTTATTGTGTTGAAAATTATATTTATGAAACTATGATCTTTTTTTGGACAAATCTGAACTTCTTCCAAACTTTTGGCCTGTAGTGTATGATTTCTAGTTCTTTGTTGAAAGGACAACTGGACTTGGTTGAGACGTTTCGCCTAAGTCCAGTTGTCCTTTCCATGCGGTGATTCCCACTCCAGAGTCCTGTCTGTTTTTAAATACCCTGAAGATCAGTATGGTTCAGTCCTGGTTTTGTTCTTGTCCAGACCCTCTGAGTGATAATAACCTCCATGATTTTGTCGTCCTCGACGTGTCCGTCTGCAGGTTGGCTCCTCTCTACCTGAGCGCTCGGGTTCTCTGGGTTCTCATCGGCCTGTCGTCTCTCGGGGTCTTCCTCGCCTTCTGCAGAGTTTACCTGAACCTGGACCTGCTGTACGGGCTCGGCTCTGCCCTCGGTCTGGACTGGAAGGAGAAGATTTGTGAATAAACCTGATTGGTCGAAGGTTGAACTCAGTAAATTAAATAATTCCTGATTTTTGTGTGTGATCTTAGATGATAATAAATATGTTGACGTTGAGCAGATTTTAAGTGTATTTTTGTTTTTTGCTTATCTAACAAACTGATAATAACTTCGTACCTGGTATTTTTAGTTTTAATTTTTTTATTCTTTTCTTTTCTTTGTTTGTCCAGAGCGTCTAACTTGACATTTTAAATATATTTAGATAATATAATTCAACATTTATACACTTTATTTGATTTGAACTTTCTCTTAAACACACTAATTCACAACATTGAAAGAAAGCTGCACCTACAGGTTTTAACCACCAGGTGGCAGCACTCTATTAGAAAGTTGGTGACATTTAATTTACACAAAAACGAACTGAAATTAAACTGTTTTTAGAGCAGCTCCGATGTAAAGACATGAAATAAAAACTCAGAGATGGACAGAATAAATTATAGATAAGAGCTAAAAACAATAAATATGAAACAGATAAGTATTGATCAGTATTAGCAGAAGTGATTTACTGATCAGTGTTTAAAGGAAGTGAAAAAATTAAACGATCATGTTTTAATAAAAAGATAAACTTCATTTAGAATTAAGATTTTGTTTCTTCGATCAGCTGATGTTTGTAAATATCTCAGCAGGTGTAACACCCTCCACCTGTGTGTGTGTGTGTGTGTGTGTGTGTGTGTGTGTGTGTGTGTGTGTGTGTGTGTAATCTCCGAGTGTGTAAACATGATCAGATTAAGAGTTCCTCACACTTTAACTTTCAATCGCCTTCTCTGAACCGGCCAATCAGCGTTAAGCTCTTAATTGGATCAGGTGAGCTGGAGCTTCAGGTGAGAACAGAAGAGGTTATCAGGGTTCAGGTCCATTAGATCACTTCCTGTCAATCCGTGGACTGACAGGAAGTGATCTGACCACAGTCACCTGCTGAAAAAGTCTGAATTAATAAAGTTTTGTTGAATTTTCTAATTTTTTTAACCCTCATTTACTTTAAGATAAACAGAAATCCACGTCTTAAAGAAGTACGTAGTGATATTTGTACCTTAGTATTGATTTCTGATCGTCTGAATTCAACAGTTTAAAGAAATAAAATGACATAAATCTGAAAAAGTCTGAAAAACGTTTTACTCTGAGCCGTGAGGAAACATCCGCCGTGACCATAAATACAGACAGCTGCAGGAAGTTTGTGGTCGTAATGTCCACTCTGCCTTCACAGGTGTGTGTGTGTGTGTGTGTTTTGGGGTTTGGTCTGACAGTGTGATGTCATGACGTCTCCATATTTTCACGCCACGATGTCACACGCCACAGAAACAGAAAAGAGAAGCAGCTGTTGGAAAGTTCGATGAAAGTTATTTTGATGCCGAAAACAACAACTGCTGTGAGTTCAGGCTATAAATACACACAAATACACATACCACACATCAACTGACCCGTGTGTGTGTGTGTGTGTGTGTGTGTGTGTGTGTGTGTGTTATGAGCCGTGTCAGATTGTAGATAAGTCGCCTACATTCAGCTCGGTTGTTCAGAGGTCAGAGGGGTTTGTTCTCACAGTCTGAGCCAGGCGCTTCTGGATTTATGAAGAAATATAAACATAAATAAATACTCAAAAATAACCCGATATTTTCTACGTCTGCGGTGGTGAATCAGCAAACATGAACTCGTCACAAACACCTTCTTACATGAAGAAAAGACAGAAACTCAAAGAAAATAGAGTCAAGAAAAAAAGGAACAAAGACTTTAAACAGAAATACAGATTTTTACCACACTAAAACTAATTCTGGGTAAACAGGAAGTGTGGCGTCTGTCCGACTGTGTGTCACTGTGTGTATTCAGTGTGTTTTGTGTATTTTGTGTGACAGACTGTAAAAGTTGATTTTCTCTTCCAGTAAAACAAAGTCAATTATTTCACGAGCTGATGGGGAGGGTGGGGGTGCCTCCACACATCCTGCTGATTAACTGTGTGTGTGTGTGTGTGTGTGTGTGTGTTTGTCTTTGTATTTTTGTAAAGACCAAACCTTAAAGCAGAACTCTTTTAAGGCGGGCCGCCACACTCTCTACTCTTTAAACATAGACCGGATTATCCAGACGACTTCCATCGTTTGACTTATTGTCATTTATACTAAGGTTTTAAATAATTTGTACATATTTAATTTCAGTTTTTATCAACATTTTAACTCCCGCTCTTATCGAGTCAGGGTTGTTTGACTTCTGTCCCATCTGTTAACATGGAAGAGGTTGGTTTCATGATCCTACATTGCAGCCAGTCAGTAGGGGGCGCTCTTAATCTTTCAGCTTTAGAGACAGTCCAGACTTATCGGATACTTTTTGGTTTAAAATTTGTGGTCCTCACAAAGTACTTAGACGATATGGTCCTCAAAAAGCACTAAAAACATGTTCTTGTTGTGTGTTTGTGTGTGTATATGATTTGTTTATGAGTCCTTCTGAGGACCTCTACGGGCAGTCTTTCTTCGGGGACGTTATTGCCTGTGAGGACATAGTGACCAAAAAACTACTTGGACAAGTTTCTTTGTCCATCATGGATGTTAAAGGGATAATCCGGCGTAAAATTAATTTAGGGTCAAACCCACCGTAACACTGAGTTAGACCCCCCTCCAGAGATGAATGTTGCCGACCGCTTGCTTCTCTAGTTATACCAACTTTAGTAACGACCACAGGATAGCAATACACAGCGGTCTGAGGAGCCATAAACAAACTTCAACCAAAACGCCACTCTATAGCCACAAATAATGCCAGTCCATCACGGACTACAGCGGGGTGCCGCAGCTCAAGGAAGAACATTTATGATCATTACTTCATGGAAATACAATCAGACCGAGACGCTAAGACAGAAGAACTACCGCGTCTGTAAAATGATCAATATGGTGATTATTACTTCAAGGAAATGATGAAGAAATGATCATAAATGTTCTTCCTTGACTCTGTAGTTGGAATCACAGCATGATGGGCTTAACATCACCTGTCCGTGAACTGTCCTGAGGTCTGATGGATCAAAATCTAACTCTCTTTTGGAAAGGACAACTGGACTGGACTTACTTGAGACGTTGTCCTTTCAACGAAGAACTGGAAATCATAGATGCTTTGACTCATTTCTTTAGCAAAGAGACTAAACACAACTCACCTACTCTCTTCCAGCAGCCGTTTGTTTGTAGCGAGACCTCAGGCCAATCCATTATGGACTACAGCGGAGTTTCGCAGCTCAAGGAAGAACATTTATGATCATTTCTCTATCATTTCCTTGAAGTAATAATCACCTTATTTATCATTTTGCACTGCGGACACGGTAGTTCTTCTGCCTTAGCATCTCAATTGTTGTGTTGACATCTATGTTCAAAACAGCCATCGGTTCTCTATAGTTCGGCCGTATCTAAGCGGTAATCTGTGAAATGAGTCTGAGTTATACTTCTATTGCGTCTTTCCTCAACCTGGATAATTACATACATCAACCATTCTGTCCTCCTTTGCCTCTTTACCTTCCTGCTGTCTCCTCACTCTTCAAGAGATAAAGAATCACGTTTGACGTCACGTGAAATCTCGCGTTTGTTTACGTGAGTTTCCCCTGCAAATACGTAACGTTAAAAATGTTCATCTGCGCTCATTTCCCGGCCAGCACTCGATAATAACAGTTATAAACTAAAATACAAGATACACAAGAACTCTAAATTTATTTCCATGAAGTAACGATCATAAATGTTCTTCCTTGAGCTGCGTCACCCCGCTGTAGTCCATGATGGACTGACCTGAGGTCTCTCTACAAACAAGCGTCTGCTGGAAGAGAGTAGGTGAGTTGTGTTTAGTCTCTTTGCTAAAGAAATGAGTCAAAGTTAAAATGATGTTTGGTGTCTAGTACTATGTCTGTGACCCTATATGTACTAACCTCAGTAGAACATGGTGAAGTTCTGTTCAGTAACAGAACCTCATTGGAAAATTAGCTGATTTAACTTTACTGTGCTCTTGTTCAAATATATTAACTCGACAGCACATAAATCCATACCTGTTAACAAAATCATGATTTTATTGATAATTCGGCTCAATAAAAACACCTTTACCTTTTCATTTTACTACAGTAGAAGTTTATTGGCCCAGCTTATAGACTACAGAGGTGAAGAAAGGCCCCCTCTTAAGTTTGTTTTCTTAGGAGTTGGAACTTCTCTGAATATAGTACTATGTCTGTGACCCTATATGTCCTGTTGATGAAGTTAGGTGCTGTTCTGAGCATTATTTGTGGCTATAGAGTGGCGTTTTGGTTGAACACGTGGCTCTCTGTGTATTGCTATCTTGCGGTCGTTACTAAAGTTGGTTGGGATATATCCCTTTAATGAATATCCCTTTAATAAAAGTTTGGAGGGTAAATTTACTCGTCTTTATCAAAGATATGTTAGCGTGTGTGTTCTTGTTTCTCCTCTTCCTCTTTCCGTTGAATTAACACTCAGTCAGAAAGTCCTCAGAAGAACATAAAAACCACAAACCTCAAACACACGGTTCAGACCTCACCAGTGCTGCACATCCTGTCTGAGTGTGTGTGTGTGTGTTTATGAGTTTAGCTTTGGCTCATATTAACGTCTATAAAACTGAAACAGGAGGAGAAAAACCGACTATATTCATTTCCAGTTCACATCAGTAGAGATTAAACTGAAAACACATGAACACACACACACAGATACACACACACACACACACACACACACATTTACTCAATCTCACAATCATGACCTCAGCCTTTAAAAATGTGATGATGTCACAGATTTCAGTCTGTTAAAGCAGAAACACCTTAAAGTTCACCTGAAGGTCAACACTCAGGACTGTGAAAACAGCTGTGAGTGAAATTATTAAAGTGAAACTCTGATCTCCAAAAAGTGTATAAAATGTTCATATATCAGAGTTTAAAGGTTTTAAAGGTTAAATTTGATCAAATATGGTGTAAAGACCAAAGATCAGGTGTTGGAAAGGAGTTTTATGTTCCTGTTAAATCCGCAGCGACAGACAGATGACTGACAAATCATCAAATTCTGTTATTTTCATAATTTTATCGCCGACAGCCTCCAAACTTTTATGGAAAAGAAGGAAACTCGAGTCTGAATGTTCGTCGCCTGCTTCACGTATTTAAAGGTGTTGTAGTCAGGATCTGAGTTAGTTCCAGTTTTTAGGAGAAATCTTGAATGTAACTCTACCCCTCCAATCCAGTTTTCCCCTCAGCTCCTCCTCCCCTCCTTCAAGCCCCGCCCACAAACAGACGCTCCTGCTCGCTCGCATCGTTCCGATTAAATTCAGATATAATGCAGATAAATACTTCAGATCATTACAAATGGGGCCCAGTCAAGGTGAAAGTCAAAAGCATTGGTGCTACTGTAGATGCCAACAGACTACCAGCAAACACAATGTTTGCAGGACTTCTACAACGAGGATAAAGTGACATAGTCCAGGACCCGAGGGAGGACAGTTTAGCGATGGCGCTACAACACGCTACAGCAGGTCCGTTTGACAAGAAACACTTCTGTTACAGACACTTGTCTTACTTTGTTAAAGCGGTTTACCTGTCCAGCAGAAAGGTTACAGGGTCACCAAGATCCCCAAGCGTCCCCCATGGTTTATGTTGACCCGGCTTTTTAGCTCTTGTCCGGTCTACCTCGGATTTAAGCGCCCGTTATTCCTCCAGAGTCTCCGGTATTTACTTTGTTTTCTTGCTTGTGTCGGCAGTCGTGGCCAAAGGAGGATTCGGACAATTTTCCGAACTTTCTGATTGGTTTCTACTGTCCGATATTGTAGCACGCTAACTTTGTTTGGGCTCCTGAACGACACGGGGGAGCAGCGTCTGCCTCACAACCAATCAGGTTAGAGGAGGTGGAGAACGGCTTTGTTTACAGTCAGAAAGAGTGGACCGCTCAAAAATGTTCAAATGTTGACGACACAGACATAAGAGAACACAGAGATATCGATATATTACCAAATGTCATCAATAACTAATAACTATTGACTGATATTAGAAGATTTTTGTATAAAAACCACAAAATAAAAAGATGCGTCTTTAACGAAATAAAACTAAATTCAATGTTTAAATTGGAACTGTGCAGCTAAATTTACATTAAACCATTATTAAAGTTGTATTAATGAAGAATATAAACTCTGGGACCCATTATTTTTTTAAGTCACTCTACAGCTTGTGATGCTAGCTACATAAACTTTTTGTTAAATCTACTAAATGATACGGTGGCCGAGCATTTAATTTTAGTTTTAGTTTTTTATTTATTTAATTATTTTTTACATTCTTTTTTATTTGCAGCGGGCTTTGGTTTCTTTTTTGCATTATTAACTTCTGTTGTTGCTCTTTTTTTTTATTTCTTTTTTTCTTTCTTTTTTATTTGCAGCAGTGGCGGTTCTTGGCCACCGTAGCGTTGAACAAATTATTAAAAAGAAAAGAAACTTTAAAGTGTTGTAGTTTCCGATGCGTTTGTGAAGGCATCACTGATACGCCCCGCCCCCTGTAGCAGGCGGTCTCTGCGGTGCGTTCAGGGACTTTTCCTTCAGTTAGTTTGAAAGTTGTCAACAGAGGAGGAGGAAGGAGGAGAAAAGGAGCAGATATCAGAGGAGGACCGGAGAGTTCGAGCGGCTTCACACCGACACTGAGCTCCGAGGAGGAGGGATGGGCTGCAGCCACAGTAAGGTGAGACCACCGGGGTCCGAACCGTCGGAAACAAAGGGTCTGTGGGTAAAGTTCCGCTGTTCGTGTCGGTGTGTGTTTGTGTGTGTGTCGGTGGGGGTTCATTAGCAGGCGGCCGGTGATTCTGCTGCTTCTGCACGGCGACCCTGGAAAACGTGCAGGGAATGATCTCCAGGTGTTCGTGAGTTAATGAGCAGAAAAACCCTCAAAAATCCACTTTTATTCATGAATTATGGAGAAAACTCGGAGACGGTTTGGCGCCTGAATTTGAAAAACGGTGAAAAACTGACGGATGAGAGTTTTTTGGGTTTTTTTTGTGAACATCTGTTTCTCATCTCATCGAGTCTGAATCTCCGAGTTTTTTCTCACGGAGCTCAGAGACACTGAACTAAACAGTTCCTCCTAATAAATGACATTTAAGGCCTTCATATGACCGCTTTAATCCTCTATTTATAATCTCACCACAACTTAAAGTACAAATACGTAATATAGTGAAGTGGATATTTGGTGTTTCATCAGTTACAGAAACATTTAAAAGTCTAAATTTACTTTCAGACAGTTTAAACTGTGATAATGTGAAGTTACTCACAACCACAGTGTTGATTTATTTATGAACATGACCTTTTTAGTAACATAAATCTAAAAGTGAGATTTGTTTTCCTGTTTTTGAAGATAATGAAACTGATTTACTGAACAAAAAAATCACAGATTTCCTCATCTTTCCTGACACTTGAACGCACCGCCTGACTGTTTTCATCTCTTTTATTATTCCTGTTATAACCCAGTTAAGATATAAAAAGTGTTTTAATGAGTTTACAGCATATTTATGGTGTTTAGAGCATTAAGATAGAAGAATATGACTTCAGGCTGTTTGAGTCTGGCTGTGATAAAATAACACACACTGATTTATTAATGATGGAGACAGCTTTTTATTCATTTAGAAAAATGTTATATATCTTGAGTCTCACCCATGGCCAAGGCTGGACTGGACACGATGATCTTTATCTAAACAGGTTTACAAAAAATAAGAAGTATTTGAGTTTATAAAAGTATAAAAGTGATAATATACAAAAGGGAAACCTAAATGTCTGCATATATATCTATCTAACCAAAACCTCAGTAATTTAGACTTTATTTAGTTCATAACGGGGTTAAACAAAGTCGAATATTTTAGTGTTGGAAAGTCAAATATCTGAACTTGCGTCGGCTGTCGTATCACAGTTAAAGATGTTTTTTTCTGGTTAAATTTTGCTAATTCTCTGTCATGTTTTGCGCTCCATGCTCCCTCCGTCCCTCTGCTTCACTTACACGCGCCTCTTTTCTCGCTGTTTCTCTGCTTTGCTGCAGATGTTTTCCTGAAATCTTGGTCCACGGTCTGTGTGGAGGCAGAAACCCTGATGATGAATCTGATAAACTGTGCAGACTGTAAACGACTCTAAACTTTAACAGTCTTTCCTGTTTATGATCTGATGTGTTGGTCTGTGAAAGACTGAACTCCGTCATTGAAAGTCGTTTAAATCCTTTTTAAAGTCCCGGGCTGTCTCTGATAGTGCTGAGAGACACGTATGAATTCCACTTCCTGAAGATATTTGTACGTTAAAACTTCATATTAGTGTAGTTTTAATTCAAAGTTTACAGCCTCAGTGGTTTTCGTACCGTCGGGTTTAATGTCAGCTCCTCTGTCCCACTGAGGGTGAACTTGGACAGCTGTTGTCTCTCACGGTTATTGATAGAAAATGACGGAGCGGCCGAGGCTCCATGTGGGTCACTGGTTTCCAAACGGAGCAGAGACTCTGTGTGTGTGTGTGTGTGTGTGTGTGTGTGTGTGTGTGTGTGTGTGTGTGTGTGTGTGGTTAGAGTTTGATATCATTTCATCATGATATTCTTAATTCATTATTTCACATGAAGTTACTGAATTTAGAGAAACCGTTTATTTGGATCATTTGCATGTTTGAATCCTTCTGTCTGTGTGAAGGTGAGGCGTTGGTGTCATGTGACGTAGCAGGAGAGGAGGAATCGGCAATTTACGTTAAGACTTAAAAGCTCTCACCTGTCCGTAATTCATGTCAAAGAAGGTGGAAATGAAGGAGTGACTTTATTATTTTGATGTTGACACGAGGATCTCCTGGATCAGTCTGAGGTTCTTTCTGCAGCACAGATGTCCTGGTGAGTCTCATCTGTTGATCTGTTTAGGGCTGCCGTAGTTTGTTCGCCTGCAGACACTCTTGCAGGAGCTGCTGTTATGTAAGGTGTGTGTGTGTGTGTGTGTGTGCGTGTGTGTGTGGTAAATCTTTGATTAGCTGAGAATAGAGCAGATTTAGAGGCTCAGAGGCTGAGCTGCTGCTGCTGCAGGAGATCAGTGACACCAACAGAGATTCACAGCTGAGGTTTAAATAAAGATTTGATTCAATCAGAGCCTGAATGAAGGAGACTCACCTGGACTCACCTGGACTCACCTGCTGCTGCAGCTGTGGGGGGGCAGAAGAAGAAAAGACCGACTGCTCTGGTTAGGGTTGGGCGATAAAACGATATATATTAAAAATTAATTTCCCTCAATATCGATATAAAACATGATCAATATCCTTTTCAATAGTCGTCATTCTGACATGTTTTGGTCGACTATACGAACAGCCAATGAGAAGGGGAGTTTCTCCGGGTCTGAACCAATCATGTTCTGAATTAGAACCAAGTATCAACCAACTGCAGCAAAGTCGTAGCAGACAGCAGCTCCACCCAACCATAGCACTTTAACAGGTGAAGCCGACAGCACTGTTGGTGAGAAACAAAGAAAATGAGTGCTACCCCCGACAGAAATGACCATGAAGGCTCAACAGATGACCACATCAATGTCAACCACAACACTGGCGTTAGGAAAACGTCGGTGGTGTGGAGGTATTTTGGTTTTTGGAGGTCGGACATGAAGCAGAGTAATGTGGACTGTAAATTATGTCGAGTACATGTTCTCACAAAGTCGGGGAATACCTCAAATCTTTTTCACCACCTGAAGCAGCGCCACGCCGCAGAGCACGCGCAACGCAAAAGGTTACAAACCCCGAGAGGAGCGAGGAGCCGAAACAGACGACCATTCAGTCGGCTTTCTCTAGAACAACGCCTTACGACAAAACGCCAAAGAGACACAAAGACCTCACAGATGCAGGAGATTATTGTGTTGGAAAAGACATGAGACCAATAAACACTGTTAGATTTTTATATCCTGATATTGATCGATATCAGCTGATATGAAATAAATATATCCTGATAAACTTTCTCTCGTATCGCCCAGCCCTACCCTGATGATTGTTGTTTTTAAAGCTCAGAGTTCTGGATCAGATAAACCCGTCCAGCACCTGTGCAGCAGGTTCTCCACACCTGAAGAAACCATCGAGTTGTTTTTGCTCCTCCAGCTGTCTCAGAGCCAACAGATGGTCTGCAGGTCTCTGAGGTCATAGTTTTCCGTGGACCTGAACCTCCGTTGTAAACCTGGACCCGGTGTGTGTCGGCGGTTTGTTTAAGAGATAAAACCTCCAGAAAAAACAGAGCGTGTTTTGATTATAGGAGCTGGTTCGACTCAAAGACTCAAATATTTGACTGAAGTTCTGCTGCTGGAGATCCTGGTCCTCAGTCCGACCCTCAAACAGACCTAGGATCTGTTTAAACCGTTCTTCTGTAAAACTACCTCTTTTTTTCTTCTGCTCTTCACCGAGAAAGGAACTCAAACACACAAATGTACATTAAAGTCCTGGTCGATGATCTTCAGTTTATAAAACTGAGCCGTTGAGGCAGATTTGATGTTCAATGTTTTTGTAGCCCTGCAGCTGATAGGGTGAACAGATTTTTTCCGATCTTTTTTCACTTTGTGGAGATCGCACTATAGGACCATGGTCGCCATAGAAACGAGGTTCATAATAACGACCAATCTCTACAATCGTCAACCATGACTTTAAATATGAGAGTGAAGTCTCCTCCCTGTCTGATCTGTTTCATCTATGTCTACGTTCGTGTGTCTCTGTGGAGTTTCTGAAAACTCGAACCCTCACAGACTCAGCCGACCCGTTTGGAGGATTATCAGGGTCTTAAAATTGTTGGCGAGCAGTTCTGGATGTGGATCAGCTCCTAAAACCCGAGACTGATCCCTGCTGTGAGGACCAGGTCTGAAATGAAAACACAGATCCGCTTCAGTCACATGACCTGAATCTGAATCTGTGATGTCATGTGATGACCTCTAACATGGTCTCTCCACAATCAGGACCTTTGACCCCCCAGTTGAGACAAATCAGCGACAGGAAGTCGTTTTTTTTCCATCTCTAAAGGTCCGAGTCCTCCTCCATCACATGACCTCCTCCATAGATCACCTGACCTCCTCTTAAGATCACGTGATCTCCTCCTTATCTTTGAGGACTGTAGAGCAGCTTCTGTCAGCCAATCAGGAGCGAGACCTTTCCCTACAGCGGCGTTAGAGACACAACAGGAAGTGTGATAAACCACGTGAGGTCAAACGACCTCCTGCTGTCATGTGACCGGGCCGCCATGTTGAACTGACATTCAGGACTGGAGGATCTGAGCCGTTCATGACGGGGTCCTGAGGCACGAGGCGTTCACAGGGATTTTTGTTTTAATCGTCAGGGTTTATCTTCGTCTCCATGGAAACGGGGGAAACACAACAGAGCAGCCGATGTACAGAGAGGAGACGTGAGAACGGGCCCGAGGACAGAGACTGCAGAGAGTAGAGTCACAGAGTCCTGGATCAGACCTGGAGTCCAGACCTCCTCCAGTCCTCTGATAACCGATCAACTTATTGATTATTAATCAGCCAAACAGTCAAACAGCTTTGTCTCATCAGGGTTTGACTCTAACTTTGTTCACAAGGAGCACAATTTTAGGGGACACAATGAAAACTGATCAATAATGTTTGTCTTATTGATCGACCTTAGTACTATTATTAGAAATCAATTTTAGGTCTTTTGGTCACATGACAGTGAAGCTATTGAAGGAAAACAGCCTTTTCTGAGAACATCAACCGGTAATTTATTGACGGTCCCTTATTCAACACCGACGTTGACAGTGAGGGTGTCGAGTAGATTTAACCGCGCTGCTGTTGTTATTCCCGGTTATGGAGAGAGAGAAGACACCGGTAGATCCTCAGAGAATGTCCGTCAGATATCCAACCTGAAACTAACTTCACCGCTGTATTTACAGGAAAATATATCCAACCTGAAACTAACTTCACCGCCGTATTTACAGGAAAATATATCCAACCTGAAACTAACTTCACCGCCGTATTTAAAGGAAAATATATCCAACCTGAAACTAACTTCACCGCCGTATTTACAGGAAAATATATCCAACCTGAAACTAACTTCACCGCCGTATTTACAGGAAAATATATCCAACCTGAAACTAACTTCACCGCCGTATTTACAGGAAAATATATCCAACCTGAAACTAACTTCACCGCCGTATTTACAGGAAAATATATCCAACCTGAAACTAACTTCACCGCCGTATTTACAGGAAAATATATCCAACCTAAAACTAACTTCACCGCTGTATTTACAGGAAAATATATCCAACCTGAAACTAACTTCACCGCCGTATTTACAGGAAAATATATCCAACCTAAAACTAACTTCACCGCCGTATTTACAGGAAAATATATCCAACCTGAAACTAACTTCACCGCCGTATTTACAGGAAAATATATCCAACCTGAAACTAACTTCACCGCCGTATTTAGAGGAAAATATATCCAACCTAAAACTAACTTCACCGCGTATTTACAGGAAAATATATTCAACCTGAAACTAACTTCACCGCCGTATTTACAGGGAAATATATCCAACCTAAAACCGTCTCTCAGATCCTGTCTGAGTACAGAGACTCGGGTTTGTGGTTTTACAGAGACCGGGTCACTCATGTGCATCCAGAGTTACCCTGAGGGAGACTCTGGGAAACTCATGAATGTAGATCTTTAAATCTGAGCGTGTCCTGAATCATGTGGATGGTAAAAAAACACACACACACACACACACACACCTGGGCTGGTTACCTGGGTGTTGTCTGTGTTTGGGGATCAGTGATACTTCTAAACGTGTTTACAGCTTTACTCACAAAGTCTCTGCTCTTCCCAAAAACACAAAAAAATGTGTGAAACACTAAATAATCATAAACTAAATCTGAACTTCTCTCAGATTAACGCTGACCCAAGTGTCATTAAAGGTAGCGGGATACTCATGTTTATTTACCTGGACGGACCACCCAGGTTTAGTCTTTGTGGGGAAACTTTTGGATTTTGATATTTTAGCGTCTCGATCTCAGCGTCTCTGCGATGATTTCACGTGTTAGAGATCCGTCTGTGATCAGGATCAGGTTGTTCCAGGTGATCAGCTGTGATCAGCTGTTCGGTGTTTACTGTCAGACTCTTGAAGACTCAGTTTTTGTGTCTGTTTTTGAGTTTCTTTAAACTCTTTAAATTGTCTCTTTAAGACTCAGACTCGTCCACCGAAACTGAAGCCACAGACGTTCTCACGAACACGATGATCACCACCTCGGCGTGTTTCTCTTGAAGGTCTGTGTTTTCATGACTCTGAAGTGTGGAACCTCGCTCTTGTTCGGTCTGCAGACTCTGGACTTGTTGAGGTTTTCTCTGCAGCTGAAGGAGGAAAACGTCTGAATCCTCCGTCTGCAGGTCAAAGCTGAGACTTCTGACACTGAGGAGGGAAACGGCGAGTGTTTGAGCGGCTGCTCACTTTAACCTCTGCAGGAGATTCTTCACGACCACGTGTAGAAAATGTTCCTGCAGCAGCGACGGCTCTCTCTCTTGTGTTTTTAAACGAAGGATAAAAATACGATCTGAGCTCAGAGAGTGTACACGCCGTCATTAAAGTCCCTTTGATTTAGTTTTCTTCTGGCTTTCTGGGAGGAGGAAACAGTCATTACAGAAACATGTTCGTCTGCTGCAGAACAGCAGACGGTAAAAACAGCTGCAGCCTGGATCAGCTGATTCAGTCCAACGTGAGAAGAGCTGAAATGAGGGTTCAGGGACACGGACCGCTCTGAACTTCTCTGTAGGAGTCAGTCCAGTTTTAAAGACATGATGAGGGTATTAGGGGGCGTCAACATCTACACATGTGAACAGATACACGTTAATAAATCATCACTGTTGAGAAAAACCAAAAGCTGTTTACACGTCTTTGTTTTCTCCTCCTCCTCGATCATTTTTCACCAACATATATATTTATAATGTTTCCTGAAATCTTCAGATCACAACATTAAATAACTAAAGTGTTCCCATCAGTGAAGTTATCTGCATACATAATAGATGAATGAGGCACAATGTTACTTTGATTAATTAAAATAAACAGCCAGTGTCATGTTACTTCAAGTTGACTCGGGGACGCGATGGCGGCGGTCAGCAAGCGGAGCGCTGTGTGACAGTTTTTTAAACAAACCGCCAGAGGAAATCAAGTGGAGTGTCGATTATGTCGCGGAAGTTTACAACAACAGAGCAGGATCCACGTGAAACTACCTGTGATGGAAACACCCGAACAAGATGGAGGGAGAGACTGCTGCTGACATCGGTGCTATCGCTATGACCACGATAGGGCCCGACTGATATGGATTATTTGGGAGGAATAAAATCCGATTACCGATTAATCAGCCGATTTTTTAATGTTTTTATGAAGTCTTAAAATTTTGTTAATTTCAGTAATATATCAACATATTTATTCAGCCTTTTTAATGAATGGCTGCTTTTAAGCCTTTCAAACACGTCTCAGTAACATTAACGTCAGTAAAATTCCACGTAATTATCATGAATCAAACTCGGAACAGAAAAGCGTTTTAAACTTTGTCTCCTCCGTCTTCACTCCCGTTCCTCATTTCCGGTCCGGTCTCCTCTGGAGACATGCAGCTGCCTCAGAAAGAGAAGTCGCTCGATCATTAATGTGTTCTGTTGTTTATTCTACCGTTACTGACACGGCTAACAGTGTAGCTAACAGGCTAATAGCAGGTGGCTAACTCTAACGTTAGCTTGCGTGTTACATGGTGCTTCAGCGTTAACTCGGCGTTGAGGCGGACCGCTCTCCTCTGTGCGTCCCTGAGCTGCTGCTTCAGATCCGTCACTCTGCTGTGCTGTGAGGTAGTTAGTGGATGAAGACTGGCATGAGGTCGCTGTAGCGCCATCTACAGGATAAGTCGGGGAACTTTTCAAATGGCAGAACATTTTCGAAGTGAAATCTTATTCTCCGCATTTTATTTCTGAAAATATCGGCAACAATCGGCGAGTTTTGGCCGATTACTGATTAGTCTCAAACAGGCTAAAATTAGCCGATTTGATCAGCTCGCCGATAAATCGGTCGGGCCCTAATACACGATTATACATCCAACAAGGCCCGGAGTGAACCTATCAGCATCTTAACATCTGAAACGGTGGCTCCTCCACATGCAGCCTGAGTCGACGGTTGAGGATGACGATTTTTTTCAGCTGATGAAATATCGGAAGCGAGGCGATGAGCGACAGTTAGCTCACGGATATTAAAGGACGATTTCTCGTCTGTCGAAATGATGATTGATAAGAGACAGTCGGCCTTGAAATGTGAACTGCAGTTTCTCTGTTTTATGTTGTCTATAATTTAGTTCATGTTTGGAGTGGGTTTATAAGAAGACGTTTCTGTCTGATAAAAACTGGAACAGCTTTGATTTACTGAGATCAGGAGGAGTTTGAACGGAGGCAGAACCTTCTCGTGGTTACAGAGCGCAACTGCGATAGACAGAGATCTCCGACGTGTGACCGGGTACACGAAGGTCCGAAGCGCCGTTTACACGTGTAGAAAAACTGTAAACATTGACGCCCTAAGAGGTTCTCAGGAGAAAAGTGTCTCTCTCTGTTTTCGGTAAAATACTCTGAAGTTTCAGTTTCAGGTTCGAGTGTTTTATCGGTCAAACTGAAGAACTTCTGATCTGCCTCATTGATCGATCAGACTTCAATAACAGGAAATGAGTCCTGCTGGGATTTTGCAGACTCACAGGTCAAAGGTCACCTCAGTCCGCAGCTCTGTGTGAATCCGCTGAGTCAGCTCATGGACACTGAGGCTCTGTGTGAGGAAGTTCTGAGTGTCGTCATCCTTCCTGTTGAAGGTTCTGGTTTCCTGGTTCTGACTCTGAGCGACAAAAACCGTCAAGAAGGTCTGAACAACAAGAACCACGTGGACCCGGATTTGAGGACCTGGTCTGCAGCTCCGGCTGACACCCAGACCCACTCAGTAAACCTGGAGAATTTGGGTTCAAACCCTCGCACACGTGAAACTCAGCGGCTAATCAGGAGGTGATTTATTCAGCGTTAATCTCCGACAGTCAGACAGGAAGTCCTTATAAGGAAACAGCTAAAAAACAAAGACTCTGAGTAAATCTGTGGAACAACAACAGGAGGATCTGAACAAGGACTGAGCCGGTTCAGGTGGACCCGGGTTCAGCGCTCAGACCGACTCCATCTGTCGAGTTTAGGAACCTCAGACGCCACAAAAGGAAACAGGAAGTGCTCTGTAGATCACTATCAGACTTCAGTTCGCTGTGATTGTGCAGGAAGTTTAAAGTTTTTATGTTTCTGAATATTATAGATCTAAAATCACTCAGATTCACTCTCATGTAGATTTTCTCTCTGACAGATGAGCGTCTCTAAAACCCCGACGTGGTTTTTTTTGGGTTTTCACGCTGATTTCTAACTTCTCTGTTTGACACAATGAAACTCTTCAGACTCTGTCACCCTGTTTGAAACTCTGTGGCCCCTCCCCCTCAGATTTGAACCAGCCAATCGGGTGCTTCCTCTCCTCAGCAGAAACTGACCCCCCCCCTCAGTTGGGTGCAGTCAGGTTTTTCTGGACTGTGAAGTTCTGCTTCACAAACCGAGGGGAGCGTCTGCTCTGATTTATGAGAGTTTGAACAGTGAGGGGCCCACCGCCGCCGCCGCCGCTGCCGCCTGCAGAGACACATGCTGCCACTGCTGCACCTCCTCCACCTCCTCCTCCCCCTCCTCCTCCTGAACACAGTGAAGTGTTTAAAGCTGGTGTATTTATCGTCTCTCAGCTCAGGGTTTGGATAAAGTCGAGCTAAAAGTGTTTATACAGGGAGGGTGTGTGTGTGTGTGTGTGTGTGTGTGTGTGTGTGTGTGTGATTCAGTGTTTTAGGGTGTGAGTGCTTGAGCAATGTGAGAGTGTGTGAGGCAGCACAGTGTGTGTGTGTGTGTGTGCGTGTGTGTTTCTGATCGTCACTTTCAGAAAAAGAATAAAAGTTTTTTTTTTTTTTTCTTCTGAACTTTAAATATTTATGAAATCTGAAAATCAAAACACGCCGAGGATTGTGGGTAAAGTTCGTAACGCTTCGTGGACGTCTCTGAATTTGGAGCGGTACAGAAAATGCATTTAAATTCTGATTGGAGGATACAACAAAGGGGGTGGGACTAGATACTCTGAAGCTAAAAGTCACATTAATTATAAATAAATAAATAATAATAATAAATAAATAATAAATCAATCATAAATTAATAATGAAAAGCAAACAATAATAATAATAATCAATAATAACAACAACAATAATAATAAATGTAATATAAAAATATGAATCAGCAGGTTTTCAGTCTCTCTGAGGTTCACACTCCTTTCTGTCTACCCTCTGTTGTGGGTCCTGACACACAGCTCTAGTCTTGTTTACAGGTCTATCTCAGGTCTTCCTCCTTCTGGTCTGTATTTGACAGGAGAGTACAGGGACCTGAACTCTTTAGTCCTGGACCTGAGATGGTGAAAAGCTCCTCCCAGTTCTTGACCTTCAGAAAGAGAAGAAACTGGCTGAACTGGTTTCACTGGGAAGTTAAACTCTAGATCTTGGTGGATTGGACCAGGATTTTGGACCTGAGTCACATATATAGACGTTTGTTGTAGAGGTGAGCTCTTCTGTTTGTATTCACGTCTGCTCTTGGTCAGAAACGGCGTCATTTGCGCTGATGCGTCTTTTCTGGCGGCGTGAACGCCCGTCCGTCCGCTGGTCTGGAGTCAGAGTTTGGGCTGAAGTTATGTAAGAGAGGAAGGAAAGAAAGAAAGGAGGGAAAGTTCCAGCGTCAGTCATGTGGAGACTAATGAGAGACTCAGACTCCATCGGCGGCTTTCATAACAGCCTCCCTGTTCCAGTTTATCAGCCAGACCTGATCCAGGACTCTGCCGCTGCTGCCAGGACGCCTGTTTCATGTCCCAGACAGACTTCAGAGGAGAACTGTTAGTGTTGGAGATAGTCAGGTCTGCAGCTCTGAGCTCACTGCACTAATGTTAGCTGATCTCAGATCTATGAAACCAGACACTCGACTCTGATGAACACATGAATGTTTCAATCTTCTCAGAATGACGACGTCTGTAAACGAAGAATCAGAGCGAGAGAACAGATCCACTCATACTAGAGCCAATCTGATCAGGATGGATCTATTTAAAACAGATATCTGGACCTCCACAGGTCAGCTGATCACAGATACAGCCTCTGATTGGTGGATAAACCCAAACAAAGATGGCAGCCTCTGAGGGTAAAGTCAGCTGATAACAGAAATAATGACCTTGACCTTTTTAGACAGTCTCTGGAAACAGACTCAGACCCAACGAAAACCTCAGTTTGACCCTCTAAAGTTAAAAAACTGTGAAACTAGTGTTTGGCGGTTTGACGGTAAAAACCGTGTGACGGTATAAAAGTGTAGAAATGTTGCTCTACCGTTTATACCGGAGAGAGAGAGAAAGTATAGTTGTCTGCGCTCGCGAACAGGAAAGCCGGAGCGCATCCGTTTGGGTGCGTTTTCATATATTCACCAGTGTGCCGTGCGGAGTTTGTTCGCTCCGTTTGATTGGTCAGGTTTGGGTACGTTCCCTATAATCACCAGCGTGTCCACAGACTGCTTGGTTTAGACAAAGAAGAAGAAACAGCTTCACTGTTGGTGGTCAAGGTGGACGTGGAGATCAGTGGCAGTACCGAGCCAACGGAGGGCAGCCCGACCCACCAAACACGAGGAAGAGGAGGAGGAACGTGTTCTGAAAAAGGGCGCGAGTCACGACATCGGTTGTCTGGAGATTCTTCTGATTTCAGATAAAAAAAAAAAACTATACAAAGAGTGTCGAGGAGGTGAAAACATCAACGACCTCTTCCACCACCTAAAGATCCCCAAAGGTACAACATATGATCAAAAATCACCAGACTGGTCCGACATTTAGTTCGTGTTTGTGTAAAAATCTGAGTTTAGAAATAAAAGGAAAATGAACAAATGAGACAGTTTGGTTATTTTTAAGACATTAAAGAATTTACAGGAGGAAATTACTGTGATATTTTCTGTTACCATGATATCAGATTTAGTTCAAACCGCCCAACACTCGGTGAAACGGTTTCCTCTGAAACGTCCCGATGTAAACACACGTCGTCTTTCTCTTCAGGGTGGGACAGAAACACTCAGACGTACGGAGAGCGGTCGGTCTCACAGACTGAGTGGATTTTAAAGTGGAACTGTCAGAGGGTCTGAAGTCCAAACTCGGAGTATCGGACAGTTTTTCATGTTCATTAAAAACAAACCCGTCCCAGAGGATCCTGCTGAAACAGGTCCTGGTCTCCGTTTGCAGAAACAGACTCAGGTTTAAGTTAGCTCAGGTCTCATGATAACCCGACTGTCCTCCTCACCTTAAAGACCGTGTCGATGATCTCATCCTGACTTTGGGTTCAGGTCTCCGCTCTGACTAAACTCTTCTTCTCTTCTCTCTTTTTTGGTTTCCAGAAGAAAAGCAAAAGCAAGAAGGGAGGGAAGAACCAGAAGGACCAGAACCACCAAGATGAAGGAGGTGAGTGTTGCTCAGGGGTCTCAGGTGGTCCTGGTTCCTGTCCTGGTACTATGACACACTTCAGGGGAGCTGCTTGATTTTAGCAAAACCAGGATCAGGATCATGAACTTTAATGGAAATACTCATGAGACTAAACATCAGATTTCAGTCGTACGAAAGTTTTTATACTTCGTCACAAAAAACAAAGATTTTTACTTTTATCACAGACTAAAGATCGAAACACTCACTCCTCCTCCTGCTCCTCCTCCTGCTCCTCCTCGTTCCTCCTCTACTCCAGGAGATCAGACCATCAGATTTCACTTGGTCCCTAAATTGCTGGATCGGGCTAATCCCGGTGTTTAGAGGTGGTACAATCTGAATTTAAGCGAAGATGATCCAAATATCCAGAACTTTAGAAGTTTCAGTCGGTCGACAGAGAAGACTCCTCCGACTCCTCCGACTCCTCAGACTCCTCCGACTCCTCCGACTCCTCAGACTCCTCAGACTCCTCCGACTCCTCAGACTCCTCAGACTCCTCAGACTCCTCAGACTCCTCCGACTCCCGTGGAAAACTCAGTAAAAAGGTGATAATTGTTGGTTTCAGCTCTGAAACTCGAACAGTTATAAAATCCTGTCCTCCTGTTGCCGTGGAGACGGCTGTAAACAGACCGAACACAGGTAACACAGGTGTGTGTTTTCAGAGTGAAACAGCTGCTGAGGAGGCGTGAGTCAGCGCTGACCGTCGGGCGCTGACCTCTTCCCGTTCGCCGTCTCCTCCCGTTTACGATCAAACGTCTGATGACAAACAGGAAGTCCTAAAACGGTGGTCATCTGTCTGTGACGTCAGCGCAGAAACACTCAGAATGAAAACAGGGACCTGGTCTGGATCTGCTGGTTTACTGAGGAGGACCTGGTTTAATGAAATAACTCAGTCTGAGTGTGAAAGTCTCTTTGTGTCTCTGCTGTTGGTTAAATATGATTAAAAACCGATCGATGGACCTCGCTGCAGCTCGCACTTTTAACAAATCAATCCGTCAGAGCGACCCAGATACTCTCCACAACAACACCGAGCGGTCAGGACTGAAAACAACAATAACTAAAATAATTATAATGATTATAATAATAATAATAATAATACAGGAAATGATAGAGAGGTGAAAGTGACTGACTGGAGAAGGAAACGTGTGCAGAGGTTAAAAAACTGTTTCATCCTGAAGAACCGAGTTTTAATATCAGAGACTTTATTCTTTTTAACAGACCGTCAGTGAAAACGTCCAAACTGAGAGATTAAAGTTAAAATCATGAGAAAGTTTTTCATGATGTTAAAAATTAAAATGAAGAAAACTAAAGTCAAAAAAACAAACTCCAGACTCCCCTCCGCCACCCTCCTCTCCTCCGCTCATTTCTCCTTCTCCTCCTCTCTGCTTTCTCCTCCTCTCTCCTCTTTTTGCTCTTCGGCATGTGTCTGCTGAGTGGGCGTGTCCTTTAGCATCTCTCTGATTGGTTGATACGACTTGCTGTTCAGTTGTGATCCTGTAAAAACAGCTGAAGATTGAAGCTCCATGATCCTTGTAGCTCAAACCCTGCGGAGGTTTCTTGTGGACCTCCTCCTCCTCCTGCTCCTCCTCCTCCTCCTCTGTTTCTGTCTGAACATCAGCGTCTCCTTTAATCGACCTCACACAGCCTCCGGTCTCCCTGAATCACACAGAAACCTCTCTGATGATGATTTATGTCGTCTGTAATTTTCCACTCTCAGTTTCTGAACGATCACAGAGCTCCGATCTTTGAGAGTTATCGTCAAAAGACGAATAAAAAACTAAAGCTGCTCTTTGTTTAAAAATCAATTCAACATGCAGACGGGCTGAGACCTGTTCCTGCAGGACGACCAATCAGAGAGCAGAGACTGAGGAGACCGACCAATCAGAGAGCAGGAGGTCCGACACTCAGGCGTAGTAAAACTGTTTATTATCAGGACCGTTTTAATATTTCTGATGGTCATGTGATCGACGTGGTCTTTGTGTTTTTGTTATTCAGAGTCTTTCTTCTTTATTTATTTATTTACTCCAGCTGAGGAAATTTCAGTTTGACAAAATCATGTCACATTAGAACATTGAAGAAACCTCTTATATGACCGAACCCCCTCACTCAAAGTCTAACTGTTCTAATAATCGATCACTGAGTAACATTCACTCCACAAAACAAAGCAAAACAATAACAAAACAAAAACAACAAAACCAAGAGAACAGAGTTTCAAATGGACTCATCAGTCACTGAGCTATACTGTAGTCGTACCATGAAGTAAACAAAACAAACATCATTAATATAAATAAAAAACAGCTTTTCAAACGGACTTTTCTACAAGAATCATCGTTTACTTTTGTCATAATTTCTAACTGTATTTTCCTTTAACGTTTTCTTGGCTTGTTAAATTTTTGTTCAGGTCTTCAGTTCATGACTTTGACAGTTTCAGAGTTTCACTCCCACCACAGAGAAACACGTCTGCTTCAGAGTTTTAAATCTGAACGTTTCAGAGCGGAAACATTCAGAGTTTCTCTAAAAATACTTTTAATTATAACAAAAGTTCTTTTTCCAGATTTACAGTTAAAATAGTTTTTATGAGTAACTCAGTTAAGATGTTTATGATGAAGTCGTAAAGGTGTGTGTGTGTGTACCTGTCGATGATGTCATTATCAGGTTGATTGACAGTCAGAAACTCGTCCTGCGAGTTAATCTGCAGACCTCTCAGCAGGTTTATTTTCACTCCCTCTCTCTCTTTTTAAAGTTTAGTTTTTGTTTTTCTTAAAATTTGACAAAACGTCACCCAAAGCCAAAAGGCCCCTTAAATTATATTATTATCTCAAAGTTTTTTAGTTCATTTTCAAGGAGGAAAAGGAAAAATAATAAAGAGTAGGACGTAAAATGAGGGACATTTTATAATCTGAGATACAAAGTGCTTCACGAAAAAGCTAAAAAACACAAAAGTAAAGATTAAAATTAAACTGTTATGTGTTAAAAGACCTTGAAACTATTTTAAAGGTTTTCAAAAAGCTGAAATGAAAATTTAAAAGTCTATCAATTCAGTAAATTGTTGATTTCTCGAGGATAATTAGATACTGAGACAAATGTATATTTTATTAATTCAACAGTTTTTATATGTTCTGTCACTAATCTGAATAATCTTTGGTAAATGACTCCTGGATCAGCTGGAGTAACGACTTTAAAATCAGACTTAAGCAGCAAAACTTCACGACTCTTTTCTTTAAATGTAACGATTTATTCTCAAATATGACGACTTCACTTTCAAAACAACTTTATTCTTTCTTAAAATAGCGACTTTATTTTGATCATCTTCATATTTTTTACTAAACGAGGCTCGAAGTCTCCGTCTGAACACCTGATCCTAAAAAAAACGACTTTCAAAGTCAACAGAGCTCGGACTGGGACAGCATGTTACACTCTTCGTCCACAGGGGGCGCCAAACCCTCTCAAACTGTGAAACCTCACAAACGATTTTTAAAAGATGTAAGATAAAAGTTTTTGCGTCGGTGTTGACGATGTTTTCTTCTGTCCGTCTGCAGGTAAAGGTACGTCTGCAGGTGAGCAGGACGTCTGTTTGGAGAAGCAGCTGGAGCGCTTTGAGTGGCAGATGAGGATTTTAAAGGAAGTGCTCTCAGCCAATGGGAACTCCGAGAGGGCGGAGCTACTGAAGGATCATGCAGACGTGGAGGTGTGCACCCTGGTCCTGAACATCCTGGATAAGGTGAGAAAAAAAGATCAGAACTGGTTCATGATGAGTTCGCCTCCAGGTCCTGGTCTGCTGAGTCCTCCAGGTCCTGGTCTGCTGAGTCCTCCAGATCCTGGTCCACTGAGTCTCCTTCTTCAGCCTGATGTAAATTTAGAAGAAGCTGCTCTGCTCTCACTCAGGAGTGTAATTTAATCAGCAGAGAGATCTGCTCCACATTCATTCAGCAGTTATTCATAGACACTTTTGATTCAGCTGACCGGACTCTCCAGGTCACCTGACCACCCCCCCTTCAGGACTTGGATCGACTCAGCAGCTGCTCTGAACCTCCGTCCTGACTCTGACCCACAGAAACACCTCAGTGTCTGCTCACATCCTCCTCTGACTCCTGTTTTTTATCATCATCATCATCATAAAATTTTTCACTTCAGTCACAGTTTTCTGATCATGTTTATCGATCACTCTCAGATCTACGATGTTTTAAAGTTTGTTTTCTGATCGTGTTTATCGATCACTCTCAGATCTACGATGTTTTAAAGGTTGTTTTCTGATCGTGTTTATCGATCACTCTCAGATCTACGATGTTTTAAAGTTTGTTTTCTGATCATGTTTATCGATCACTCTCAGATCTACGATGTTTTAAAGTTTGTTTTCTGATCATGTTTATCGATCACTCTCAGATCTACGATGTTTTAAAGTTTGTTTTCTGATCATGTTTATCGATCACTCTCAGATCTACGATGTTTTTAAATCCTGAACTCTTACAGGTGAAAACGGAGACGACGGCGGATCTCAACGTCTCACATGAGCAGAAAAGTAAATCAGCGACTGAGCGACACGAGAGAAACGTGGAGGGTAAAAAAACGACACAGACATGTTTTCAGTCAGAAAATAAAGGATGTTTTAATGACTTTAAAAAACTTTAAATGGTTAAAAAAAACCCGACAGTGTTTGAAACTCTGACATAAAGGTTGAGACCTGATCAGATGTGATCGTCTGCAGCTCCTTTTAGAGCCGAGAGTGAAACCTGAAACCTTCATGTGAGCGTCTGTGTTTGTAATTATCTGATTATTTAAAGAGCAGATTTAAAAACCTGAGAACAGCCGACTGAACCGGACGAACAGGAACAGAAAACAGCAGACGGTGCATCACTCCTCATTTTTAAATATGGGGATCTTTAGGACGGCGTTGTCATGACGATGTGGATTTTTCAGGGTCAGGGCGAGGAGCCCGTTTGGACCTGATGTCCTTCTGTTTGGGTCGACTGTCAATCTGTCTCCCCCGTTTGACCTTTTTATGAAGGGAGGAGTCAGAGGTATAAATATAAATCAATATAAATTATACAATATGATAATATAAATCAATATAAATATATTATATAATAATATAAATAAATATGAATATATATATTAAATAATAATAAATAATAAAATAATATAAATCAATATATATAATATGATATAGATAATATATTATGATAATATAAAACAATATAAATATATAAAATAAATAAATAAAAATAATATAATATAATAATATAAATGAATAATATAATATAATATAATAATATCAATAAATAAACATAATATTATAATATCAATAAATGTAAATAATATGATAATATCATTAAATATAAATAATTAAGTATAATAATATAAATAAAGATAAATATTATATATAACAATATAAATAAACATTAATGATAGAATATAATAATATAAATAAATATAAATTATATACACTCACCGGCCACTTTATTAGGTACACCATGCTAGTAACCGGTTGGACCCCCTTTTGCCTTCAGAACCGCCTCAATTCTTCGTGGCATAGATTCAACAAGGTGCTGGAAGCATTCCTCAGAGAGCTTGGTCCATATTGACATGATGGCATCACACAGTTGCCGCAGATTTGTCGGCTGCACATCCATGATGCGAATCTCCTGTTCCACCACATCCCAAAGATGCTCTATTGGATTGAGATCTGGTGACTGTGGAGGCCATTTGAGTACAGTGAACTCATTGTCATGTTCAAGAAACCAGTCTGAGATGATTCCAGCTTTATGACATGGCGCATTATCCTGCTGAAAGTAGCCATCAGAAGTTGGGTACATTGTGGTCATAAAGGGATGGACATGGTCAGCAACAATACTCAGGTAGGCTGTGGCGTTGCAACAATGCTCAATTGGTACCAAGGGGCCAAAAGAGTGCCAAGAAAATATTCCCCACACCATGACACCACCACCACCAGCCTGAACCGTTGATACAAGGCAGGATGGATCCATGCTTTCATGTTGTTGACGCCAAATTCTGACCTTACCATCCGAATGTCGCAGCAGAAATCGAGACTCATCAGACCAGGCAACGTTTTTCCAATCTTCTATTGTCCAATTTCGATGAGCTTGTGCAAATTGTAGCCTCAGTTTCCTGTTCTTAGCTGAAAGGAGTGGCACCCGGTGTGGTCTTCTGCTGCTGTAGCCCATCTGCCTCAAAGTTCGACGTACTGTGCATTCAGAGATGCTCTTCTGCCTACCTTGGTTGTAACGGGTGGTTATTTGAGTCACTGTTGCCTTTCTATCAGCTCGAACCAGTCTGGCCATTCTCCTCTGACCTCTGGCATCAACAAGGCATTTCCGCCCACAGAACTGCCGCTCACTGGATATTTTTTCTTTTTCGGACCATTCTCTGTAAACCCTAGAGATGGTTGTGCGTGAAAATCCCAGTAGATCAGCAGTTTCTGAAATACTCAGACCAGCCCTTCTGGCACCAACAACCATGCCACGTTCAAAGTCACTCAAATCACCTTTCTTCCCCATACTGATGCTCGGTTTGAACTGCAGGAGATTGTCTTGACCATGTCTACATGCCTAAATGCACTAAGTTGCCGCCATGTAATTGGCTGATTAGAAATTAAGCGTTAACGAGCAGTTGGACAGGTGTACCTAATAAAGTGGCCGGTGAGTGTATATTATAGTATAAATAAATATTAATGATAAAATATTATAATATAAATGATATTTATAATAATATGTATAATTCATATGAATAAATGTAAATAATATAAAATAATAATATAAATAAATCCAGATAAAACTGAGGGGAAGAGCTCGATTCTGAGGAAACTGTCAGCAGCGAATTTAGGAAAAAGTCCCAAAAATTAAAGTTTGAACTTTAAAAGTGTAAAGAGACTTAAGATCGTACTTAAGTCTGACAGTCCGTGTTTGTTTACGTTGAGTCCGAATCTGCAGAGATGAGGTCAAAGTTTAAATCTGAGGATTTTCTGTCGCCTCTTTGTCACGTCTGATAGGAGGTGAAGAGTCAGGCGGAGAAAAGACGCGAAACGAAGACGCCATTTGGGGTAAAATGTAAAAGGATTTGACAGACTAAGACTATGAATCATGGGTAATAATCAGTAGAAACAGAAAACATTAACTGTAGATGGTCGGCTCTCTTTCACCTTTTTTCTTCTTCCTCACATTTTCATTTCCTGCAGCTTCAAAATAAAACAATCAAACTTAAAATCAGAAAACGAGCGTCCGTGTTCACGATGATGACCTCTGACCTCTGTTTCTGAACCTCTGCAGAGCTGCAGAAGAAACACCAACGAGAACAAAGTGAACTGACGGAGAAGTTTCAGGCGGCGGAGAACGACCTGAAGGTAAAACGCTGACTCAGCACGCTCCGACAAGCGTCTCCTCTGTTTCGCTCTCTGAGCACGTGTTTGTGACATGGAGCGTAAATCTAAAGTGTGGCGCTGTGACCGCAGGCCGAGGTGAGGACGCTGACGGCGGATCTGCAGGTTTACGACCAGCTGAAGAGGAGAGTCGAAGAATCCACGTTCAAGAAGGACCTGCGGAGGAACGTCCAGGTGAGAGAGTTTCAGATCAGACGATCAATATCCAAAGATAAAAGTTCAGATCTAAAGGCTTTCTGCGTCCTCCAGGCTCATGGCAGCCCAGGTGCATTCTGGGAGTCGGAGCAGGAGTCTCTGGTGTTCGTCATCGAGATGAAGAGTCAGCGAGTTCAGGAGCAGAGCAGGAAGCTGCAGCAGATGGAGGACCTGGTGGGTTTAGAGGAGGAGATGATCGGAGAGAAGGAGCCAGTCTGTGTCTCCTCCTCCTCTTCTTCTCCTTTTTTACCTCCTTCTGTTCCTCCTCCTCTTCTTCCTCCTCTTCTTCTCCTTTTTTACCTCCTTCTGTTCCTCTCCCTCTTCATCCTACTCTTTTCTCCTTTTTTACCTCCTCCTCTTCTTCTCCTTTTTTACCTCCTTCTCCTTCCTCCTTCTGTTCCTCCTCTTCTTCTTCTTTTCTACCTCCTTCTTCCTTTCTCCTCCTCCGCTTCTCCTTTTTTACCTCCTTCTCCTCCTCTTCCTCTTCTTCTCCTTTTTGACCTCCTTCCTCCTCTTCTTCCTCCTCTTCTTCTCCTTTTTTACCTCCTTCTCCTGTTCCTCCTCCTGCTCCTCCCCCTTTTCATCCTACTCTTTTCTCCTTTTTTCCTTCCTCCTCCTCTTCTTCCTCCTCTTCCACCTTTTTTCCCTCCTTCTTTCTCCTCCTCCTGTTCCTCCTCCTCTTCTTCTCCTTTTTTACCTCCTTCTCCTTCTCCTCCTGTTCTTCTTCTATTTTTTTACCTTCTTCTTTCTCCTCCTCCTGTTCCTCTTCCCTCTTCTTCTCCTTTTTCACCTCCTCCTCTTCTCCTTTTTTACCTCCTTTTACCTCCTCCTCTCTTTAGGTGGAGAAGAACTTGGCGTTGGAGGATCAGATCGTCCACGTCCTTCAGCAGAACGAGGATTTGAACGTTCGGATAGAAAACTATCAGACTCTCATTCAGTAAGTGTTTCATTCTGACCATAGGTGATAATGCAGCTCTGTGGCGCCCCCTGCTGGTCTATTTCCAGACCTTCTCAGTCACCTCTATCACATGACAAACACTCCCATCCAATCATCGTCTCATTTTTGGCGTGTAACCTCCGGACTTCTTGACTTTGGCGTTGTTGTTTTCTCTGTGACCTCCAGGCAGTTATCCAAGGAGCAGCAGGACCTGAAGGTGGCGCTGGAGAGGCAGGCCGTCATGACCCAGAATCTTTCTCAGGAAAAGGAGCAGCTGATGTTCAAACTCAGACACAGAGACTCGTGTCCGACCATCCACCTGCCCGCCATGATGCAGGAAATCGCTCCCAGATGATCACATGACCCCTGTGCGGCTCACTGTAGATAGAGACTCTGCGGCCCCCTTTTTATTCTGACCGTAAACCTGAACCGGGCCGCCGAACACCTCTGGGTTCAGGTCTCAGGGCTCCTATCTGGATCTGGTCCTCATCACTGCGAACACTGACCACTTTGACTGTTAGACCCTCAGGCGGACCCTGGAGGAGGAGGAGCTCTGAAAGTCCTGGTTCTGGACTCGAAGCTGCACTCTGTGTTTTCACTGAAATATGACGGTGTTCGGGTCTGGACTCACCGACCCGCTGTCAGACCGTTAGGCTTTTATTTTGAAGGGGAGGATCTCTGTACTGACAGAAAACTGAGCGGCTGTTTTTCTGCGGTTTGACCCTTTAAAACGACGCTTTTATTTTGGTAGAGGAATCAGAAAAGCGGCTGAGATCGACGGATCGATGGACCGCTGATCGGGATCGATAACTTTCAGGCTGATGAGGATTCAGACGGACGAATCTGAACTTTGACCTGACGCTGCGCCGATTTTACGAACAACAGACGTTCGACGGTATCATTAGTGTTTCCTGAACCTCAGACTCTGAAACTTCAGATTTAGTTTCTCCATGATGGAGGGTTAGAGCCATCGTTACTGTCGGCCCACAGGAACGATGGAAAAGTTTAGATTTTCAAAATAAAATAGTAAACTTACAGAATCGAGCCATGAGAGAAAAAACGCCTCCATTTAAAAGACTTAAGTCCTAAAAACAGACGAGTTTTAAATCTATGAGAATAAATCTGAATGTTAATGACAATAAGGAACAAATTAATAATAAAGGTTGAAATGTAGAGACAGAACTAACGAGAAAAAAGTCTTTAACTTCTGGAACAATGTTCTTAAAAAAGTCATTACCTCACTCCAGAGGAATGATGATAAATAATCTCGTTAAGTCGTTTATTTCCTGAACTATGTTGTTGTTAAATTCAGTCCAAAAATCACGAAAATAAGTTCATAAACAGCTGAAAATAAAGTTTTTACTCCCAGAATAATTTTGTTTAATTAACCTCAATAATAAAGTCATTACCCAACGTCTTTATTCCCATAAATTACTGACCTTCGTTACATTTTTTAATGACTTTTTTATGATTTGTTTCTTTAAAGATTCTGTCCTGATAAATTTGTGACTTTTTCCAGAAAAATCCACTTTTTTTAAAACGCTGCTCTGATCCTCCGTACTTTTTTTTCTGACCAACAGTCCAAGTACAAATCAGATCTGAGACGCCAAGATGGAGGTTAAATGACATTTTGATGACGTTTGGGTGGAAAAACACGTTAACTCAGTTTTACACAAAAGTGCCTGAAGAGGGGGCGGCGAGCGTTTCCCCTTGTTTCCACAAAAACCATCAGAAGCAGCCCAGATAGACTTAAAAAGTTCTGGATCGGGTTTTTCTTTGACGACTTTTTCACAAATAATTTGATGTTTGAGTTGGTAAAAAAAAAACGTAAAAGTTACCCGATTTCTTACAGCGAAACCAAGAGTCTCCCAATCACATCAAATCTTCCCTGAAAAGTTTTTTTTTTTGTGTAATTTTTTAGTTTAAATATCCAAAAATCTTGTTACCATGACGCCCAGTTAGAAACTTCCAGTATGAAAATGCCACAGCCGAACAAAGCCGAAAAAAGCCGAACTGTCGCGCTCCCCCCTGTGGATGTGGTCTCTGTGAACCTGGTGCCAAACGTGTCCTGATCCGTGGACTCTGCGTTTATCCCCGTCGTTGTTTTTTCACGTTGAAAAGTTTGTCGCTGCTGTCGAGGAGAGACGCTAACAATAAAAGTCGCTCTGTTTTCACAAGAATTTTAGTCCCAGAATCACAAATTTTTCTTTCCAGTTTGAATTTTTTAGTTTCTTGACCAAAACTTTGAGCAAATGTCGGCATCGCTATTAGCCTCCTGAGATTGATGCTAACATAGCATACACGAGACGCTGACTGTGAGCTCGTTAATGAAACTGGTGTCGTTAAGTAACAGATGCTGAACTGTGGAAATGTGTTATAGCGCTGTTAGCATGCTAGCATACAGTTTAGTGTAAAGGTTTAAAATCGTAATCATCGTGTAAAACGGCTGTCAGAGTACTCAGCGACTCAGCAAATTTCAGTCTGTGCTGAGTCAGCGGATAACGATAAGCTATCTTTGCGGTGGCTCGACTCTTGGTGGCTAAATCGCTGAGAAATTGAGCCCCTGACTTAGCTTGCTACTTGGTTGCTAGCTAACATTGTGTTGACGCAACCAATCCAAAATAGCAGTAAGACCTAGCTAGGCTATAACCAGTTAGCGAGGCAGAGTACAAAATAACAAGCCTACAGTTTAGCTGTAAAGAAAACTGCTTCGAGTTTCTGTATCGTGTTTGTGGCGACAGAGTAAAGTCAACATACGCTAGCTAACACGGTTAGCTTGGTTTCCTGCTATTAGCTATATAATCAGACAAGATGCTATTTGTTGCGTTACTGTACAGTAAATAGTGAGCTAACTTATTACAAGCTAGCAGCTAACCTACTTACGTAAATGACCCTGAAGTATCATAAACGGTTGTTTTATGACGCTGTGAACTGTTAGCCGTTGTTTGGGAAGCTAGGTCGCTACATGATTATTAGCGGGTGAAAAACTTGGGCTAGCAAAGGAAAAGACTTAAAGAGGAACACCGCCAGTCCCCTAACCAGAACATAGCTAGCTCAAACTTACCGACGTTTCAGTTACCAAGTCGGAAAAAGGTGAAAGTTATTTTAGCGCCTGCCTTATATTACAACAAGGCAAACGCCAAAATAACTTTCGTAGATGTAGCCATCTTGTTTCCGCCTCCGATTTTGCTTTTTCAGACTTGGTAACTGAAACGCTGGGAACTCTGGTGTGATGTCATTTTCAGTTCCGATTTCCGACTTCTGCGGTAAATCGAACGCGGCATAGGAGGCTAATTACACAGTAAGTTTGGTGAGTGAGCTAACGCAATCAAGCTAGCAGGTTAACAGCAACTTAAAGTAGCTGTGCGAAGTGCCAGATAAAAGCTAGCATGTAGCTGGTTAGCTTAATCATGACACCCAAGCTTCCCTGCATTGGTAAATGCTAAATTGGACAAGCTATTTAGCTAACTGACTCAGGACAGCGTTTTGGTGGCTTAAAAAACGTACGTAGCCTAATGTCGCTGTTGTGTTAGCTACAATAACTTATTAGCGATAGGTGAAAACAGCTCCTAGAGTTAGCGGGGATGCTAACAGACAATCCGTTAAAAAAAATAGCTCCTGTCTGTTTGAATAAAGGTTTCAAAGATTTTTGTGTTTATTCTTCAGTTTAGCAGGATCAAATTAACGCTAACATGACGGCTTCTGACGGTTAGCTCTAAAACGTTAGCGTGGCTGAAACGGTTAGCCGCCAATCAAATGCCCGCCCTCATCAGGACCTCCAGGACCGGGTCAGTGTGGAGTCGCTCAGAGAAAACCGCTGATTCTGCCTTTAATAAACTCGCTCTTTAGATTTCTGATGGTTTAAATGTGAACGCCGACGCCGCGGTGGTTATCCTCCGGGTGTTTTTATAAATGTGACTTTAGTTTTTGACGTGTCCCCCTTTGAATTGCCAAAAAAAAACAAACCGTGTCAGTATTTTGACACCTTCCTCTTTACGCACGAGCACTTTGATCGTATTTTACCGAGTTTGTATCAGAGAGATTTTTCCTTTAGTTTTGAATTTTCGTTTCTTCTTTCCTGTAAAAACATCTTTAAGTTTCTTCTTTTCTTTGATTTAAATCCAGATTTTTTCTCCTTTTTTTGTTTTTGGCTCGACTTAATAAAAAGCTTCAAATCAGTCTGATCACTGTGAGTTTGATTTCATATTGATTATCACTCTGAGCTAACGAGGTTCTAACGGTGACGTGTTTCAGTCCAGAGTTTCATTTGTTTTTGTCTGAACTTCATTGAGATTTTTCAGGTTAATTTTATAAAACGGTGCATCTATAAAGAGTTTTATAGATGAACTGTTTTATAAATTTATCATCAACAGGCCAAATGAATCTCTGCAGTGAACTTTTCAGGTTAATTTGTTCCTCTTGAAAAAAAGAAAAATCCGATCTCATCACATTTTCATTTCTCAGCTGATGAGTGTGTTTTATTCTGGAAAGTCTCGGTCATTTTTATTATTGTTTTGGCGGTGTTAAAGAGTTTTTAACTCTCAGTTTTAAAGATATCTCGATCAGTTTCTGGAGGCTCCTTCTGTCGGTCACTGCAGTAAACCTGTTTGACCACGAGAGGGCAGCAGAGGACAGGTTAAGTCCTAGTCCTGCACATGAGGCCCTGCAGGGTTCAGACCTGCAGACGGATCAGTTTCTGAGACGTTAGTGTCACCAACTTCCTCTTAAAGCTCCTCTCAGTGAACTTTGACCTCTGGAGATGTTTTCATTCTGCTCAGTACGGGCTGATGGGTTCTGATCTGACGGTCCACAGATAATATTCATTTATTTACATGGATCCTTGTTAGCTACTACCTCTGTAGCAGCTCCTCTTCCTGGAATCCACAAGACGACAGTAAACATTCATATTAAAACAATTAAACAAGATGTTAAAATCAGAACTAAAACAAGAATTATAATGACGTTACATTCCTTTTTCTTTATAAACATGTTTACTTGTTGACCTTGTAATAACAGAAGGAAGAGTCTTCCATATTTTCATCCCTCTGAACACGACAGAACGCTGTCCAGAGTTAGTGTTGGTGAGAGGAAGTGTGAAATAATTATTTAATGTTGAAATTATGATCATTATGACTGAACAGCGATTTAATAAACAGAATATTTGGACTTTTATTCACTAAGAAGAAGGAAATCAGAGACACAGTCATCCTCTCGTTCCTCCTTCCTGGATGTTCGTTCTTCTATCACAGTTCAGCGCTCGTCTTGCTGCTCTGTTCTGGACTAAATTGTAATTTTTCTAAATCTGTACTTGATGCTCTTGACCGCTCAGCTGGACAGACGTCCAAGTGAGAGAGGACGAATGTTTGTTTAACTCTGGAGAAACAGTCCTGAGGTGGAAATTTAGCACATCTGTTTATTCCTGCCAGACTTCTCCTCCTCACAACATGACAGGTCCGGTCTTTGTCCGAACAGATACAAACACCAGAACCGAGACTAAAACCAGTGGAGTCTGTGATCCACCTTTAGGGGGCGCTGCAGTCCATCATTGACCCTCTGGAGCCTCTTTACTCAGAGTCAGGAGGTTAGAAGTCAGTCTGGGGACTCTCAGGATCGTTCAGAGACGTTAATAAGAAAACAGCTGCTGTGAGATCGTGGTTCTTACAGAGTCAGACGTGCTCAAAGACCGTTCATATTTAGGATTCAACTTTGAAAAAGTCCTGAACTTTTCAGGGACAGCTGCTGGAGAGTGTTTTTAACGGTTTAACATCCTGAAAGAGAATCCAGAGAGCACTTTTAAAAAACATCGAATGCATAAAAAGAGAATCCAGAGGTCTGTTTTTACTTTTTAAAAAGGTGTTTTTACTGTAAATGAATCAAAAAGATGAACCTTTATCATTTTAAAATAAATATGCAGTGGAAACAGTTTTATATCTGTCAGAGGAACAACACAAAGGAGGTTCATCTTCAGAACAGGAGCACAGATGTTCATGACAGGGTTTCTACACAGTCTGAATTTCCAGACTTTTCCGTACCGACTTTTAGGAATTATTTTTGTAAATACCTACTATTCTGTTTAAGAGCTGTGGTAATAGTCTGGACTCATAGATACTTTATTTACCACACTTTTTTAAGACCTGGAAGTTGATCAAACTCCTTCCATCCTTGTGTAGGAGCCCTGATGTTCGACCATAATCACAGAGCTGCTGTAGGTGTTTCCTGCTCCATCGTACTGGAAACCTCACACGGTCCGTACAACACTCCTGGTTGGTTTTTGCAGAGTAAATTCAGGTCATTTCCACATTTCTGCAGCCAGCTGCCCCCTGCTGCTCCGTGCAGAAAGCATGTTGGCTCCAGAAAAGCTTGATTTTGTTGTGTGTGATAACAGATAGAGGAGGGCAGATCACATCTGTCCTACACGCCAAAATCTGGTGAAAGCACGCCAATTTTTCCTGCAAGTGAGGCTCTGGACCGAAATAGAAATGAAGAAGCTGGGGGAGGGTGGGGGTGTTTTCTCTGTTTCAGCGACATTCAGATCAGGTGTGGAAACGTCTTCTGTTGTGGTTTTAAAACAATTTTTAAATCATCAGCTTGATCCTGTTTGTTTTCTGTGGAGAGACTCTCTTTGTTTTCACACCGTGCTTTTATTTTGAAATTCTGTCCAGGACGACTGTTAAAGGGATATTCTGACGTAAAATTAACTGAGAGTCAAACCCACCGTAACACCGAGTTAGACCCCCCCTCCAGAGATGAATGTTGTCGACCGCTTCCTTCTCTAGTTATACCAACTTTAGTAACGACCACAGGATAGAAATACAGAGAGCCACGCCCCCAACCAAAACGCCACTCTATAGCCACAGATAATGCTCAGAACAGCACCTAACTTCATCAACAGGACATATAGGGTCACAGACATAGTACTAGACACCAAACATCTTTTTAACTTTGACTCATTTCTTTAGCAAAGAGACTAAACACAACTCACCTACTCTCTTCCAGCAGACGCTTGTTTGTAGTGAGACCTCAGGCCAGTCCATTACGGACTACAGCGGGGTGCCGCAGCTCAAGGAAGAACATTTATGATCATTTCTTTATCGTTTCCTTGAAGTAATAATCACCATATTAATCATTTTACAGACGCGGTAGTTCTTCTGTCTTAGTGTCTCGGTCTGATTGTATTTCCATGAAGAAATGATCATAAATGTTCTTCCTTGAGCTGTGAAACCCCGTGATGAACATCCGTAATGGACTGGCCTGAGGTCTCACTACAAACAAGCGTCTGCTGGAAGAGAGTAGGTGAGTTATGTTTAGTCTCTTTGCTGAAGAAATGAGTGTTTGACCCTAAATTAATTTAATGCTGGAATATCTGTTGGAAAAAAAGTCATCATGAACCACGATGGCTGCAGAGGAGCTGGATCTGGTCTTCTGTGATCTCTCTGTCTCTCTCTCTCTCTCCTCTCTCTCTCTCCCTCTCTCTCTCTCTCTCTCTCTCTCTCTCTCTCTCTCTCTCTCTCTCTCTCTCTCTCTCTCTCTCTCTCTCTCTCTGTCTCTCTCTCTTCTTTTGCATCCTCTCAGATCTCATCTTGCTGCTCAGCTGAAGTCTGGGTCCAAATACAACAAGTATGGATCAGTTATGTGCCGAACAGAACTGAACCGAACTGTCGGACTGAGGAAATGCAGCTTTTACATATAATTATGAAGAAATTTCTGGATGTTTTTAGACGTTTGAAGAAGTTTGAGAAATTCGCTCTGAGAGTGTGTGTGTGTGTGTGTGTGTGTGTGTGTGTGTGTGTGTGTGTGTGTGTGTGTGTGTGTGTGTGTGTGTGTGACCCTGACTCTTTAGCTATTGAGACTAGAAAGGCCTGACACCCTTGACCTGCAGTCTAAGAGCTTTGTGTGCGTGTGTGTGTGTGTGTGTGTGTGTGTGTGTGTGTGTGTGTGTGTGTGTGTGTGTGTGTGTGTGTGTGTGTGTGTGTGTGTGTGTGTTAAAAGTGTGAGCGGATGTTCGGAGATCAGTGTGTTAGCGGCTGTTTGACAGGATGAGACAATACCTGAAAGCTGCAGGTCAGCTCCTGCTGTGTGTGTGTGTGTGCGTGTGTGTGTGTGTGTGTGTGTGTGTGTGTGTGTGTGTTAGCCACGGGTCAAAAGCTCCGCTGTCATGTCACAGAGTTCCCATGACACCTCACAGCCACCTGGAAACACCTGAAGCAGAGAGAAGAGGAGGGAAGGACGGACACGCCTCTCCTTCAGAGAGTCTCTGATTTTTCCTCCAAACTAACGGAGAACGAAACGGAGAAAACGAGAACGAACTTTGGACATCTGGACCAAGAACAAGTCCAAGTCTGTTTCCGCTCAACTAAGTCCAGTTTTCCTTTTATAAGAACGTAAGATTTTGATTCATCAGACCTCAGGACAGTTCAAGGACAAGTGATATTAAAGGAAAACGTCTCAACTAAGTCCAGTTGTCCTTTCCATGCTGTGGTTCCCACTCCAGAGTTCTGTCTGTTTTTAATACCCTGAAGATCAGGACCATCCAGTCCTGGTTTTGGTTCTTGTCCCCCTTTAGTCCGGAGTTTTCTCTGAAACTGTTGAACTGTTCGCTCACGCGGTCTCTCACAGAGTCCTGAACCTCTCAGAGACTTCGCCTCTCTGACGGTCCGTCTTAGCCCCGGTCATGTGACTAAACTGTTGGACATTCACCTCATTACCCCCAATTTTCACCACATTCGGAACAGTGTCGATTTTCACCATCCGCCAATTCCTCCCTAATCCGTTTGTGAGGCGAATTTCGTGGCGGATTACGAACAGCAGGAATCGCGAGAACTCACAAGAACCTGCAGATTCACGTTCAATCTCACGATAACGAGTTGTCTCTCTAAAGACAGACACATAGACATATAAGCAGTAGATTGTGTCCTTCCAGAGGAGGAAATCTACTTCTAGACTTCTAGAATCAGCATCTCCTCATCCATGGTGTCATCGGGGTGAAATGACGTCTAAAATCCTTTCACTTGCTCGTCTCCGCCCGAACAAGCAAAAGGTTGTGTTTTATTTTGAAAAGAAGTTGGATGTTTTATTTTGTGTCTGTGCCCGACTTCCTTTCCAGCACGGGTTAATCTGTGCTGAATTTATCCGCCATGCTCCGGCGTCCAGAAAAAATAGAACTCTTGTGATCAGCTGAGGAGTCCGGCGATCCTCAGAGGAACGGAAAGAAGTCGGTGTAAAT
The DNA here is from genome assembly GCA_962446985.1 of Xyrichtys novacula. Lineage (NCBI taxonomy): Eukaryota > Metazoa > Chordata > Actinopteri > Labriformes > Labridae > Xyrichtys > Xyrichtys novacula. The sequence continues at coordinate 35,483,667 of OY660869.1, read as the reverse complement.
TGACACGTTAACTTGAATGGTTACGATCAGCTACGATCGGAGGATACGACCTTTTAGGAGACGATCAGGATGAAGGTGGAGATCGGGGGTTAGATGAAGATGTTGCTCCACATGTTTGTCCATCAGAACTTTTGAGATGGTCTCCATCAGCAGAGGTGACGCTCTGGGTGAATTTAGACATTTTTATCAGAGTAATAATCGTCCAGAGGAAGCTGTGATATAAAAGATCATTTGAACATAGAATGACACTCTCACTGCCTGTAGGGGGCGCTGGAGTTCAGGGTTAACTTGAGTTTAGTTTTGTTGATCTGATGTTTGATGTTGTTTAGTTTCATCCTCAGACTGACGTCTCCTCGCCTCTTTTACCTGTTGAAAAGTTTACGACCTGAAAACTTGAAACCCTGCGTCTCCACGCTCGCTCCAGTTTCTGCTTCGAGTCTTTGTGGAGCTGAAACCTCAAAAAAAAAAAAAAAAAAGAAGAGGGGATCAGAGCCAGACCGCGTCCATGTTTGACCTTCCCGCAGCTGCTCCTCGTCGCCCAATTAAATCTGAACCTTTGTGAAAAACAAAAAGAGACGCTGTGAGGTGGTGACATGCACCGGCTGCACCCTCCGTATCATAACTGTGGCTGTTTAGCCGCGATGCTAACACGCCACTTTCCCTCCTTTACATTTTTAAGTGTCCTTTTCTTGTGCGGCCTAAAGAGGCGAGATTACGGCGAGAAATCTGCAGTTATTTCCTGTTAATATCGTCTGCTTGTTGGGCTCTAATGAGAGGAGTCTCGCCGTCACTTTAAGAGGGCTTAGCAGCGGTTAGCTGGCCGCGGGCCGCGGGACAACAATCGCACTTTAACTCACAATCACTCACACCGCTTAATTCCTCCTTTCAGAGCGCCCACCAAACGCCAGAGGCACAATTAATCGACGCTAATGGCCGCCTTCAATCAAAGCCGAGCCGCGTCCAAATCTGCTGTAAGAACTATTAATTAACAGGTGGAGGAGGGGGGGCAGGATGGGGAGGAGGAAGGGGCGCCGCGGTTCACACGGGCCTCCGCAGGGCAGCTCATTCAGGGAGGAGGCAGGGGGGCTTTGTGGAGACTCGGGGGCCACAATTAGAGGCTCCTGAATGAGCTGCCGTTTGTCCTCCAGGTCCAAAAGCTGCTCAGGGAGGGTTCGAGTCCCGGGGAGGAGGAACGAGGTCCGACCGACGGGGCAGGGAGGCCGAGAGGTGACGGAGACACGAGTCCGAGAGGGACAAAAAAGACGAGTTAAACGATTTCCTGTGAAGAGAAACCGAAGGGCGACGTCACCGAGACGACGGCTGATCATCACATCAAACTCAAAATCAAGTTTTTCTACAAACACCAGAAAACTCGACAAGAAAGAGAGAAAATCTCTGAGCTGTTTTCACCGCCGTGGACTGAAACCACGACTCAAACTCAGAGTCACGTGGTCGACAGTCTTCAGGAGATCCAGTCTCTGCTGCTCTTCTGTTGTTTTTATTTTCTCTGCTCTTCTGTTGTTTTTCTTTTCTCTGCTCTTCTGTTGTTTTTCTTTTCTCTGCTCTTCTGTTGTTTTTATTTTCTCTGCTCTTGGATCAGGTCATTATGAATCTGTTTGTGTAGAAAAATAATAATAATATTTATAATTGTTAACTCTTTGAGTCAGTCTGGTTCTTCGGCCTGTCCTCTCTTCCTGGTTCAGTTTTCTGCTCCTGAATGCTTCATCTGTTTTTTTTTCCAACAGCGGCTGAAGTTTCTTGAACACAGCTGAGCAGACGTCACTTCAATAAAACTTTACTTCTGATCTTAATTGATCAGGTTGGAACATTAACGCTCTCTCTTATTCTCTCACTCTCACTTTGTTCTTTTTTATCTCTTTAATCTTCTTTAAACGCTTTTATCTGACGTTGTTTTTTAATCTCAGTCTTTTGTTTTTATCTCTTTTATATGTTTCAATAATCTCTTTGATTTTATTCTTTTAATCTCTTTTAGAGGATTTTATCTCTTATAAATGTTAAGATCCTTTTCTATTGAAGTTTAATCTCTTTTTTATTCCATCTTAATCCCTTTAATCTGATTTTGTTTTTTACTCTCTTTTAATTCTTTTGTTTTTTATCTCTTTTTCTTGTTCTGTTGTTTTTATCTCTTTTTACTGTTTTTCTCTCTATTTTATAACTCTGTTCCTTATTTTTGGTATGATTGATCCTGGTGACTGTTATCGGGTTTTTATGATATTTATGTTTTTTGTTTATTTTCTTCTTTTAGTTCATAATTATTTTTAGCCTATTTTTGCAGTTTTTAAAAGCACAGGTGAGAACGTTACAAACCGTGTTGAGGCTTTAAAATAAATATAAAAGAGTTTTTAATGCAAAATAGTAGAATTTAAATCAGTTAAAATCATTATCATTAAACTGCTAAAATTCAAGGATGGATTCAAAACAAATAAACGAGATAAAAGTGAAATAAAACCGTTAAAAAGTCATAAAAGCTTTTAAAATAAAAGGAATCATTTAAGTTTAAATTAAAGTGAAATAGTCAGAGATTTTCATCATCAGCAGGTGTTTTAAAACCAACGGGAGCAGGACGAGTCTCACCGTGAAAAACACCAGATAACAGAGGGAGTTTCCTGTGACCTTTGACCTCCAGGGGTCAGATCTCTTGTTCTGTGTCAATTGACCTGTCGCTCAGAGTCTCTCTCTCTCTCTCTCTCTCTCTCTCTCTCTCTCTCTCAGGTGATGTTAAAGGTGCGTTCAGGCCTCGGCGCCTTTAAACGTTTATTTTATTTCTTTACTCCTATTTTCTGTCAGATCAGCTGAAACTTTAAAATTCTTCCAGATTCTGATCCTGATAAATCCGGTTCTGGTTCAGCTGGTTTGGGTTCAGCTGGTTCTGCCCAGTGTTTGAATCCTCCATGAGGCGTTCAGGGTCACTCAGGAATCACACTCAGACCTGCAGCTTTTTATAAATCAAATCAAAGTTTGGGTTGAAATAAAAGGATGTTTTTGACTGAAATGAAGGTTTTTGCTCAATAATTATTTTATTTTATTAATTTTTTAATATTACGCAAATGCAAAAGGAAATATTTTATTTAATAAAATGGAGAAATAATTTACAAACACGTAACATTTTACCAAAGACGCAAAAACAAAGACAGAAAAATAAAAAACAAAACATAACAAAAAAACAAAACAAACAACAATAACAACAAAAAAACACATAAACAATAAAACGAAACCAAAGCTTTAATGTTTTCACATGTTGAAATAAAGTTTTATTAAAGGTGAGAATATTTAACAAAAATATTTAATAAAATAATAAAATATATGATCCTGCTGTAAATCACAATTATTCCCTTTTTTAACTCACTTGAAAAAAAAAAAAAATTAAAAAAACCTTCAATTAAATACATGAGATGTAAAAAAAATTAATCAAAACATAAAATCACAAAATTATTTTACTTTGAAAAAAATTTTCTGTTTCATGTTTCATTTAGATTTTATATGATTGTTTTCACCCATTGAAATATATTTTGAAATGTTTGATTTTGTGTTTCGGGACATTTTAAAAAATACTTTGGATGATATTTTTATGATTTTTTTATGATATTGTTAAATATTTTCGTAATAAACATTTTGTTTGATGTTTTTTGTTCAGAAAATTGTCGTTTGAGGTCATGAAATATTTGTGTAGTTGACCTTCAGGGCCACCGTAGTTTGGTAGTCCAGTTAATCGGCCTGACTTCCACCTGTCACACCTGCACAGGTGAGACAGACCTGTCCTCTGACGGCCTGATTGGACAGTTTTAAAGAAGAGGAGCTTTAACCCTCAATAATCAGAGCAGCTGATTGGTCAGGACTAATGTAGGTCACACACCTTAACAATGACGTCATCTTTCCCATAACCTCACCTGTGTCATCATCCTCATCATCATCATCTTCATCCTCATGAATCATGAAGGAGACTTCATCTTCATCCTCCTCATCACTGTCACTCATCATCACTTTGATCCTTCCTCCTCCTCCTCCTCCTCCCAATCAACAAAATGGCTGTTTGAAAGGTCGCCTCTGCGCATGCTCAGCGCACCTCTGTCAGAGAGGGCAGGGCAGGTATCTCCCTCCGCAGCCCGCTGACTGACACACACTCCGGCTCCGCTTCAGATGCAGCATGAGGCGGCAGGAAGACCGACGACACACCGACTGATCCGAGCCCGCAGCCCACCCTACAGCGCTCCAAACCCGGCTGCTGCTGCTCCGAGGACCCCCGCTGCGCCGGACCCCCGGACACCCTGAGGAGGGAGACTTTACCGAACCTGCAGGCGGCTGCAGAGGCGCGAGGAGCAGGCTGAGACGCCGCCCCGCACACAGGTGAGAGGGGGGAAACTTCAGCCTCCTCCAGGTGCAGAGACCCGGACCCGAGCGCGGCTTTACGCACACTTGTGGAGAGTTATGGATCTGTGGGGGCCCCTGGGAGTCTGAGCCCCCCTGAAGGAGGACGAGGACTAAGAGGACGCCGATTTGTTCCGATCTTCTTCTTCTTCATCATCTTCCTCACAGCTCCAGGTTCTTACAATGTTCCAGCACAGCAACAACAAGAAATGCTTCACCATCGAGTCTCTGGTGGGGAAGGAGGCGGTCAGCCACGGCGGCGGCTCCGGGGACGAGCCCATCCGGCCCACGGCGCTCCGCTTCCCGGAGTCCCTGCATCCCGCGGCTGCAGCAGCCGCCGCAGCCGCCGGGGTCTTCGGGCCGTGCTTCCAGGGGAGCAGCGGCAGGACTCTGTACTCCGCCGGGCCGGACATGGTGCTCCAAGAGCCCGGGACACACGCGCAGAGCCCCGGAGGAGCGCTGCCGCTGCACCCGCTGCAGATCCCCCCGCAGAGCTTCTTCAGCCCGCAGCACCGGGAGGCGCTCAGCTTCTACCCGTGGGTGCTGCGGGGACGGTACCTGGGACACCGCTTCCAAGGTGAGGAGGGGGGAGCAAGGAGGGACGGAGGGGAGGGAGGGTGTGTTTTTTATTTTTTAACGAAATGACAAAATTCTGAGATAGTTTTCTGGGAAGTTTGGCGCTCAGCTCGGTTCGGTTTTCTCTGTTTTCTGGTTCAGATTTTTATTTTGATCATTTTAGTTTCATGCTGCAGACTCCGGGTGAGTTTGTGATTCCTCAGGGATGAAGAAAAGAGACATTTACAGCAGAAACACACAGATAGATACTGAACTCTCCTCTTTATTTTGCTGCTCTGGTTGATCGTTTTTTGCTCGGAGGGCCTAAAGATGAGAGAAAATCGATTAAACAGCTGATAGTTCACGGAAAACTGTTCGATAATCAATGAAAGTGAAATTTTCAGCTCTGTAGAGAGAAAATGATGAATATTCAGAGTTAAAATCTGCAGTTTGAGTCTGAATTTATTGGTTCATTTTGCAGAATATTTTCGCTGAGGAAGATTTTTTACCCTCTTTGCTGAATCTTTTCTGTCAGATTTATGAATTTATCACAAACACTTTGATTTTATTCTTTTAACTCTTTATTTAAAAACAGCAGCACAGGTTCTTCTTCTTTAACTCCTTTATTCTTTTTTTCTGGATCGTTTTTTTCTCTTTTTATCCGGATTCATTAAAACTTTTTCACCACCACCACCATAGAGTCATTATACAAACTAAATGATTAAAAATCTTCTCAGGATTTTTAATAATTTCTCTTTTATTATTTAAGTCAGTTTAGAATTTCTCCAGCAGCTCCGGTGACCTCTGACCTTTATCAATAATAATCATAATCAATAACTATCTCTAGTTTTCCCACCAGGCCTGCTGCAGTGAAGCTCAGCTGTGTTTGCAAGTAAATAATCATGTTAGAGTCATAAATCTGCCCTCTTTCAACTGGACTTTTATTTTCTTGAACGGTTTCTGCTGAGTCATGATTTTAATGATCGGTTTTTATATTAATCGGTTAATATTGATCTCAAACCGATCATCGTCTCTGTTCAGACTTTTTCTCTTCACTGAGGAGGAAACAGAAACTCGGATTATTGTGAATTTAAACCTTTTTACAGTTTCAGAGTTTTTCTGGATTTAACTCTCAGTAAATTTTCCCTCCGAGTTTAATCGAGTCTGATGAAGATGAAGATGAAGATGAATCGGAAAAGACTCGGTTATAAAAGTCAGACTTATTTAAAAAGAGGAGAGTTCAAGTTCAGCTGAAAGTTTGAGTCACTTTACTGGAAAAAAAGGACAAAAAAAACTTTATTTTCAATCCTCAGACAGCAGCGAGTTTCAGCCTTAATTTAACATCAAAGTTTACCGGATGTGTTAAAATCGTAAAATAACTAAATAATTAATTTAAACAAATTAAAAACTAAAAAGGAAAAACCTGGTAAAGTTGTGAAATCCACGTGACGATCCCACAGAAGGAAAAGTGACTCAGACAGAAAAGCAGCTGAACGTTTTTTCTTCCTGTTCATCCGGATTCATGAGAAAGTTTTAATTTTAATTTGGCGCCAACAAACTTCTCCAGCCTCACGCGCTCAGATGAAGACGATTAATCGTTGATATCCGGTCTTAATGTAATTATTTTTACCGTAAAGTCATTCCGATATTTCATTTGAGTCGATCATCTCTGTAGATTTATGACTCTAAAGGAAATAAACCTGAAAACGAGCAGAAACAGAAACAATAAAAACAGCAGAAAAGAAATCAATAGAACTAAAGTTTGATAAAGACGAATTCAGACACGAGCTTTTATTTATGTAGCTGTCCGAAAATGAGTGAGAAGACAGGAAAATATAACAGTGAACAACAAAACCCCAAAATAAGGTGAACTCTGTATTCATAAAAACATATAAAAATAACCTGCTGTGAATAAACTCGAACCCTCCTTCTTTCATTAATGAGAATATATTTAATCCTGTTTAATCTGCTCCAATTAAAATCAATTAACATGAGATTAAAAACTGGATTAATGATGTTTCCATAAATAGAGGATCATATTTCAGAACACAAATGACCCCATGCAGTAATAATCAGAATAAATGTGAAAATGTATAAAAATATCAAAATAAAGGCGGAAAAACTAAAAGGTGATTTAGAGGAAACCTTTAAGACTTTACGCCTCAATTAAAATATATAAATGGGGAACAAAAACAGAAGAAATATATTAGATTAAAAAGTTGAACTCGCTGAAAAAAGAGTTTTAATTAATCAGAGAGGAGGCGAGTCTTCCAACTGATTTAATTTAATGTTTTATTTTCTTCAACTTTAACGTCAGATCAGCTGAAATATTAGAAAAAACCTTCACTCAGAGTCTGTGGGAATTAAATATCTGACTGAAATGTTCGTTTTATTTCTTCAGTTTTATTTTATTTCTCCGACAGCTTCACTTATTTTTTAAAAAAGACGTAAAAATTGAATCAAATCAGAATTTTTTCAAACATTTTGACTCCAAATTCAGGAGCGACTGAGGAGTTAAAGGAGCTGTTAAACACTCAGAATATTATAAAGAAACTCTCTAATATTTACGTTTATAAAAATATAAAATCCTTCATGTTTGTCAGATTAATAACCTCCAATAATTTAAACAATCAGTGGATCAATAAAAGAGAATCGATCAGAATGATTTTCCACCTTCAACAGTAAAAAACTGTTTTTTCATGAACAAATTTACTCTTTTATGACAGAAATTAACTTTATTAACTTTATTTTGAAAGTCTCGCTCATAGGTTAAAAACTTATTAATGACCTTTGACCTCTGCTGGAGCACACCTGTCTGAGTAAATGAAGCAGGTTCAATTCTGACAAACTTTATTGACACAGGATGACGCAGCGGTCAGTCGTCAGGAACATCAGCTGTGCTGCAGTGAGATATTAACGATTATTACTGTTAATAAGTGACTTCCTTTATGATCTCTTTATTTATAAAAGACATTGAAAAACGTCTGGAAAAGCCGTGAAGGTCGGTTATAAAGAAAACCTTCAGATTTTAATAAAAACAAACACGTCGTCCTTTTTAATAATTTCAGTTTAGATCAAATATCGGCCGAGTTTGAAACATGGAAATGATGTTTTTAAGATCTTTTAAAACTTAACACTTTCCTCTGAAGTATCTGCTCAAACTTTTGTTACAATTTTTAAAATATCTAAAAAAAAAAGTAAAAAAAAAAAACGACAAAATGAACAAGAATGAACCAAATAGAATAAAACAGAAAATAATTTAAATAAAATAAAAGAAGCTTAAAAACGTCTTTGATTATTAATATTGAATAAGATCACCATCATGATGTTCTGAATCAACAGTCAAAGAGCTGTTTTAAAAGCACTTAAGCCCACTCCATCAGCAGATAAAAAACACTTAAGTCTCTGTTTAAATAAGAAGAACATGTTTCTAAACCTGCGGCCGTGGACCCTGAGGGGGCCGCGGGGTTTCTGTCAGAGGGTCCCAGCAGCAGGACTCTGTTGGAGGCCTGTAGATACCTGTCAGTGCTTCACACACACACACACACACACACACACACACACACACACACACACACACACACACACACACACACACAGCTCTTCACCTGTCAGATTAAAGGCTCGTGGGTCTTTGGGGTCTTTTGTGCGGCGGCTGTAAAAACACTCGTCTCCGTGTGAAAGTCGTTTTTTTGTGAATTTGAAGTTGAAAAGATTTGAAACTGCTCCGGGATCAGTGAGAACGTTTGATGTTTTTGTTGTGGGAGAATCTACGGAGCGCAGCAGGAGACAAAAACAGGAGGGACTGTTACCTTCAGATCAATTCTGTTGAACGAAGAAGTCGAGAGTGTTTTTATACGACACAAACTGCCCTGAGGGGAAATTTACCGTTAAGGAAGCGTACTGTCTCATATCATCACATATAACACTCTATCATTTTATACCATAAATACACATGAGACTGCTCAGTGTTTTATGAAAGTATATCACATCTGATGGAGTTGTATCGTCTCACACAGTAACATACTGTAGTCATTAAGACTTTCATACTCTATTACTGTAACTTACTGTGTTTTACCAAAATATGATAAACATCATACATCATATCAGGTCACACCCTGGGTTAATATATTATATCATATTATATTATATTATATTATATTATATTATATTATATTATATTATATTATATTATATCATATTATATTATATTATATTATATTATATTATAACATAAAATGAAGGTATATCGTTTAATCTCACGGTGTATGATATTAACCATAGCTTGGTGTCTCATTTAACTAATACTGCATTTACATACAGCATCATGTTATATTCAGTCAAATAGTTTATTTATTGCACAGAATATACGATATTGTTTAACATTTTACTGTATCTGATATTTGCATTGGACATTTTTTAACTGAGATAATTACAGAGAATTAAAATAAATTAAAAGACAGATTTACAGCCGAGGAGAACAGCACTAAAACGACAACAAAGCAAAAACAAAACTACAGTAAAAAAACAACAAAAATAACAACACTAAAATAACACATAACAAAAATAAAACTGTAGTAAAACAAAAATAAAACAAAAATAAAATAAAACTGCAGTTAAAGACGGGGAAACTGCAGAAAGTTTCTTTTTTCAGTCAGAACTTTTTGCAGCTAAACATTTTCTTCATAAATCAGTTTTTTGTCAAAATTCCAGTCAGATGAATTTTTATTGTCTGTGAGTTAAAAATGTTCAGTTTGACACCAGAGAAGAAGAAAATCAGGAGTTTTTCTTAAAGGTCAGAATCAGAGTTTTCATGTTTAATTTAACAGTAAGTTACCGTTTTAATGTAAATCTTCACTCATCTACAGCCGTGTTAGTGTGTTTATATCAAACAGAGGGACTATTAAGGGACTATTTCCTGCGGCGGATTAACACTCATCTGTTGATCTGTAGTAGGAAATAACTGTGTGGAGAGTGTACGAAGTGCAGAAGTGCAGCATGAATGGTAGAGCTGAGTTACCTGTCTCTCTCTCTCACACACACACACACACACACACACACACACACACACACACACACACACACACACACACACTCTCAGACACATTTTTATTCATTACCTGGAAGCCGCTGACAGCCTCCATCAGATCAGTGTCTCCTGTTTGTGGGCCTCCTTTTGTTCCTCTCCTCTCCTCTGAGAGTGTTGTGATAGTTGGAGCTCCTCTGAAGGAGGAGGAGGTGAAGAGGAGGTGAAGAGGAGTCACTCACTCTTCACACAGGTTACTCCTCTGTTTTAATTTAAGTGTCGTTTAGTTTTTACTCACTTTTTAAAACCGAAGCAGTCGTTCGATCGCTCGCTCTCCAACACCGTCAGACTTTAAAGCGTCCTCCTTTTTAACAGAAGTACGGTGGCCCTGAAGGTCAACTGCACAAACATTTCATGACCACTAAAAATCAATTCATGTCACACAAATTCATTTTATTAAAGGCTGACACAAACGCTGCAGGAGCAAAAATATTTTATTAAACAGAAAAAAATATTTTTAAAACACGTTTGCATTTTTCTAATTTACCATTTATTTATCGGGTTGTGTTTGAGTTAGAGGTGCGTAAAAAGTTTTTGTGTTAAGAAATATTTTTTCATGTCTTGAATTTTTTTTTAATTTCATGAATTTTTGAAAAATTTTCTTTCACATTGAAGTTTTTTTTTTATTATTTTTTTTAGCTCTGCCTGAAAAGTTTTTTGTGTTTGTTGAAACATTTTTTACACTTTAAAATATTTGTTGCACAGGGATTATTATTTTTTTTGCATTTCCTGAAATAAATGTAGATGTTTTATTATCATTATAAGAAGATGAACAAAAATTTAATGAAAAGTTTTTGTTTCTGTAAAATATTTTTACATTTAAAAAAATGCTTCAGCGTTTGGAGAAAAACCTTTTTAAACTGATTTTTTTTAATGACTGTTTTGTGAATTATTTTTGGCGTTTGTGTAGTTGACCTCGTGGGCCACCGTAGCTCAGGGCTCCTCTCTCTGAGGTTGTGTTCCCTGCAGCAGCTGTGCGTTAATTCAGACTTTAACTTCGTTTTAATGAAATAAACTCAAACAAAGACCCGACCTCAGAGTCAGTAAACGGGTCATTGTGGTCTTCACGCTCTGAGGTCAGTCTGGACTTCCTCAGATCCGGTCCAGTCTCACCTCTGGTCCCCGTTCTCTGGGATCGGAGGTTTTGTGAGTCGCTGATTTCTTCTGTATTTTGTTTCCGTTTCCTGATGAAGTGACTCGAACGCTGCTCACAGGACTGTGAGGGTTTCTCTCTCGCACACGCTGACAGGTCTGGACTTGTTTTCAGTGCCAGGGGAGCCTGATGTACCATCTGCCCCTCTCCTCCTCCTCCTTTCCTCCTTTCCTTCCATCCTTCTCTCCTCTCTCACTCCCTCCTCTGTGACAGACCGTATCAGTAAATCCTCTCCAGGGTCAGGGTTTTAAACGCGTCATGGGTCCTCCAGTCACGGTTCAGGACAGGTAGAACTGTCTCCGCCCTCTCTTACCTGTGGTGTCCCTCAAGACTCTGTTCTGGGCCCGGTTGTATTCTCTCCGGGTCATCGGGGTCGTGGTTGTCCAGTCCTTCGATAACTCGATGTGTGTTTTAAGATCAGCTGTTTCCGGACGGTTCCTGCTCTCTGTCGTGTTTCTGAGTGTGACGGAGGATCTTCTCTCGTTACTCTGCGTCTCTGCGTCGTGATTACCTGCTCCTAGTTTGTCCGCCGTGGCGTTTAAAGGGTTAAAACGCTCTGAGTAACAGTCATTAGACTCTGACACACGCCGTCTGCAGACAGGAGGTCAAATATGAGGGTCAGGGGACGGGGAAGGGGGAGGTCGCCGCGGCGGTCTTTTTAAGTTTCACATTCACCTGCAGAAGAAGTCAGGTGTTCAACCAGGTAACATCGTGTTAGGAGTTCAGAATTCATGTTTGTATGAAATCAGATTATCTGCAGCGTGAACAAGGATCTCAGGTGTACAGTACACATAATAATAATAATAATAATAATAATAATAATAATAATAATAATAATAACTTTATTTTTACAGCACTTTTAAAAACAGAAGTTTACAAAGTTCTTTGACAAACAGTCGTAAAGCTCAGAGCATCAGGACATGGAAAGAAAGACGAATAAAAACAAAAGCTCTGAATTGAAGAACAATTTCATTTGTCATAAAAACCAAGAAAATACAAGAACCCTACAACATAAAATGAGACCATGAGGACCAGAATAAAAACATAAAAAAACACAAAAAAAAAGAAATGTAATAAAAAACTCAACTTTATTTCTGTAACACTTCACAAACAACAAGTTCTTCACAACAACACAGAGAAAAAACAAATGAACAAACAGACGAAGAAGAAGAAGAAGAGCAGACTGAGTGACGGTTATAATAATAATGATAGCTATAAAAATATTGTTTTCAATCCCATCACAATCATCATCATTTATATTACAGTAACAATTAATAACAATAATCATAATAACAGTAGCAGCAGCAATAATAAAAGGGGGCAGGAAACAGGAAACAGGAAACAGGATAGTAAATATAAAAAAACGACATTAATAATGATAATAAAATAATAATGATGGTAATATTAATGATAAAATGGAATAACAAAAATGAGCATTAATAAAACTATAAACTAAATTAGAGGCCTAAAAGGTAAAATAGGAAAAATTATAAGTAAAACAAAAACTAAAAGGACAGGAAGTCGAAATGAGATAAAAGAGATAAAAAGATAAAAGATAAAAGATAAAAGAGATAAAAAGATAAAATATAAAAGATAAAAGACATCATCACGGAAAATCAAGTCTGTAAAAGTTTGATGGACAAAGATCGATCAGCTTTAGTTTAGAGTCTCGACTTTTGAACGACCAGGAGGACTTCAGCAGAGGATCTGAGGCTCATTAGGAAGTAAAAACTCTGAAGTATCGATTAAAAGTAATCGATAAAATCTTAAAATCAAAGTGAAGGGAGGCTAAAACTGGAGCGATGTGACGCCGTCGACTAAAACCAGTTAAAAGATAAAAGCTGCTGCGTTCTGAACGAGTCTGAGGAGGGAGAGAGATTTCTTCTTTAGACCAGAGAGGAGAGAGGTACAGAAGTCCAACACTGACAAAATGAAAACAGGTGGAGGATTGTAGGTTTCATGTGTTCACCTGTTCATGTGTTCACCTGTTCGTCTGTCTGAGTCTCTGAAGACGTTAAATTTGTTCTTTTAGGAGAAAAACTGTTTCTGTAAATAACGAGGAAAAGTTCGAACGTCTTTTAAAGTTCGTAAACTTCGCTGTAAGTTTTCAGACTCTTCACCGTCTCATATTTTTATTGATTGACTCTTTCGCTCTCATCTCCATCAGGAACATCAAACCTCCGCGCCCGTCTCTGACCTCTGACCTCTGTTAAACCCTCTGCTGTCGTCACGTCAGAGAAGCGTTACCCAACAGAAACAAACCGTCATATTTGCAATCCGAGCTCCTCTGAGACGTTTGCCAAACCTCCATCAGTCACGGCTCGGGTTCGAGTTTGCATATGAATATATCTTTGAATCTGCGCTAACGTTGAATAAAAGGCGTGAGCGTGGCGAGCTGTCTGCACGCCATCATTGTCGAAGCCGACAATAAGCCGCCTCTTTTGCGTGCGTGCGGCTGCTGCTGGGCGCTCCGAACTCGAGCATGAATTTGTTTTTATGTAAAATCTTCATAAAAAGATCGACGTTGGGAATGAAGCAGATGTTGGATGTGGGTTTGAAAAGCGAGGAAACAAAGAAAAAGGCGTTTTAGCGACGCTCTCGCTCCGATCGACCGCACGCCGACACGCCTGACAAACAAATGAGCTTCGGTTTTTGATTTCACAGCTGAACTTTTCCTGCAGCTCATCTTTCACCGCCGCAGAAACCGAACGCTCTCCTCGGTTTGGCCGTTAGCTTTGGTCGTGAAGTTTTTCATGTCTGATATCTGCGCCCTGAAAATCCAACTTCGATTATTTCGTCTTTCCTGGTTCCTTTAAAAAAGTCGCTTGATGCAGAGGATGGTCCGGTATATTTGTGTGACACGCCGCTGCTGTTCCAAAGAAACACGCGTTCACTTTGTGACGTGTATCGTAGCGAACAAAGAACTTAAAGTGCGGTCAACAAAAATGACGGTGACCTTTGCTCACCTCTCTACGCCAGAGCAGGTGAGACCGCTCCTTAGATAACCTACCGCCTTTCAAACACAGTGACCACGTGACCTGAAACCATGGCAACCGGACAAAAGTACGTGAACACAGGTTAACCGATCAGCAAAGTGACATGACGGCTCCGACATCGATAAACGCGGTTTCCTCTGAATCGAGTCTCCGACAAAATCAGGTCGAGAAAAGAAACAGAGAAAATGTTTGAATCTGTGAACCGACAGCAAAAGTGTTTTTCTCACAGTGTCAACAGGCCGAGCAGACGCCTCAATCACTCCGATAAATACAGGATAAAAACCGTGTAACGTGTTCTGGTGTTGGTGGGACGGAGCGTCGGTCTTGTTCTGGTTCTGGACTCTGCAGAGACTCTTAGTCTACGTTCAGACTGCAGGTCTGATGTTTTAACCATCTGTGACTCAGATCTGATTTTGTCATCGAAGTGTGAACAGGCGGGGAAAGAACACATTAGATGATCGTTGTTGTAAAGTGAACGACCGCACAAAAAGATCGGATTGAACAAAAAATCGGAATTGTGGATCAGAACCTGCAGAGTGAACGTCGACTAAGAGGACTCTGTTTTCTTTTTGACGGCGTTGAGTTTTAGTTAAAGGTCCAAATGTGAATTATTTGTCCTGGATTCTGACGTTCACAGTCTTAGTTTTCGGTCGCAGGTTGTGTTGAGTTGTGGTTTCCTGAATAACAGAAATAAATGAACAATAAATGTATGAATATGACAGGATTGAAGTGTGACTGTGAGCTAAACACACATCACACACACACGTGAAAAACAACAACTTCAGGCTGATTATTATGAGACACTTTTTCTGATTTCTCATGTTATGAAATGTTCTGATCTGTTTTATTATAAAATAATGTAAATTATGTTCAGAGCAAAATCAAAACTGCTCCTGACTGAACACAGAGGTTCTTTTTAATCCAGGACAGTCCGTATAATCTCAGAGCTGTTTGTTAATTTACTGAACTAAAAAGGAGATGTGTCTCTGTTAGTGGAGTTAAATTCAGAAATGACGCCGACATAAATCTAAAAACATGTCAGTCTTTGTTGGTTTTTAAGAAAATAGTTTGTAAAGATATTTGTGAAGTTTATAAGTTTGATTAATTCTCTGTTGTTTTGGTTTCTTTGCTTTTCTGGAGGTCGGTAGATTAAAAAGTCGACTTTTATAAACGTTCTGTTTCTGCCTTTTCAGTCGATATTCAACATGATTCTTCATTTAGTGATTTAGTGTGAAATGTCAGAATTGTGTAGAATATTTGGTGTTGTCATGACTGAGTAAACGACAACTATGAGGTCAAATAACACTAAAGGCCACACGGGGGCGCTACAGGCCGCACCATCACCATGGAAAACAAAAGCGACTTTAATAAACTGTAAATATTGTCGGCTGTAAAACCCATCGATGGTGTGTCACGTTCAGTCCGAGCAGAATCGTATGTTGAGCACATATATGATGGAAACACACGTCTGACTCACCTGTGAAAACATAATTCACCTAAAAACAGTCCGTGTGCGTTTTAATGTGACCTCACAGAGCGAACACGCCGCGTAAGTAACCGCCGCTGACCTCTTCTAAATTTAAAGACGTTCAAATGTCAGTTTTTTCATGAAGTTACTGCTTATTTTTTGTCGACAAAATGACCGTTTATAAATCAGGATAGTCTCTATACAACTCCAATAACAATGTGGCAGCACCCACAGTGCCCCCCACAGGAGCAGGGCGTCATTACAGCGGATGAAATCGATTCCAGGATTGTCTGAATCATTAAAATATTTTTTAATGTCTTAATGAATCAGTATTTCAGTCCGCCTTTGTGATCAGGATCCTTTGACCAATCAGAGTCAAGTATCAGACACAGTCAGGTCATAACTAAGAGAGCCGGGCTGTAAATTTGGAGGATAATTAAAGCTCCTGTGATTTTTAACAAATATGGAGATAAAACAACATCCTGTTTCCTCGCTGACACCCTCCTCCTCCTCCTCTCAACAGTTACAGACGTTAAAAATCACATGAAGATGGTCAGTGATGTCACTCTGTGTTAATAAAGGGATCAATACGTCTGATTCATAAACGTCCAAAAACTCCCTACTGGAGCTTTAATCATGTTTGTTTTGACTCTTAAACACGCCTCGTCTCAGAGCGCCGTTCTTATAACCGTCAGCTCCGAGTTCACACGCCTGCCTGTAAACTGTCGTGTTTTTTTGATGATGTCATTCTGGTGACGCGGCGGCAGAGAGTCGCTGAGTCAGGCTTTAGTCTGCGGTCTGAGTTCAGATCCAAAAACACACACAGACACGCACACAACATGTGTTTGATGAGATTAAGCAGACATCCCAGAGCAAATACGCACGCACACACACACACACACACACACACACACACACACACACACACACACACACACACACACACACACACACACACACACACACACACGTCTAAGTAAACAAACTGTCTTTGCTGTAACCCTGTTTTTCTATCTCTGTGAGGACCAGTTTGACTAAAAGCTTTTAGATGATTTTAAAATAATTCAGTTATTGTTTTTAAATAAGATCAAAAGTTTTAAGTTTTTTAAATTTCTGTCTGTTTCTTTTTTTTTTTTTTTTTACAGCGGTATAATCTGCGTTTGTTCGTGGTTAATTTGACTTTTATGTTCTCAGTTTGTGTTTTTAAATAAGATCAAAAGTTTTAAGTTTTTTTTATTATTTCTGTCTTTTACGTGTTTTTTTTTTTTTACAGCGGTATAATCTGCGTTTGTTCGTGGTTATTTTGACTTTTATGTTCTCAGTTTGTGTTTTTTTTTTTAATCTGTTTGAAATCCAGTAAAACTTAAAATATAAATTGAAATGGACTTTAAAGACCCACAGTTTATTTTTCTGTATCAGGCTGTGAACTCGTTTATTTCTGCTGTAAAGGTCGACATGATAACATGGGGCTCTATGGGGACTGACTCGTTTTAGGAGACAGCCTCTAGTGGACACCAGAGGAACTGCAGTTTTTGCACACTTTCCTCATTTTTCCCACTGAAAATTGCTCGTTAGAGTCACTCGCTCATAAGTCATGATACAGCTGTTATCTTGTTTACCGTAATGTCAGGATTAGGAGCACAGAACCAGATAAAAATGTGATTTCGTGATTTTCCGATCCTCACAGCGTCTCTTTTCCGATCCCCGTACGTAACCCCTGCTGATCTGTCGGGTTTCTCTCCTCAGGTGAGGACAGCAGTCCAGAGAACCTCCTCCTCCACGGCCCGTTCTCCAGGAAACCCAAACGGATCCGGACGGCGTTCTCGCCCTCGCAGCTGCTGCGTCTGGAGCGAGCCTTCGAGAAAAACCACTACGTGGTCGGCGCCGAGAGGAAGCAGCTGGCGAGCGGTTTGTGTCTGACTGAGACGCAGGTAAGCATCGTGTGTCAGGGAGCGAGGCATCATGGGAAAACTGAGCAAAGCCGTTTTGTGTTTTATAACGTTTAGTGGCGTTGACTCCTCTCTCGCTGCAGCTGCTCCTTCTTCGTTCTTCTTCTCTGTTTACTGACCGACTTTAAAATCCTCGTATCTGAACATTTTAGTTAAACTACAGAGAGTCGAACCCCAAACCTCAGCCTCCTTCTCCTCCTTCTCCTCCTTCTCCTCGGTGTATCTCAGGATAAACTCCTCTCTGATCTGTCATCAGGCTGCGTCTCGGGTCGCTGGCGTTGATCCGCCTCAGAGGAATGATGGAGGCGTGGGGGTTGTGGGTTAGTCAGCTCCTCGCCGCTCCCTCCGTCTTTTCTTCCTCGCAGTGATTGACGGAGTTTGTCATCAGGTTTCCACAGAGATACGAGCGAGCCTGACGCTGCTGATTCGTGAATCATCCCTGACGCAGACAGACAGGGAGGAATCCACCAATCAGGGATCAGCTGTCTCTGATGTCACGTGATCAGGTCATTTTATAAAATCCAGAGAAACAGACTCAAACTCGAGTCCACGACGAAGGAAACACTTCAGGGTCAAAAATAAACAAGGACGAAAAGAGCACAGACTGCTATGACCACAGGGGGGCGCCAACATCGACAAAGTTCCTCACTGCAGCTTTAATCTGGATAAACTCACGACATGTCCCTTTATGGATGGATGAATAAATAAATGAATGAACAAAGATGGATGTTTTTAAAAAGTAATAAAAGTCTGTTTTTAAGTTTTTTAATCATTATTTTTTTAACTCTTTGGGGGCCTTAAAAAAAAAGTTACATTAAGGTCCTCAGAGGGACATTTTCGTCCCTCTAAAGACCTTAACGTAACTTTAAAAAAAAGACAATTCATAAAAAATAACAATGCATCAAATTTAGTATTGTTATTTTTTTTGACATATTACAGACCTTGATAAAAAAAAAACGGAGAAGTTCCTGCCCAACATCTATTATTATAATAATTTAACAGTGACGTCATGTAATCAAACGGACATTTAAAGGGTTAAAACTCTGAAAATGAATAAATATTTGATAGAAATGATCAGGAATGAAGTTGATTAACAGATATAAGCCAAAAAAAAAAAGTTGAAAAAATATGAATGTATCATATTTTAGAGCAGATTTAAGAGATGGACGTGTTTTTATCACACAGTGAATATGGACCTGATATAATGATGGTTGATCACGTTTTAAAATTTGGAAAGAAAAAAAAAACCCTGAAAAAAAAATCATCTCATTTGCATTAAAACAGCCAAAATGATCAACAAACGAAAGTAAAAAGTCGACAAAAATGGACAAAAATGTCCCCGGAAGGTTAAAGCTCCTGTGAGGAACTTCTTGTTTTGTGTCAACTTTGGCGCCCCCCTTGGGACAGTTTTCTCAGACAGAAGAAACTCCTTTTTTTTCCCCCGAACGTCTTCAGATAAAATCAGATTATTTAAAGCTCAGTCAGTGACTCTGAGCAGGTCGGTTTTCGTCCCTCAGCCTCCTCGGAGATGTTGATGACGGTGACAGATCATCAGTGTCTGGTGTCATAATTACACCGCGGCCCGTCACGCAGAGACGCTGTGATATTAAAGTGTCTCCTGAGGCCGTTGGCAGCTCTGAGCGCTCTCCGCCTCAGAGTCGATCCGGATCTTTGATTTATTGTCGTTTCGCTCTGACAGATTGAGCAACATGATCTCTTAGTCAGCTGGCTTTGTTCGACTCCTGCAGACAGGCGGACGTGTTTCAACAGTCCTGCATGTCACAGTCATGTTTTACCAGCAAACACACGTTAAATCATCGCGCAGCTCTCACACATTTACGATCATTACTGTCAGAAACAGAAGCAGGCGGCAGAAGGAGCTCTTTGGCTCCCTAAAGGTTTCCAAACTGAGCTGCTAACAACTCTAAATCACAGAAAGAATGTTCATGTTTGTTTTAAAGCTTCACCGGCTCCGTTCTTAGAAATGATCCAGAACATTCTTCACTCTGCAGCAGTAAAACAGGCTCTAATGAAATCAGTCAAACTGTACTTACTGAAAACTTTAACAACGTTACAGAACAGATCCTGGAAAAACAGAGAAATAACCCTGAATTAATGCAGACTCAGCTGCTCCTTCAGGACCCACCAGACCCCATTAAGAAAACCTGCGATTTAGTCCTCACAGTAAAGCTGATCTGCTGCGGTTCTGTTTCCTTGTTTGTGTTGTTGTGTTGAGTTGGTTCAGAGTTAAAACCCTAAAAACACACAAACGTCACACCAACAACAAAAAAGAGAAACCGGCTGAGGCAGTTTTAGACCGGCACCTTATATTTTCTGCTGAGTTAAAATGACAGTTTTTGTCAATGAGGTTTGGTGTTGACTGTAACTCAACGTCTGTTTGTGGTCGGAAATATACAGAAAGGCAGATTTAAGACGACTCTGGTTTGTTTCTACTCTGTTTTATTCAGTTTGAACATCGTCCACAAAAGACGCCAACAGTCAAGTCATTTTTATTTTTATAGTTATTGTCAAATATCGTGCTGGATTTATTAGGATTCATGAATTAAAGTGTATTTTTCAGTATGTTTTACAGTCTAGTCTGGCTTGAATATTATTTTTACATAGAAATTGAAGGTTGAAACTCACTTTTTTAAACAGATTTATATACAGTTACACTTCCTGTGTCACTAACTGAAAAAATCCTGTTTTTGTCAGTGAAGTCTGGTGAGTTTTAAAGGAGCAGTGCAACAACTTTTCCCAGTTTCAAATAAAAACCTTATAAACTTTTAGATAACTGAAGACGGGATTACTTGTCTACCAATGTGTGAAAAATCAAAGATTTCTATTGGGTTATTTTTTCATGTGAAATCTGAAATTAGAGAAAACACAATATGTCGAGGGTAGATCACCAACTCCTGCTGTTTTCCGGTGCAATGACTCGTCAGCGGGGTCTGGTAGTTCTGCCAAATCCCTGACAGACGAAATAAGGAGTTGCTGGTCTACCCCTGTCTGTTTTCTTGTTTCACAGATATCGTGTATACATAGATAGTGCAAACTAACTTATAAAACTGACATTCGCACAAACACACAGAAAAATACCACAGCTGGAGGTGGGGGTGGATCAGAAACTCCCGTTTTCTTTGGAGTAAAATGACTGAAGACAGGAGGCTTTAAAGGAGAACTGCAGCAGCTGTTTTAGGTTCAGACAGAGAGACTGAAAAGACGTTATTTTCCCTCACAGGAAACAGTTTGTTCGGAGTCTTAACCTCACATCTAAAAAGTCAGAATAGAAACAAAGAGCCTTAAGTCCTGAACTGTAAAAGCTTTTTGTTTGCAGCATAAGGCCTTGAAAGTCCTTGGATTACTCTGATGGTTGCTGGTCTACCTTTTGGTTGTTTTTTAATTTTTAAGAACGCCGCGGAGGTCGAGCAGCGTCTCCTGAGTTCTTTCAGGTGAAATTTCTGTGTTTGTGAATCGAGTGTCGTGACTTTAAAGCAGGAATGAAGCAGCTGTCAGTGAACGTCGGGATCCTATATCAGTGCGCTAAAACCAAACTTCAGCTCCGCCCCTTTAAGACGGAGGAAAAACAGCAGAATGACCCTTTAATTCCAGATTAAACTCCAGTATGAAAAAATCGTTTGCTTGTCTGAAACATCTCCTCATACATCTGTACCTCTGTGTGTTTGTGTGTGTGTGTGTGTGTGTGTGTGTGTGTTTCAGGTGAAGGTGTGGTTTCAGAACCGCCGGACGAAACACAAACGCCAGAAGTTGGAGGAGGAGTCTCCTGAAGCTCAGCAGAAGAGGAAGGGCAGCCAACACGTGAACCGCTGGAGAGCCGCCACTCAGCAGCCGGGCGGCGAGGACGTGGACGTCATCAGCGACGACTAGACTGAACACACACACACACATGCACATGTACACACACACACACACACACACACACCTGCTGCATCAGTCAGTGCCAAATATCCAACATGGTCTCCAAAGGTGCGGACAGACGTCTTATTTATGTTTCAGAGAGAGGAGCAGGACTTCACCTAAACGGACAAAACCAGCCTGTCAAACCCTCCGAGACCAACTTTACCGCCTGTTTGATTCTCTGTTCCCCGACACTCTAAAACACAGACCTTCACCTGTCCCTGAAGGCATCACGCTCATGCAAACATCAGGAGGTCGAATCTCCTGAGAGACAAAAACTCCTATCAGCCGCCGAAGAAGAAGAAGAAGAAGAAGAGGAGGAGGAGGAGGAGGAGGAGGAGGAGGAGGTTTTCAAGACTGGAGCGGCGAGATCTGAAGCTTCAGAGAGGCATTAAAAAAAAAAACCACAGAGTCCAAACGCGGTCACAGCTGCTGACTGAACACTCGACGGTGGATTTTGGTGCCAAACGAAGCCAGCGTCTTAAAATAAGAGACGGTTAAAGTGAGAAAGCTGCTCTGCTGAAGGTTTCTGAGCGTCTGTCTGCAACAGACGGCCGCCGCTTCACAGGAAATCTGCTCCACGTGTCTGAGAGGGGAGAAGAAGGTTCCTGCAGCAGGAGGAGGAGGAGGAGAAACGAGGAGATGTATAATTATCTCTGCTCAAAGTTTTCTTGTTTTTCAAACCCCTCCAAACTCTGAGGAGACTCCTGATGTTCTTCACATTTCAGACCCTGACACAGGAAACAGCCCCGTCACACCAGTTCAGTCGACAGAGAACCAGTAAAACCAGCGGCACTTAAATCAGAAACAAGTGATTAAAGGATGAGACCAACTTTAGTCCAGTTTAAAGTTTTCCTCCATCTTTGCAGCGACATAAACTCAGTTTTTCAGGAGGAGCTTTAAAAACCTCTCTGTCAGCATGGTCAGGTGACATCAGAGATCATATTTCTCCAGAATGAACACATGAATCCTCACAGATGACCCTCATTTTTGTGGATTTTACAGCTGCGGTTTTTTCACACACTGACTCTGTTCTTTAATCACCTTTGAAAATAAATTCCTGTCAGCGACTCGAGGTCAGGATCGATCTCTCTGCTCTTAAAAACAAACCCGATCAATCCCCGATATAAAACTTCTCTGTCTTAGTCTACGTTCACTCTGCAGGTTCTGATGCACAATTCGGATTTTTAGTTAAATCCGATCTTTCTGTGCGGTCGTTCACGTTACAACAACGAATGCTGCGTCTAATGTAAAGTGACCCTCATGCGCTCAAAGCACAAATATCTTTCCATGCCTGTTTGTGTCGAACAACGGTGACGTTTGTCGCATATTGATGAACTCGACCTGAGCGTCCACACTGCAGTCACATCAGATACATATCAGATTTATATCCACATACAGAAGAGGCCTGGGTCGGATCAGAACCAATCAGAACTGACCTGTTCACACTTAGATGAAAACATCAGATATGAGTCACAGATGGTTAAAACATCAGAACTGACCTGCAGTCTGAACGTAGTTTTAGTCCTCCTATCACAGAAACTCTAAAGTTCACTTTCAAAAATCGCTCAGATGAACATTTTTTACTTCACGATCTCTTCAGATTTTGACCGACTGATGCCTCTATCTGGTTCTTGTAAAGCATTCTGGGAAATGTAGTCATGTAAAGGTTGACCTCCTGAAATGTGCTGAACATCATCAGGAGGAGGAGAAAAACATCACTGAGCTGGTTTTTAAAGGAGGGTCTTTTATTGTGAAAATCCTCGTTTCCTGTTGGGGGAACCTCTCTCACCTTCAGCAGGTTCTGATCCGCCTCCTCCGGTCTGGTCTGGTCAGGTGTTCGGGCTGATCTCAGAGCAGTTTTTGGACTTTTTATTCAGCTGGTAGTTTTTTTGTTTTGTTTGTTTTTGTTCGTTTTTGAAAGGAGAGTAGGTATTTATGTAAAAAAGGATCTGAAAGTATTCTATGCATCTGCGTGTAAATAACGAGGATAATAATAATAATAATAACGACGACGACGATGATGATGATGATGATGATGATGTGTGGACTGTTTCATTGTTTGTTTGTTTGTTTGTTTGTTTCTTTCACCTGTTTGTTTCTACTTCCTGACAGATTTACCTCATCCTCCTCTTATGTAGCACTTCTTCTTCTTCTTCCTCTTCTTTCTTCTCCTCCTTTTCTCTCCTCCTCTTCCTCCTCCTTCTCTTCTCTTCTTCTTCTTCTTCTTAGTCAGATCTATTTTTTCATCGTTTTAGGATCGAATGCACTAACTGTACGAAGATTTGTACTTCCTGTGTTCAGGTTTGGAAAAATATCAATAAAAAGAAAACGAGGAATAAACGGAGTTTCTGCTGCTGCTTAAAACATCCAACAAGAGTCAAGATGAAGAATTCATAAACACTGTAATATCACCATTTTAAAGAGAGCTTCTCTATTATTCTGTGAGTTTAATTTAAAGTTAAAATTAAAGGAAAATTGTCGTTTTTAAGCTCAAAAATCTGAAATATTTCGTTGTCTCTTCTGTTGTTTAGAGTTTTGATCGTTTTTGTCGAAATATAATCAGAAAGTTTGGAGTTTTATTGAAAGATTTTTACATTTTCAAAACTTTTTTTTCTGCAGAATTTAATATTTTCTCATTAAGCTGCAGACAATGTTGAGATAATAGGAAAAAACGGCGAAATACGCAGTTTATGAAATCAGAAAACACATTTAAAGACGCATGAAGAGCTGATTTTGGACCGTCTCATTTCTGCTCCTGTCGGTGTTTCTTTAATTTAAATACTTTTATATTTACTGACATGTTCGGATATCTAAACCTGCAGATTAAAACCTGAGGATTTCCTCTCGCTTTGGAATCTTCCCCTCCTGTAGTTTCAGCAGGAAGAGCCGCTCTGACCTGGATCCTCCGCCCGCAGATCGACGCTCTCTCCCGGCTGCTGCAGCGGCTCAGGTCCCGGTGTCCCCCGCTCCTCCTGCGGCCTCCTCCTGCAGCTGCTCCGCTTTCAGACCCGGCCTCTTCTCTCTGCGGGACCCGAACCTGCGACCATGGACCAAACACAGATTAGACAGATCAGACAGAAACCATCCACCCTGAGATTAAAACACACAGGTGATCAGATGGTTTTGGATCTCCAGCTGTAGTTCTGGTTCCGTGGTCCAGGCCGGACTCTCGTGCAGGCCGGAAACACTTGCTGCATGCTGCACGAGACCACCTTTGTCTCGGACCTTTTTTTCAGTATGAAATAAGAAAAACAAAAATCATTCGCAGTTAAAATAAAAAGGTTTAATATCAGGATTTTTCGGACAGAAACAGTAAAACTGGATCATCATTTCAAACAGTTTCTCCTTCAGAAAAAAAACGTCCTTATAGGTTTTATTTTCACAAACTGTATATATACATACTATAATCTATATATTATATACAGTCTATGGTTCAAACAGGCCAATCAGAGGAGAGGGTGCACGTGCATCAACCACTAAACTCCTACAAAAAAAAAGTGTTTTTGGACTTTAATTTATCCTCTGATTTTATTTTAAACATAATTCATCAATAATATTTTTAAAACCACGAATTTCTTCATGAGCTGAATAAGAGCAGAGTTTCAGATTAACTCACTTCACTTCAACTTTATTATGTCCCTAAAATGGTCAGATCAGGCTGCAGCAGACACATTTAAAACACTGACATACATCATAAAAATAGATAAATAAAATAAAATACATTTACATAAAAAACAGTTCAGGAGGTAAAAATTTAAGATGATTTATAAGGTAAAAAGAAAATCATATTTCAGTCGTACCAGTATTTTTACATGAACAGAGTGAATAAGATAAAATGCAGAAATGTGCGGTTTGTGGACCAATAAAGGACCCCGAGATGAGGCTTGATCTATAATAATAATAATATGTGATAATCCTCACATTATTGATCCCCATCCGTTATAATAAAGACACTCAGCTGATTATTTACAGGAACGTGAATTAAAATATTTTAAATCTGTAAAAAAGTTTTAATTCAGACAAAGGAAAAATAACAAAGTGCAGTTTTATCATTAAACAAGAATCAAACATGTTTTGTTCAAAATTCTAAAGTCTCTTCTGTAATATGTATATTTTTTACTTTGACCTTTTTATCAACATTTAACAGATTAAAAATCTCTGAATTTCTCTCCTCCATCATTTCTGTTTTAAAAACTGTGCAGGTTTTTTGTTTGTTTAAAGATTCACAAAATCTAAAATCATAGTTAAAAAAAGGTTCTTGTAAATGTTCAGTTTTTCTTCTTTAATTGTTGTTCAGACTTTTTTTTAACATCATGTACAAACAGAACAGAAAACTTCCATTTTTAAAAACCACCTTCGCTCTGAAACGGTTGATTTAACTACAGCAGGAGAAATACACAGGTGTGCTGCGATCCTCTACTTTTGATCAAACCCAAGAAAATATCAAAGATTCTGAATTTTTATTTTTGTCTGTTTTTTAATCTTCGCTCACTCTTTTTTCTTATTTTAGCATCCTGCATAAATCCTGCTAAAAAGGATCATTTACTTAAAGTCAGTTTCTATTTTAAATGTTTTTTTTTTGTGACTCTATGAAGTTACATACCGGATCTTTTCTTTGCATTTTGTTAAAAAACTTAAAAATATGTGAAAAAAAAAGTGTAATTACAGGAAATTTATCTGTTTTTTTATGTTTTTGGATTTCATCAGCCTTTTAAAAGAATTTATTTTTCTGTTTTTGAGCCTCATTATAGAATCTATTCTGCACAAAATTAGCATTTCATCAAATTAACACCTCTGATGAGTGAAAATATGAATTCACGAGGAAACACAGAGTCATACATGTACGTCCATTTTTTCATATTTGATGTATTTAGTGAATTTTTGCTCCTGATCGGATCTTTTTGCACGGAGGATTTCGAGACACATTCTGCTCAAAATGAAAATTTGCAGAAATCAACACCTCTCTCAAACTGTCATGCATTAATAAATGAGGTAACAGCGGTTTACTGAGAGACAGGACATGTTGACAATGTTAATTATTATGAGTGTTAATTGTTTTTTCATGCATCATCAAGGTCTGCAAAGTGCATCGATCAGACGAGCAAACAAACAGATGAAGACTTCGACAAAATACTGCAGAGATGGAAACACGAGAGTTAAAGTTACTACACCTGTGTGAGTCTGAGGAAGACTAACCTGACATAATGAAGTGATTTTAATCGTTAGAATAAATGAGTTTAACCTCATTAAAGCTTCAGACGGCTGCAGCTGCATTGTTCTGATATTAAAAGACAAAAACAGACAAAGTGTAAAGTGAGTCCTGACTGTGAAGGTAATGACAGAGACATCACAGCGTCAGGTGTCCTCCCCCCTCTACCTGCCTGTATGTTGGTGCTGTTGCCATGGAAACGTTTCATTATTCACAATGAGAGAGAGAGAGAGAGAGAGAGAGCTGAAATGAAATAACAGATGGTGGGAGGCATGTAGGTGCACGACTGAAACAAATTATCACCTCTCTTTATCTGCTCAGAGTCGGAATCACAGACGCAGAGACAGGTGAGTCCAGGTGAATCACGACTGAGTTATTGACGGATAATCAATTATCGGACGATTACCCTGGAGATGGATTTACAATGAAAGGAAAAGAGACGGTTAAAACGGCTGATGATCGTGGGGGTCCAAATGTTTCCAATGAGGGACAAGTCAGGAACTCCTAAACCTGGAGATCTTGTTTAAAACTGAGGATGCAGCATCTATGATTTCCAGTTCCTCGTTGAAAGGACGACTGGACAAACTTAGGTGAAACGTCCCAAGTTTGTCCAGTCGTCCTTTTAAGAAGAACGTAAGATCTTGATCCATCAGACCTCAAGACAGTTCAAGGACAAGTCATGTTAAAGGGATATTCTGACGTAAAATTAATTTATGGGCAAACACACCATAACACTGAGTTAGACCCCCCCTCCAGAGATGAATGTTGCCGACCGCTTGCTTCTCTAGTTATACCAACTTTAGTAACGACCGCAGGATAGAAATACAGAGAGCCACGCCCCCAACCAAAACACCACTCTATAGCCACAAATAATGCTCAGAACATCTTTTTAACTTTGACTAATTTCTGACCAGTCCATTACGGACTACAGCGGGGTGCCGCAGCTCAAGGAAGAACATTCATTATCATTTCTTTATCATTTCTTTGAAGTAATAATCATAATATTAATCATTTTACTAATGCGGTAGTTCTTCTGTCTTAGCGTCTCGGTCTGATTGTATTTCCATGAAGAAATGATCATAAATGTTCTTCCTTGAGCTGCGGCACCCCGCTGTAGTCTGTAATGGACTGGCCTGAGGTCTATATGTCCTGTTGATGAAGTTAGGTGCTGTTCTGAGCATTAGTTGTGGCTATAGAGTGGCGTTTTGGTTGAGGGCGTGGCTCCCTGTATTTCTATCCTGCGGTCGTTACTAAAGTTGGTATAACTAGAGAAGCAAGCGGTCGACAACATTCATCTCTGGAGGGGGGGTCTAACTCTGTGTTACGGTGGGTTTGACCCTAAATTAATTTTACGCAGGAATATCCCTTTAAGCCCATGCGGCGACTCCAACCACAGAGTCCTGATGCTCCTAAACCTGAGAGTATAGTTTTGCACTAATGGAGTTTTCACAGATGTGGAAGATACCCATGACATGGACTCTGATGATCCCCGGACCATCAGGGATGCTGGACTTGTCTCTGGTGTCTCTGTCTCTATCTGGTCTCCTCTCTCATGGTTCAGTTTGAACTTCTTTAGTAGACGCTGTGATGATCTGTGTTCACAGTCCACAGTCCATGCAGTGATTCCCACGCCAGAGTTCTGGTTTGGTTTGTTATCTTTCTGCATTATTTACTCTTAAAAATCGTCTTTGGATGATCTGTAAATGAGACACGGCTCGGAAACCACAGAAAAGGTCAAAGGTGATAAAACCCTTCAGTCTTTATTTTAACGTCTTGTAGAAGTTGATCATCTTAACTGGAGTTTGTCTTCTGAGTCTTTCTTTAACTTCGCCTCTCACTCCTTCGGCTCTCAGCCCGACAATCAGCTGAGCGCCACAATTAGCGTCAATCATCCACGGCCTCAGTGTGAGCTGAATCTGAGGGGCTGAGCGGCTCCATAACCATAATCAAAGTATTTATCCAAACCAGTCAAATTAACTCAAGCCCTCCTTTTGAAACCCCTCATCAGCTAAATCAACTTAATTGCTGCAAATAAAAGCAATTAACATTAGAGGCTGTGTTTATCCACTCTGCTGCTGCTGCTGCTTTAAAACAACAAATCCACATAATACCGACAGTAATGACCTGAAATCTGCGGATATATTTACCTAAAGCTTTCCGATGATCCGCCTGTCTGTCTGTCTGTTCCCCTGAGCAAACACGGCGAGCAGCCGGCAGCTTCTTGGCTCCTGTGTGAGGTGTGTGTGTGTGTTTACCTGTGGTTTACATTTGTGTGTACCTGTGTTTGTGTGTACTTCCAGCAAACACACTTTGTGTATCTAAACAAATTAAAGCATCATTAAGTATTTTAACTTCTGTGACAGTGTGTGTATTCAATTATTGTTGGTATTTGCATACTTTAGAGTGTGTGTGTGTGTGTGTGTGTGTGTGTGTGTGTGTGTGTGTGTGTGTGTGTGTGTGTGTGTGTGTTAAATGCTCATCAAAGCAGTTTTGATGGAGGGAAAGTTTGACATGATTGTGTTGGAGAAAAAGACAAAAACAGGGGATTTCCACCTCACACACACACACACACACACACACACACACACACACACACAGTGAAACCCCAAACCTAACATTTCCCGGTTTATAATTTAATGGTTTATAGTGAGACCGTACAATCACTTGATGAAGCATCACTCAGTACATTTCCATGACACTCAAGAAAACCAAATTATTGCCTTACTCCGATAAAGACTGGACAACTGAAGTGGGAGTAAACACCTCAGTCCGACTATAACCGGGGTCTGAGAACTCTGATTGGAGTCGGAGAGCTGTGGTTAAGACACCCAGATAATGTGATTGGAATTTGATTTTCTCTCCCATGTAACCAGCGTAGTCGGAGTATGATTGTAAAATGCATGTATGCGTGCGCCACGCCCCCGTAACCCCTGGAACAAAACCACCAGAGAAGAGGAGTAGCGTTGGTCTCATCTTTAGAAAAAGTAGCGCGTCCATCATGTCGGACAAAAACAATGCTGTACGATGCTCCATCTTCTTGTTTCTCCAAAATGCCCAGCAGCAGTTGTAGACACTTCTGACGTCTGACACCGACCTGCTGTTGTTGTTGACGGTTGGATGGGGTCGGAAACAGCCCTGCTGAAAAGACCCATATCGCCCCCTAGTGTTGGGGAGGAGGACACGTTCACGTCAATAATTCAGTTTTCTCAGCTGCATGTAAACGAGGACAAGGAGAGAAGTCTGATTCAGACAGAAAAAAAAAAGAATTATGAGCTTAGTCCGATTAAACTGTGCATGTACATGTGCTCAGTGTGTACGTGGTTTCTACTGCTTCTCAGGATTCCAACAAGGCATTGGTGCAAACATGAGGAGGCGGTGTCCCCAACTCCAACCCAGGAAAGAACCCAAAAGGCAGGAATGTGGGTCCTCAAGAGGCATTACCATTATCGCAAGGAAGCAGTGACCCTAAATGGTGCAAGTGTACCGGGAAGAACTTTGTAAGGCAGAAATGTTCCCACAGGGTATGAAGGTTCTTATGAAAAAAGTGTGTCCAAGAGGAAAAGAGGGTCCCCAATGTTGGCATGAGGGTCCTGTTTATGTCACACAAGGCACAAAGGTGTGCATAGTGGAGGTGGAGTCATGGAGTCCCCGTGAAAACAAGGAGATTCCCCAAAGGGAGGGATTTTTTTTATAAAGCAAGGAGAGTCCGCATGAGTACATGAAGATACCCACTGGGCGGTAAAGTCCTCACAGGAAGCAGGAAGATTCCCACGAGGAAGGCGAGTGAAACATGGCGAAAGCACGTGTTTCCGCAAAGAACAGATGTTCCCACATGTGAGAATGATGTGTCTTCACAAGGCAGGAACAACCCACCAGGATTTTGGGGTGTCGATGTCCCAGAAGGAAAGGCAAGCCCCACAAGGCTATATGGTTCCCACATGGTATGAGGGTTCACACAAGAAAGGACTGTTCCCAAATGGAAACTTAAAGTAGTCCTCCTACGAGGTATCAAAGGTCCAGAGAGGAAGAAATGTCTCAGCAAGAAAGGAGTGTTCCTCAAAGAGTGAGGAGTCCCACAAGGAACGCTTTGTCCCAACATGGCATCAGTGTCCGTATGAGGTAGGAATGTCTCAAAATGAAAGCGTGGTCCACATAACAAAGGAATCTCCACAATGGCAGAGGATCTCTATCAATGAGGAATACCCCCACATGCTAGGATGGTCCCCTTTTGGACAGGAGAAATCCAGTGAGGATACGTCCAAAAAAGCCAGGGTCCTCATTTGTCAGGAATGCTTCTACAAGGCATGAGGGCCCCCCCAAGCAAGGATGGCCCCTGTGAAGTATGGGTATCCCCACATGGTGTTGGGGTTCCCATACAGAAGCGGTGTCCCAGGAAAGTCCTTGTGAGGTAGACCTGTCTCAAAATGAAAGGGTGGTCCTCAAATGGAAGGACAGCCCCATCAGGCATAAATGTTCCTGTAAGTCACGACGGTTCCTCAATGGCATGATTGACTGCACAAGAAAAAAGTTCCTATTAATTTTGAGGTTACCCAGAGGCAAAGAGTGTCCCAACAAGACGCAACAGAACCTGCAAGCTGCTGGGTCCTGATAAAGACAGAGGGGGCCCAAGTGGAAAGATTTTCCAGATATCAAGGACGGGTATGCACAAGAGATAATGGTTCCATTGAAGAGGGCAGGTTCCCCGAAAGACTCGGAGAGGGTATAGGACTGTTTCCCAGATGAAGACAATCGTCCTACATGGAAGGATGGTCCGTGCAAAGTGGGAGGGTTCACACAAGAAAAATAAACCCAATGAAAGAGGAGTGTCCTCATCGGGCATAATGGTCCCGGAGAGAAGACGACTCCCTACAGGTCACCAAGGGCAGCATAAAAAGATCCCACCAAAAAGAGAAAGTACCTACAAGGTTTTAAGGTCGCCGTTAAGAGGGTGTGTCCTTGCAAGGTCTCCAAATGGAAGGATGGTCCTCTAAAAAGGTCTCTGAGAAGCAAAAAGGGTAAAAAGTTCCCAAACGAAGGAGTGTCCCAGCAAGAGGATCCAAAAAAGTGGACTATGATAAGTTTGTGTAAAAAAGTATCTTTATTTAGTTATTTTTGAAATAAAACATTAAGGATGATGAAGGTTATTTGATTCTACTTTTAACCCAAAATATGTCGTGATAAACCGCAGTAAGATATATATCCCAGTTTGAAGAATCAGATCCATAAAAAACAGTTTTCTAATGAGTTAACTTCATGTTTGATTTAATGTGAATTTCCCGAATAGTCACGTGTAGCAGCAGCTGCCAGAAAATAACGATGCCATAAAGAAACGTCTATAAATGCCAGTGATTCAGGTCCATCGATCAGTTTTTATGGGACACAGTTTGACTGCTCCACCTCACGAACTGCCAGGTAAACTCCTCCGATTATTAACAAGTTGTATGACGGATGATGGGTTAATGACCCTCCTTAATGTGCCACAGACTTCACGTGAACAAGAAAACGTACATGTTCCGAACTAAAGGCTCATTGTTGGGAATGCAAACGAGCTACGTGATCTGAATGATGATCGCTTTGCATAAAACACCTCGTTTGACCTAAAGTACTGCTCGACTTTCTCTAAAATCTTCCCCAGCGTGCCAAAGGCCTGTTGGCTCAAACGTCCCTCCATGATTTGTTGCTCCAGAGCTGGTAGGCGTGATTTACAACCTCTGTGACGGGCTAATGAAGGGTTTTGGCGTTTAGCTGCGTTTATAGACTGGCAGAGCAGGTTTTGGATAGAGTAATCGCTGCCCCCAGATCAGCTTCAAACCCACTTAGACAATGAAAACCTGGAGGAGAAAGAGCTGATCCTGAATCAGCATCCTGGGGCTACCTCACCCCCCTGAGTGTTTCCTATGCCACCACCTGGACGACCTGCTTTGATTGGCTGAGAGGAGCTCAGGGGAAATGATAGACTACCTGCAGACAGGGAGCTCAGGCAGTAAAAGATGTTATTTTATGAATCAGTCAAAGAGCTCTAATTAAGTGTAATGAAGGCTGAGTGATTAGACATGAGAGCTGCTGCGAGTCTGCGGAACAATGATTGGGATAATTACATTTAATCATGGAGAAATTAACGTTTCAGTTCCACACTTTCTCTGATAATTACTGATTTATTTACGTTTGTCAACTTTTCTGCTCTTGGACTTAAAACATCATTTATGTTTTTGCACGGATGGATTTATAGAGACTCGATCTCTGAGAAAAGGACACTAACATGTAAACAAACAAACAACCAAACAGGTTTGATCTGATAAAGAGCAACGACTCCAGCCTCACTGATCATACTGTGTCCTCTAATTAAGTAAAGGTAGAGTGTTTAACGAGTGTGTGGTTATGCAAATAAAAATATCTGCCTCTGATGAAAATACTAATTAAAAAATGATTTTATATGATACAAAGATTTTTTTCTTTATCAATTTAAAAAAGAGTCTCTCTGATTCAACATTAACAAATTTTTATCATCCTAACTGAACACTTTGATTGACGGTGAAGTTCAGACATAAGTCTGCTTATTTACTTCACATTAAAGGGGCTGTTATGGAGGCCCGGAAGGTCAATGGCACATATAAATTAAGAAGGTATGTAATGAATTTTTGGAAACCTCTACAAAAAAGTGTCATTAAATGTAAAAAAAAAAAAAAGGTATTGAAATAAACCTAAAAAAAAATTTCAAGACAAGAAAATGTTTCACCTGAACACGAAATAAACTTTAAAAATTAAGAAATTAAATTAATTAAAAACAAAACATGTTTTAGAAACACCACCAAAATTCTAGGATCCTAAGATACCTTTGCAATTTGATTAATTGATTGATTAAATAATTTTCAGTTGCCTTTGAAAGTTCCTGCCCCCCTTCTCATTTCTCTGACTCCTTCATTTTTGTGACAATATATATCTAAGATGCATGAATAAATATTGAGAACAAAAATATTTTTTAAATTCACATAAACTTTGGCAACATAATATGTTAGAAAACGGATGATTTTATTTCTTACTAATTAATTTATCTGAAATATTTCTGTTTTTAAAATATTTTTGTAATTTTAAATTTTATTTTTTTCTCTTAAAATAAAAGAATCGTCTCATTAGATTAATTTGAGTTTCAAAAATATTTTCAAGTCTAGATTTTATCTGTTGCCTTTAATATTTTTTGTGTTTGTGAAACATTTTTCTGTTTTTTAAAATTCTTTTACTATGAATTTTTTTCCCCCATTTAATAAAAAGTTTTTGTATTTTATGAAACGTTTATTTTCCTTTCTGTTATAATTGTGCCGTTGGTCGTTTGTTTAGATTTTTACTCTCCAAGTTTCTCTTTAAACTCTTTATCCAACCCAGAGATAATTCGTGACTCCTCCTGAAGTTGTTTTGACTCTAATTAGAATTATTGAAGGTGTAAATATTGAATATTTTCATGATGAGGTTATTGGCTAATGTTTTATTGATGCAAACAGAACAAACTAGAATAATTACGGTTTCCTGTGATCCCAGGAGAGGTTTCATTTTCAGGTGTTTTTGACGTGTAACGAGCTCTGTTGTGTGATGATGAAGAACTTATTGGTTGATTCTCGTTGTTCTGAAGAGGAGGAGGAGGAGGAGGCGTTCGGGTTATTTTGATCTCAGGAAATGATTAAACAGGAAGCAGAAAGTGTTATAACCACACCGCAAAATAATCCTGGTGTGATTGTGAAATAAACAAAATAATTACAGCTGTGACGGTTCAGGCTCCTGCTTAAAATGTGAACGTGTGAAAAGTGACAAACACGGATCTCACCTGATATAGATATCATGTATAAACACACACACACACACACACACACACACACACACACACACACACAGACAATTATCGTGTGTTTCCAGGACAATGTGATCTAACCTGTCGTTCAGGTGAGCGGTAACCAGAAAACACAAAAACACTAATTATAAGAATGTTTGGAGTACAAACAGCCGGAGGTCTCAGACAGGACGTCAGTTTTCAGCAGGTAACAGCGACCATGGTTACGTGTCGAGCTCGTCTGTCACCGACCAGCACCTGCTCCCAAAACGGCCGAGACGCTGGAGTCAGGAATAAAAAACAGAGTGAGACATCTGTCCATGAGGGACACCTGGATGATCTCGACTTCATCAGACGTTTCATCTCTTACTTTGGATTAATAATCTCCTCAGTAACTAGATACCTCACAGACACTCCAAACTGACAGAGCAGGATAATCTCACTGAGTGCAGACTGAAGGACTCGACTCTAGATCTCCTAGAATCATAAAAGGTGTGCCTCAGGGCTCCGTCTTCAGACCTCAGGTATTTACAGTTATGGGTCAAAATGTTCCTAATGCAGGTTTACGTCTGTATGCAGATGATACTGTCACATCCTGCTCCACTTCAGTAACAGACTCTGTGTTACCTGATGATGATACTGAACAGCAACTGTCACGAATCTAGATCGATCTTAAATCCTGATAAAACTCAAAGATAAAGGTGCCGTCTACACCAACGAATACCATGATGTTATGAAAACACGTAAAAACTAGGGCTGTCAATCGATTAAAATATTAATTTAATCGCGATTAATCGAATTGTGATCATAATTAATCATGATTAATCGCAAATTGATCGCATATTTTTGATCTATTCTAAATCGATCTTTTTCAAATTGTTATACTTTTATCAACATAAGAATCAACATGAGAACAGATCGTGGATTTTCGTGGTAATGGTGGTCCTACAAGGTAATTCATATGTCCAGTCATTGCATCAGCTGTGTGCTTGGCCGACAAGTGATCCGTATGATTTCACGCAGACCAACGTCCTGCACAATGCTAATCGGCCGACAAGCGGTAGCCACCCATTTAGCGATTTCTGTTTCAAGTTTGCATTTAGTAGAGTTCTCGATCTGTTTACCTTGCACATTCAGCGTTGTTTGCTTGAGGCGGGGGGTGGGGGTCGGGGGGCTCTCTGCATCAGCTGTGCGCTTGGCCGACAAGTGATATTTGAGACTAGACGTACTCCGGTGGTAACTAAATTCAGCTCGACAGGAAACACAAATGACTTTTGTCCTGTCAAGAGAGCCATCTGGCAAGGCTTTGTAGCTGAACTCTCCGTTCAAAATAGTGTTCTTATCCGTTATATCCTAGTTACTGCTCACAGGGATTTGTTTATGTCTGCCGCGGTATCGGTCAGTGCTCTACTTCCTGATTCGCGAAACTACGGAGTACCCCGAGGCTCACATAGCCTGGACACCTCAACAACTGTTCCTCTACAACGGCAAGAATATCCACGCAGTGTGTGTATAGTTTGGTCAAGCCAGGCTAAGGCTTGCGTTAATCGTGCGTCAAAAAAATTAGTGGCGATAAAAGTCACTCGAGTTAACGCGACAATAACGCGTTAACTTTGACAGCCTTAGTAAAAACACATTTAAATATGGATTTAAAACGGTTTTAAGTAACAGTTCAGCTTGACTTTGACTGATCCTGCTGCGCTGATATAAACTAAAATGTTGTCTGAGATGAATCAGTTTGCATCGTCGGGAGGATTTCATCAATCACGATGCACATCTATTACAAACTTTACTCTCTGAGGACCTCGACTGTCCAGATCCTGAACATAAACACGCTAACACACCAACCCGGGTGAGAAGTCTCGGGCCTCGGAGGAGAAGCAGAAGCTCAGTTTTAGATTTCCCCAAGATTCCTGGAATCATCCTCGCCCTCATCGTCTTATTTCCCATCAGCCTCTGTGTTTGGTGCGGTAACAGCCGGCTCGACCCGAGGCTGTGACTGACTGACAGCTGATGGGCTGCTGCTTTGTCGTCTTTGTTTACAGCATCGACAGTTTTGCGTGTTTGATGGAGGATTAGAGCTCATTAAGAGAGCGAGGCAGGCGGCCAGGAGATGATTACAGAAGCACACAGACATCAGACTGTGAGCTCGCTCTCTCTGCACAACTCTGTGTTTGCTTTACACAATCTGCTCCTGATTCAGTCCTCCTATTTCACGCTGAGTTTCACTCTCGCTCATATGCAGTTTCTGTAAACCAACGATATTTTCATGTAAAGAGATTCCTCAAACTTCCTTCTTTATGAAGGAAGATTAAAAATAAACATCTGACCAAACAAAGTCGTGCATGATTTTCTCCGGAGCTTTGTGTCGTATTTTCCTCATGTCTGTTGTGCACGTGTTAGAAACCGTCTCTGTGTGCGGTGCAGGATTATTGAGAATCTCTGCAACCTGATGCTGTCAATGTTTTCATGCCCAGCAGCCGTGATGTGTAAAAGACAAACAGAGTCCAGAGGTGTGTCAGTCTTACGGGCGACACCAAACTTCCAGATTAGTTTTTGTCTTTGGAGAGTTTTTGCAGAGTGCTTTTATTTTGAAATCGAGTCCAGGACAGAAGTTACTGTGGTACTCTGTCGCTGGAAAAACAAGTTATTAATCACTTTAGCTTCATATTATTGTTTTTGTAAATCTCTCTTTGCAGCTGTTTCACAGTCAGTTCGTTTACAGTCTCAGTTTAATCGACTAAACTCATTATTCGTTTATTTCTCTGAATCAGACTTCTCTCCTTGTCCTCGTTAACATGCAGCTGAGAAAACTGAATTATTGACTTGAACGTGTCCTCCTCGCCAACACTAGGGGGCGATATGGGTCTTTTCAGCGGCGCTGTTTCCGACCCCATCCAACCGTCAACAACAGCAGCAGGTCGGTGTCAGACGTCAGAAGTGTCTACAACTGCTGCTGGGCATTTTGGAGAAACAAGAAGATGGAGCATCGTACAGCGTTGTTTTTGTCCGACATGATGGACGCGCTACTTTTTCTAAAGAGGAGACCAACGCTACTCCTCTACTCTGGGGGTTTGTTACGGGGTTATGGGGGCGTGGCTTCATACTGCGACTACGGTGGTTACATGGCAGAGAAAATCGAATTCCAATCACATTATCCGGGAGTTCTTAAACTCTGATTATAGTCGGACTAAGGTGTTTACATGACCTTCAGTTGTCCGGTCTTAATCGGAATACGGCGATAATTCGGTTTTCTCGAGTGTCATAGAAACTTACTGTATGATTTCTAATTCTACGTTGAAAGTCCAGTTGTCCTTTCCATGCGGAGATTCCCACTCCAGAGTCATGTGACTAACCTGTTGGACAACGTTGGTTTGAAATCATCTGAAAAAAACATAAAAATCTGTTTTATTTCTGATCATTTTAACCCTTAAATGTCTTTTAAACTTCGTCCCTCAGAGTTCGGAGTTCTCTGACTCCAATCGTAGTCCTCAAACTTAATCGGAGTAATCCGTTTTTCTTGAGTGTCATGTAAACATACTGAGCGTTTCTCAGATAGTACCTGTCTGTAAATTAAAGTCCTTGCAGTTCGATGTCTCCTATAATCTTCCGCTGGTTAGAATAATAAAAACAAAAACAGGATCACGATGCACCGAGTCGTGTTTTCACTGTGGTCAGTTTAGACTCTCATGGGTGAAGATGGAACAGGCGGACTCTGTTATTTGGGTTCCTGTCAGTGAAAATATGAATAATCGTATATCGTACCTTACCCAACCAGACCACTAGGTGGAGACACTCCAGTACGGTGACTTGTGTGTTTTAGTAGAAATCTTAAAAACCAGCAGTGTAAAAAGTAACACCCCCGCCTGCAGGATCATGACGTTTGATTGGTTTGAGTGACGTTGCACCGAAACACACTTTTGAATAATCGAGGGAGTCGGTTCAACACGCTACATCCTGCACGCCACTTTACGCACAGACTGTGCGCCGCTCAGCTAGCAAAAGGCCTGCTTGAGATGTGTTAGAGCCCAGAGTTTGTTCAGTAGAGACGCAGAAATGTCCGTTAAAGTGTAATTATTTATTTTGAAGATTAACGTTGAGAGGCGCTGATTTCACACATCTTAAATAAAACAGACTGAGTATGAAGCAGCAGAGACGTCATGTGAGAAACGCTGAAGTTTATGATCTCAACAAGAGTCCTGGAGTTTCAAAACAAAAGCTTCTCCTGAGGCTGAACAGGATTGGACAGCTTCCTAACTGACACACAGCTTCCTGTGAAACCCCGCGGCGAGGTGACGTCGTCGTGGTTTGAAGCTGCGGATCGGACGGTCCTCTGTCATTAATTCACCTCTGATACAAGTCAGCACAGGTGATCCCACACAGGTACGCAGCTGCAGGCGGAGGCTCACGGTCTCCTGCTGAGAAAGACAGAAGAGGAGGAGGAGGAGGAGGAGGAGGAGCTGTTTGTGGTTCTCCACCTGAGGAAGGGGGCGGAGACCGTTGGGTTCCCAGAAATGGAAAGTGTTTTAGGTTTATAATCTCAGTTCTCACCTGGTTCACCGGAAAACCCCCGAACTGCCCCCTCTGAAACAAGACCTGACTCTGAGACGGGATCTGGTCTGGATAAACGTGGGTGAGACTTTTGGGCTGGGAGACCCCGCCCCCCTCCATCCCATAGGGAACCGAAGTCATGCTAACCTCCGGGTTAGCATACGGTCCTATGGAGCCCATCAAAATGAATGGACAGATATATATAACTACTGGTCCGCTTTGGTATACGCCGTGGATTTCACATATAATGTTTATCATGTTTAAATTTACATTTTAACCTCGAAAAAGCCGTGATTTTAGACATGTTGCTATAACTACAGTTTAATTTAGAGTGAGACCACGTAATGAACTACACCGCTCGTCGCACTATTTTTGCGTCACTGTCTAAGCTTTGACAGACGACGATGGCGGTGACTTTGGCAAGTTTCACGTCCTTCTTCCAGGATGAAGGAAAGAGTATTAAACGTGGTGAAAACACTAATATATATATATATATATATATAGAGATAACGAGTTGACAGGAGTTGTCAGCTAGCTTTCGAGAGAGAGAAATACTGACGTGACGTCATTTACACGACTTCTTGAGGTCTGTAGTCTCTCCATTTACGTGTTTTCAAAGACAAATAGATCAACAATTACACAACAAACATAGCCTTTATTTACCTTAATGGTTATCATTTAAGTTAAAATACAACATATTTGTGACTCAGGGTGTAAAACAAAGCGGACCAGAAAATACCATAGACCTGTCCATTCACTCCTATTATCCCAATAGGACCTATAGCGCTAACGCGGAAGTGGGCGTGGCTTTGGTTCCCTATACTGGATCTGTAAAAACCCTCACTGGCGATCTCCACCTTCATCCTGATCGTCTCCTAAAAGGTCGTATCCTCCAATCATAGCTGATCGTAACCATTCAAGTTAACGTGTCAATTTACACCGACTTCTTTCCGTTCCTCTGCGGATCGCCGGACTCCTCAGCTGATCTCAAGAGTTCTATTTTTTCTGGACGCCGGAGCATGGCGGATAAATTCAGCACAGATTAACCCGTGCTGGAAAGGAAGTCGGGCACAGACACAAAATAAAACATCCGGCTTCTTTTCAAAATAAAGGAGGATCGTATTTCACACCAAAAATAGATGCTTCTTTAACGTCTTCCTGCTTAGACCACCTTTAAAGTAAACAGCTGAGACGACGGAGGACCAACCCAGAGCCGAGAGGGGAGGAAAAGGGGCGGGGACATGGACTTTCCAGATCCCTGATTGGC
Organism: Xyrichtys novacula; assembly: GCA_962446985.1. Lineage (NCBI taxonomy): Eukaryota > Metazoa > Chordata > Actinopteri > Labriformes > Labridae > Xyrichtys > Xyrichtys novacula. The sequence goes on along the minus strand of OY660869.1, from coordinate 35,443,307 downwards.
AGCCTTAGCCGGACCGATGAACCTTTGTGGTCCTGGATGTTGGAGGACTTGTCTTTTTAACCCCTCTAAAGTCACTCTCATGTGAGTTCGATCAGTTTCTCACACCTTTACGTCCACTCAGTGTCACAGACCTGTTGTGCGGTTTTCAACAGAGCGACTCGAACGCTCGTGTTTGTGGCGGTGATGTTTCTCAGGTACGGCGAGCGTCTGTGCGGCTCAGCTGTGTTTACCTTCACAAACTTTCACTAACTGGGATAAAAGCTTCAATCAGACAACAAATTGCTGCAGCAGGAGCCGCAACCCTCGCTACCGTTTACCTCGCCGTCGCTAATTAACCCCTCTCACCCGCTCACGCCAGACACTTTCCTGGCAAACGTGACGAATTTGATTCAAACGAGCTCTCTCTTCTCGTTAGCGCACCTGTGCTCTTCTGCGCCTAATTAAAAGCAGAATCCTGCAAATTTCTGCATCCGCTGACGCTAGCTCTGTTATCAAATACTGAGCAAGGTAGAAGTGTGCTAATTAATGTTAGAAAGAGGGTGGGATGCTCGCTCATTAGCATAACGCAGCGCAGGAAGAGAAACAACAGGACCTCCGACAGTCGTCTCGTTTCGGGCCCTGGAGACGTTTTAACACCCAGACTGGGTTCCTCCTCTGCTCCTGGTGTTCGTCTGCTTTAGTTAGACCTCGAACTCTATTCTGAGTCAGGAACCGGGTGTGAGATCAGATCCTGGCGGCTTCAAGGTGAATATTCAGTATTTTCTCCATGTGCAAATAATGTTTGATTCCAGTGATGCCAGCTGGGTGCTAATCACATTCAACACAAAGGAAAATTGAATATTGCAACAATTAGCAGGTTTGATGGAGACAGTCACACAGCCGAGCTGCAGAGCTTATATTTAACTCTAATAAATGACTAAAACAGTGTCTGAGGAATTGTAATTAGGCTCGGGGAGAGGTGTAAAGAGGGGAGAAACACTGCTGGAAACTAAACACTGAGTGAGACGGAGAATAATGTTCAGACGGGAAACTTAGAAACATCTACATCTGAAAGAAAAACTAAAAAAAAAATATATTTCTGAACTTTTTATGAGCTGGAACTGAATTCCTACAGATAAACACACCCGATCAAAGACGATCAATACATGCCGTCAAATATCAGAGACGTAACTTAAATAAATTATGATCAGATATCCTCAAACGTTAAAGAACGATCGTAATAAATAGATAAATGAGTCTGTGGTAAATAAAGTTGTTTTAGAGGAACAACCAAACAAAGAAAACATCCGGAGGAACATCGACAACTCATGAGGTGAACGTCCAACAGGTTAGTCACATGACCGGGTCTAAGGCGGACCTGCAGAGAGGCGGAGTCTCTCAGAAGGAAAGATGGGAGAGGTTCAGGACTCTGTGAGAGACGGCGTGAGCGAACGGTTCAACAGTTTGAGTGGATTTCATCGTCTACAGAACATCAGAGGATCCAGGACTCTGGAGTGGGAATCACCACATGGACAGAACAACTGGACTTAGTGGAGACGTTTCGCAAGTTAGTCCAGTTGTCCTTTCAACACAGAACTGAAAATCATAGATGCTGCATCACTTTAAACACCGTAGACGATGAATCAAAATGTTGTTATTCTTTTTGGAGATCATGGACTCTGGACCCTCCACTCTGAAAAGGATTATTAATTCAGGATCGATGGTGACTCCTCTGGACCCGGGTCCTTTCAAAGTGGACCTAATAAACCCTGTTATTGGAGCTGTAAAGTTTTGGGCGGTTGGTTTGGTTCTTGTGGCAGGTAGACCAGGTGGATCAGGTCCCTCCTTGTTTTCTCGGCTGTCGTTGTTGTTGTTTTCTTCCGCTTCATCCTGGTCCGGGTCGCAGGGGCAGCAGCTTCAGGGAAGTCTGTAAATCTGGACTCTGATAGTCTTCACTGACTCAGGTTCACCCCCAATCTCCACCGCATCCTGAACGTCTATGAAAAGGTCGTATCCGCCAATCGAAGGTAAACAAACGGGTCAGAACACTCTTTTGGAAAGGACAACTGGACTTCAACGTCGTCCTTGTGTTCGTTGTTTTCTTCCTCTTCATCCTGGTCCGGGTCGTGGGGGCAGCATCTTCAGGAGGGAAGCCCAGACGGCCCTCACCTCGGCCACTTCCACCAGCTCCTCTGGGGGGATTCCCAGGCGCTCCCAGGCCAGGCGAGAGATCTAATCCCTCCACCTGGTCCTGGGCCGGCCACGAGGTCTCCGCCCGGAACACCTCTAACGGGAGGCGTCCAGAAGGCGTCCTAACACCTCAGCTGACTCCTCTTGACGTGGAGGAGCAGAGGTTCTCCTCTGAGCTCCTCCCGAGTGTCCGAGCTCCTTCCCCTATCTCTAAGGCTGAGCCCGGACACCCTGAGGAGGAAACCCATTTCAGCCGCTTGTATCTGCGATCTTGTTCTTTCGGTCATTACCCAAAGTTCATGACCATAGGTGAGGATCGGCACGGAGATCGACCGGTAAATCCAGAGTCTCTCCTCACGGCTCAGCTCTTTCTTCACCACGACTGATCGTCTCGGTTGTTAAATTTTAAAACACGATAAATCCCGTCATGTTAAAAAAGTCCTTAGTTTTTCTCTGAGATCCACAGGACAGGTGCTGTCACACTCATCAGACTTCATCACCATAAAAGATTTTATGAGTGTCAATCACGGCGCTTTTATAGATGTTCTGTCAGTAATGATCTCAGGACTGTATGAAATGAATTCTCTTAAAGAGAGACGCTGAGCTGTAGTTTTTATTCAGTAAGTGATGACAGTCTCAGTCAGACGTGAATAAACTGTAAAACAGAGAAGATTTACGAGCCGCTGGTTAAAAACGTGAGGATGGAGCTTTTTAGTTTTGGCTGCAGAGCAAATTAAAGACGCGTGTTTGACTTCATCAAAGTGATTCATCTTCACATGAATTCAGATGGAAAATAAAGCTGCTGTCAACGCGGCAGTGTTGTTTTCGTCAGGCAGGACGAAAACTTAAATGACGACGTCAGACCCCTTTTTTCCTTGACGAAAATGAGACTAAGACGAACGTCACCAAAGCTCTGTAAAGACTAAAATGTGACGAAAATTATATTCATTTTCGTCAGACGAGAACGAGACGAGACTACATTGTTATTAGGTGGACGAACAAAGTTTCAAAACATGCTTTTTTTTTGTCCTAACAGTCACGCCCCCATCACACACGCACCAAAGCCTCACTCGCGCACACTCATACACATACACAGAGCGGCAGGTGGACGAGGCGCGCACACACACACACACACACA
>OY660869.1:35420000-35435000 GCA_962446985.1 Xyrichtys novacula | reverse complement strand
AAAAACAAAAAAATATTTCTAAAACATGAAAAATATTTCCAAATAAATAAATAAAATAATGATAAGTATTTTTATTATCTTTAAAAAGTGACAAAACATTTAATTAAAAGAAAAAAGTTTATTAATGTTAAAATTTCAAAGTCTCATTTAAACTGGAGACCCAAACCAGCTCTCAGTGGTGAAACAGGAAAAGAGGCGGAGCCAAAGCGGGCTTAAAGGCAGGTACTACAAACCCACCTGCTAATCAAAGTAACCCCGCCCCCAATCATGCAAATTCATGCTCAGCTTCTCGCCTTCCATCGACAATCTTCAAACTTTATGACTGTTTTTCACTCATTAAATCACAAATGTTTACTTATTTACATTCAGCGTAATTAATAGGATATTTGTTAAAGTTATAGCTTAAAATTTGTTTATCTCTTTTATGACTTTGTTTTGATAAAATCCTGCGTCTGTCTTTAAAACCTTTTTGTGGCAGCAGCACCTCAGTGTTATCTCATCCTTAAATTGTGAGCTACATTAATAACTAACGAGGGTGTTTACGAGCACATGATGAATTCAGACTCTTGTGTTGTTGTTCAGTATATCCAGAGAAATCTACGTGCATGGATCTCAGGTGTGTGTGTGTGTGTGTGTGTGATGTCATCAGGAGGCGCCCAGCAGATGTTCGTGCTTCTTGGCGAGTGTCCAAATCAATTATCCCACCTTCATACTCTCACACACTCACACACACTCTCACACACCTCAGCTCTCTCTCATCAGAGGTGTGAACGAGGTAAGCAGCTCCGCTTCCATATTTCAGAAGATTCACCGTTTTTCTGTTTGTAAATCTGTCGTTAAAGACAAATGTTCTTTTTTTTTGTATGTGACATTTCTTAAAAGGACGCCGTCATTAAAAGAAGAAAGGCCTCTGGGTATGAGGCTCGTACCTGCTGCAGGTGTGAACCCTGAAGGTCTGCAGGGAGTCTGAGGAGGTCAGGGTACGAGTGCGGCGGCCGCGACAAAGTCACATGACCGAAAACAGCGACTGTGACGTAATAATGTTGTTTTTTAAACTCCAGCTCTGAATAAAGAGGAACACAGTGAAGCGACTGATTTAAAATCCACTCACCCGTGAGACCGGCAGCTTTTTAAAAAGTGTTTATGACTGTTTATATAAAATAAAGTGAAAAAAGTTCGTCTTTGGAAAAGTCATATTTTTTTTCAATGTTAACTCCATCAATAATAAATCTGATAAAACACAGAAACGTATGAAAATCCCCCAAATAAAGCAGCATGTTGACAGGAAGTCGTCCTCGTTATGAGCTCGGATTGTTTTTTCCTTCTCACCTGTGGAAGAGCCGGAGGTGTCATCTCCGCCGCCTCAGGTGAGGAAACAATGTCACCTTCCCTCTCTGGCTGTCTCCTAAACAACCATCAGTGCTGTGATCCTAACACACACACACACACACACACACACACACACACACACACACACACACACACACACGCTCATATAAATAAAGGATTCAACATCCCGGCTGTGAAAAGGTGTCTCTTCTCGCTCTCTGTTTAATTTATTATCTGGAGTTTTTCTGGTCGTTGCTCTTTCTGAATGAACAGACTTAAAGTGGACCTTATCATGTTCAGGATCGGGTCAGAAACAGAACTTTATGTTCTGGATGAAGAGACCAGACTACAGCGGTACAGTTTGAAGCTCTTACATACCTCGCTGGTTCACTCTGGTCTGAATCGTGGATCATGAACCTTTTCTTTCCAAAACAGTTTTCCATGATCATCTCTCAAAACTTGCTCAGCTCGATGTCGTGACTTACTGTCAAATCCACTCGCTTCGTGAGACCGACAGTTTTCCGGATCTTCTCTATCCCACAGCGTGGATTATGCTGCATTCGAGTTACCTCAGAAGTCAGAAGTCTGAGCTGAAAATGACGTCACACCCGAGTTCCCAGTGTTTCAGTTACCAAGTCAGAAAAAAGCAAAATCGGAGAAACAAGATGGCGACATCTACGAAAGTTATTTCAGTGCTTGCCTTGTCCGGATATAAGGCAAGCGCTAAAATAACTTTCGTTATAACTTGACGGAGGCTGCCAACTTTGTTTTGGTCTGTGGGCCAATCAGAAACAGTTTTTGTGATCAGCTGACCTGTGAAGCTCTAGTGTGAGATCCTGTTCTGTCCTGAGTTTGAGTTATTATTATAATACAGGGCGGCTGTGTCATGTGACTGAACTCGAGTTCGTCTGTGAAGGTTTTTGTTTCGGAGGTGTTCCATGTGCTGACTCAGCCTCGCTGTATTTTACAGGTCTGTTGTGTAAATAGTAACACCCCTGATTGTGAGTCACTGTGCCGTCTAACCCGCTCCGTTAACTTCAGGTCCTTTTATCTCGTTTCAGTCGGGCTCTGTGTTTCTGTCCGTCAGATTTTCGCAGATTTACCGAGTCGCCTGTGTCCGGTCCATCAGTCGACTTAAAAACCAGACCTGGACCGACTTTAGTTTTGAGGCATAATGTCAGGTGACCATACGTCCTCTTTTACCAGGACATGTCCTCTTTTTTGAGGGCTTTATAACATCCTTCAAATGTCTGCGGTTTTGTACGAGATTCTGTGTTATTCTCCACTTACTGAGTTAGAAGCGCGTAAAAGAGACTCGATCTGACAGGAAAAACTATCAAAATTAACTTTGTGTGACTCCGCCCCCGCATAGTCGTGTCAGAATATGGTCCCCCTGAGATAATGTCGATTCAGACATAATTCAGACATGGAGCGAATCTGTGCCTTAAATAACACATTTTGACATGGAAGCTGGAGCCAATTAAAAATGGTCGTCAGGCCCTGATTGGTTGATTGGTCCCCGGGTTGGACTACAGACATGCCTGCTCTGAATCTCCATTAGAAAAACCACGGTCACACAGTCTACCAGAACAGCGAGAGTCCGTCAAACTCAGACCAGTGTTTGGGCCTCCATCCTCAAATCCTCCTCCTCCATCCTTCCCCAAACCTCCACCGTGTTTCTGGGACGGAAGACCAAATCCAGACAGACGCCCACGCGGCGACGTCAGGACGAACCCGTCCAAACACCCACCGACGCCGGCATCCTCGGGCCCCTGCCGCATCCCACGTCCGACCACATCATCTGGGTGGAAGCTGGGCGCTCACTTCCATCGTCTGTTCGGGTCAGGCCTCAGACACCCACCATGAGAGGAGGGGACGCACAAATTATCCCTCCAAACGCTGAGGAACAATGAGAATAAACGCGTCCAAGAATGAAGAAATCACTGGACAAATAAAAGAGACACCTACACTCACACCATGATTAACAGCATGAAATGATTACTGATAATTAATGATTAGAAAATGAGATTCAGAGGAGAAAGTTTACAGCAAACTGGAGCAGAAAACACCGAGGATAAACTTTCGCTCCTGTTTATTGGATTTGACTGAAACTGACAGAAAACTGAGACATCTCTGACGACAGCCAGCGCTCGTTCACTGACTCACTACTTCAGTCGACTTAAAATACCCGTCAACGGTTATTTATGAGCCGTCCTGACTCTTCATGCGTCTATTTTTAGGAGCCACTTAGCAGCAGATGAGTCTCCGCCCGTCGGCACGTCTCAGACTCCTGCAGCAGGTGGAGGGTGAAATGTTGTTCCCTCAGATTCGAGCTTTCTGCTGCGTCTCTCCGTGGAGAAGTGACTGGACGTTCGTCATTGTGTTTGCAGCCGGGCCGTTGGCGAGCGGGAGCCGGTCCAGCCATCTTGTGTGGAAAAATTTTCGGACTGGGCACGAGCCGGCCATCTGCAGCTCCAGGCCTTCAGCAGCCTGCAGCCAAACGCAGAAACGCTGGAGCTGACGGAGGAATCAGCCGCAGAAACATGTCTCTGAGAGATTTCAGACCAAGACGGAGGTTCGACTCGTCATGATGGAGGAGAAATGGAGTCTTTGAAGGGTTCGAGTAGACTTTTCCTGAACAATCCTGAGTTTTAGATCTTCAGGTTTTCACAGAATGATCTTTGTTTTTGTCAGTTTGAGTTCAGATCAGTCAGTTACCGTCATGTTGTTCCCGCCCACCAAACATCCGACGTCGAAGAGACGTACAGATCAAGTCAGTATTAGGTTGGTCCGTCAAAGACCACATCTAGACGTCAGTGCGACGTACAAGATAGGTTCGAAATTTTGACGTCGCTCTGACGTTTAGAATTTGGATGTCATCTGAAGACCAAATCTAGACGTCGGCACAACATGCAAAATAGATCCAAGACTTAGACGTCATTATCGGACCTTTTTAGACGTAGAAATGACGTCCACATTTGTACCTCATCATCGAAAAAATACGTTAAATCGATGTTATTTAGACGTCACATTTCACAGTGGGTGTAAACATGAACCAAACCTGATCCATTTAAAGTAGGACTGGGATTAAATTAAAAAAATTAATCTAATTAATCAGAGGATTTGTAGTTAATCAATCGCATTTTAATCACATATAAATATTTGACCTGAGAACAGTGAGAATCATTTTTTAAATGGTATAAAGAGTGAATTTTTCTGACGTGGACTCACTCATCTGAGCTCTGAATCCTCTCCTCTGGTCGAGTTTACGTTGGTGTGGGTCGCTGTAGTCTGAGTCGGACTAACGTTAGCTTCCAGGCTAGCTGCGACATGTTTAGCATTCAGGTGATACCGGAGTCTTGACGTGCTGCGGTGATACGCTAATTCTTTTTCTCATAGTTTACACAAGACTATTTTTTTATCCAGGCTTCCATCGTTTTTTTTTAAAAAACAAAAATGCTTAACCGCGCCGGAGCCAAACAAATAACATTCATCCACGACTTTGTTCATTTTTCCGTGCGCTGGAATCACTGCTGCACTGATTAGAGTGCGCCGGTATATAAACTCGACCTACATAAACAGGAGGTGTGATTAATATGCATGAATATTTTTAATGAGATAATATTACTGTAGTTAAAGGTGGAGTAAAGAAGCATCTTTTTATTTTGTGGTTTTTATACAAAAATCTTCTAATATCAGTCAATAGTTATTAGTTATTGATTATTTGGTAATATATTGATATCTCTGTGTTCTCTTATGTCTGTGTCGTCAACATTTGAACATTTTTGAGCGGTCCGCTCTTTCTGACTGTAAACAAAGCCGTTCTCCACCTCCTCTAACCTGATTGGTTGTGAGGCAGACGCTGCTCCCCCGTGTCGTTCAGGAGCCCAAACAAAGTTAGCGTGCTACAATATCGGACAGTAGAAACCAACCAGAAAGTTCGGAAAATTGTCTGAATCCTCCTTTGGCCACGACTGCCGACACAAGCAAGAAAACACTCAAACATAAACAGTCAGCAAGAAAACAGTCAACACCAAACCGGTCAACAGGGAAACGGTCAACAGGAAAACAGTCAACACCAAAACAGTCAACAAAAAACAGTCAGCAAGAAAATGTCAACAAGAAAACAGTCAACAAGAAAACGTCAACCATAATCAGTCAACAAGAAAACAGTCAACAAGAAAACAGTCAACAAGAAAACAGTCAACAAGAAAACAGTCAACACCAAACCAGTCAACACCAAAACAGTCAACAAAAAACAGTCAGCAAGAAAACAGTCAGCAAAAACAGTCAAACATAAACAGTCAACACCAAACCGGTCAACAGGAAAACAGTCAACACCAAAACAGTCAACAAAAAACAGTCAGCAAGAAAACGTCAACAAGAAAAAAGTCAACAAGAAAACAGTCAACACCAAAACAGTCAACAAAAAACAGTCAGCAAGGAAACAGTCAACAAGAAAACAGTCAACAAGAAAACAGTCAACAAGAAAACAGTCAGCAAGAAAACAGTCAACCATAAACAGTCAACAAGAAAACAGTCAACAAGAAAACAATCAACCAAGAAAACAGTCAGCAAGAAAACAGTCAACAAGAAAACAGTCAACAAGAAAACAGTCAGCAAGAAAACAGTCAGCAAGAAAACGTCAACCATAAACAGTCAAAAAGAAAACAGTCAACAAGAAAACAGTCAACAAGAAAACAGTCAACAAGAAAACGCTGCTCCCCCGTGTCGTTCAGGAGCCCAAACAAAGTTAGCGTGCTACAATATCGGACAGTAGAAACCAACCAGAAAGTTCGGAAAATTGTCCGAATCCTCCTTTGGCCACGACTGCCGACACAAGCAAGAAAACACTCAAACATAAACAGTCAGCAAGAAAACAAAGTAAATACCGGAGACTCTGGAGGAATAACGGGCGCTTAAAACGGAGGTAGACCGGACAAGAGCTAAAAAGCCGGGTCAACATAAACGATGGGGGACGCTTGGGGATCTTGGTGACCCTGTAACCTTTCTGCTGGACAGGTAAACCGCTTTAACAAAGTAAGACAAGTGTCTGTAACAGAAGTGTTTCTTGTCAGACGGACCTGCTGTAGCGTGTTGTAGCGCCATCGCTAAAAAAAGTTAAATTCCCGGCCCTGATTTAAAGGTAACACTGATTTCGCTGCATGTTCTTGTAAGATTCCTGTTCGCACAAGATCCTCCGTCTCCTCTCTTGTGCGAGGATTATAATGGCGCTCACTCATCGGTAGATCCGCTCGCACGCCGCAGGATTACACCTCGTGTTCAGTGACAGTAAAAAACTGAAGCAGATCAGGATGTGAAATCAAACATCAAGACTCTCACAGTATAGAAAGTTCTGGCACTGACAGAAGTTGGTCTGCAGCCATCATGTTCACACCATTCCCATTAGTTCTTCAGGAGGAATCAGGAACATATGGATGAAATGAGATAAATGACACCGGGGGAATACTTCATTAACACGTAGAGAGGGTTTTTTTAAACGCCGCACGGCTGCAGGAAGGTGTTAGTCATTTTTAGGCTGCGAGGATTATCTTACTCCCCAAAAAAAGACATTTTTATATTTCATGACTCAGACTCTGCTGTTTGAGAGCGAACACTTTAAAGTAGTCTAGACGTGTAAAGACCTCCTTCAGTGACCTGCAGCTGATACTGCTGTGGAGGAAAGACCTTCATGAAGCGCCGAGACTCCAGCTGTGTAAAAAGTAACACCCTGATCTGTGTCGAATGAAACGAAGGTTTTCATGGACGAAGGAGACGCTCAGGGACTTCTGTGTTTTTTTAAATCTGCATCGTCTGATTTATTCAGTCAAACATTTTCCTTCATTTTAATCCAAACCATCTCTGCAGATCTCCTGCATCACAGCGTCGGTCTTCACGTTAGCTCGGATTAATCAAAGCTTATCTCCACACTCCTCGCCGTCACATGATTAACACCTCTCCCTGTCAGCCTCCCTCTGATCCGCCGTCAGATCACAAACCTCTCCTGCTCTTTTGTTGTCTTTCTGGTTAACCCACCGCCACAACGCTTGTCAGGAACATGGCGGATAAACAAAGACATCAGACGGCGTGCAGAAAACATTTACAGTCACTGACACCAGACGTCTGGCTGCTGATAAACTGCAATTATTGATTTCCACAGATTTACTGCTGTCAGAGCGAGGAAACCGCAGCAGAGGAGAGAGAAAGCCGGCAGATCTTTATCTCACGGTCTGTCTGTCAGATGATTCATGGAGAGGAGCTGCAGGGACTCGACAGACAGCGAGAAACACCCTCTAGATCTGGATCTGAGGAGGAGAATCATCGCTGCAGATAATCTGAGAGCCGAGGAGTTTAAGAGAAACCAGATTCAGACCTGATTTCAAAGACATTAATCTTCTTAATCTGGTGGTTTGACAGGGGTCATGGTTAGGACCGTCTTTTCAGCTCCTGTAGTGAAAATATCCGATCAAGAGAACAAGAGATTTTAAAGCTTCACTGTTTTAGATTAGAGAGAGTTTATAATATGAGTGGATGTTTAAGTCTCTGTGAGGAGTTTTTAGAACAAACTGAAATCCACATCGAGACTTCTTCAGGGTCAAACAAACACAAACAGACCATCAGAAGAAAATCTGTAAACTTCTTATTGTTTGTTTACACTGTTACCTCCAACCTCCACCTTCATCCTGATCGTCTCCTAAAAGGTTGTATCCTCCGATCGTAGCTGATCGTAACCATTCAAGTTAACGTGTCAATTTACACCGACTTCTTTCCGTTCCTCTGCGGATCGCCGGACTCCTCAGCTGATCACAAGAGTTCTATTTTTTCTGGACGCCGGAGCGTGGCGGATAAATTCAGCACAGATTAACCCGTGCTGGAAAGGAAGTCGGGCACAGACTTCAAAATAAAACATCCGGCTTCTTTTCAAAATAAAACACGAACGACAAGTCTAGAAGTCTAGAGGTAGATTTCCTCCTCTGGAAGGACACAATCTACTGCTTATATGTCTATGTGTCTGTCTTTATAGAGACAACTCGTTATCGTGTGATTGAACATGAATCTGCAGGTTCTTGTGAGTTCTCGCTGTCCGATTCCTGCTGTCTGTATCCGCCACAAAATGCGCCTCACAAACAGATCCAGTAGGAATTGGCGGACATTGAAAATCGCCGCCGTTCGGGATGAGGTGAAAACTTGGGGTTACAGGATGGATGTCAAACCTGTTTGAACTTCTTCAGAGTCTGTTTGGGTCAGAAAAGCCGCCTTACATACGATAAATACAGGAGAATTCAGATGCGATGGGGGCGCCAAACTCAGCACAAGTGAAGCGAGGAGAAAGGCAAGGAGTACACTTCCTGTCCACAGGGGGCGCCAAAGTACTGACAGGATGATAATGTTTGATCAGAGATGAAATTTAAAGAAAACATCATGAAATCCAGAAATTAACGATGACTCCAGTTTAATAATCTTTAATAATCTGACCCGGTTTGGACCGCAGACCTGAACTCTGTTGGATTATTCCGTTTGGGGGATTTCGGTGACATGGGGGCGGGGCAGCGTTTGGTGGATTTCTGTGTGTCTTTTTGGAGCAGGACTCTTTTGTTTTGGTGCTTGGACTCGGGCCTCAGAGCTGCTCTCCACACCAGACGAGAGGAGCGAGCGAGGGAGGCTCGCAGAGAGAGAGAGAGAGAAGCAAAATGAGCGTTTAGCTGCTGGTGTGAATTGCCTGTCGCACCAGACAGATTTCCTGATCCCATTATGGCTCGAGCTCGCGTTTCCTGGTGCAAATTCTCGGCGGCACTTGTGTCGGCTGCACATGCTCCGGCGGCCTAATGAGGCAGCATTAGCCAGGGGAGACGCAGTAATTAGAGCCAACGTCAGCGCCGAGGACAGATGGCACGCTAAGACAAGCCTCTCGACTTCACCTCGATGTGTGTGTGTGTGTGTGTGTGTGTCCTGACAGAAGAGAGAGGGAAGACGAAATGTGTCAAAAAGAGAGAGAAAAGAAAGACTTCAAATGTGGCGAAAAAGAAGAAGAAGAAGGAGAGGCAGATAAAAAAAAAAAAAACAGACTGAGAATAAGAGGAAGAAAACAGACCAGAACCAGGATCACAGAGCGGGGACTCAACTATTAAAGCTCCAGTGGGGAGTTTTTAGCCAGTAAATAAATCCTGGAATGAACTTTATGGCCTTAAAAGTCAAGGAGTTGGTGTTCTACCTCGGCTGATTTCATTTTACCTTACTGTGCTTTAAAGGGATATTCCGGAGTAAAATCAATTTAGGGTCAAACCCACCATAACGAAACGACCGCAGGATAGAAATACAGAGCGGTCTGAGGAGCCATAAACGAACCTCAACCAAAACGCCACTCTATAGACACAAATAATACTCAGAACAGCACCTAACTTCATCAACAGGACATATAGGGTCACAGACATAGAACTATATTCAGAGTTGTTCAAACTCCTAAGAAAACAAACTTAAGCGGGGGCGTTTCTCCACTTCTGTCGTCTATAATCTGGGCCAATAAACTTCTACTGTAGTAAAATAAAAAGGTAAAGGTGTTTTTATTGAGCCGAATTATCAATAAAATCATGATTTTGTTAACAGGTATGGATTTATGTGCTGTCGAGTTAATATATTTGAACAAGAGCACAGTAAAGTTAAATCAGCTAATTTTCTAATGAGGTTCTGTTACTGAACGGATCTACACCATGTTCTACTGAGTTTAGTACATATAGGGTCACAGACATAGTACTAGACACCAAACACCTTTTTAACTTTGACTCATTTCTTTAGCAAAGAGACTAAACACAACTCACCTACTCTCTTCCAGCAGACGCTTGTTTGTAGAGAGACCTCAGGCCAGTCCATTACAGACTACAGCGGGGTGACGCAGCTCAAGGAAGAACATTTATGATCATTTCTTCATGGAAATACAATCAGGAATACTTTAAGGAAATGATAAAGAAATGATTATAGATGTTCTTCCTTGAGCTGCGGCACCCCGCTGAAGTCCGTAATGGACTGGCCTGAGGTCTCTCTACAAACAAGCGGCTGCTGGAAGAGAGTAGGTGAGTTGTGACCATCAGCTCCTGTATGATAAAAGGTAAACCGACTGATGATTGAGTTTTGGAGCTCCAAAGAAAAAACTGAAACGTCTATTTCTAGTGGACAGAGTCATCGACCTTCAACAGAAGAACAACGGGAGCCCGTCAGGGACAAAAACAGCAACTGGTTTAAGGAGACATTATCAGTGAATCCAAACAAGAACGATGACTGAGAGAGAGAGAGGTAAAGAGAAGAGAAATGACTCTGGATTCAGAGAGGAGGAGATGGTTGGAGATAAATGTTAAAATCAAGAAAAGAGAGAACTCAGAGAAGAGAAACAAGGGAGGAAGAACGGAGACGATCAAAAAGACGAATAAAGGAAGGAGAAGACAAACGTTTAGAGGATGCGAAGACCAGAGGGAGCGTTGGAGAGAAGAAAAGTGAGAGTGTGGAGGAAGAAGGATAAAAATAGAAAGAGAGGTGAGGAGGAAGAAGGAGAGGAGGAGAGCGTGTCGTAAACAGAGGAAAGGATTTGATTAGTCCACATGATCGAGAAACCTTCAAGGAGACGTCAAGAAACAAAGAAAATCTTCAGAAATCACATGAAACCACACCAAGATGTAAACAGAGGAAAGAGCGCAGAGTGTTTATCAGAGATGTGGGGTCAACATCTATTCCCAGAAACACCTCCAGGTCCAGGTTTGTCCCGACACTCTGGAAACCTCAGTGAACCCAGGAGAGACCCACAGAACTCAGCTCCTTAACGGGTAAGGGTCTCCTTGGTCCTGGTTTTGGGGTCATGATACTCCAAATGTTTTTAATAAGATGGACGTAGATGTTGCTCCTAAACCTGGAGATGCTGTTTTAAACTGAGGACGCAGCATCTAGGATTTCTAATTCTTCGTTGAAAGGACAACTGGACTTAGTTGAGACGTTTCGCCTTACCTTTAACACCTCAACTAAGTCCTGAAAGAGGTTGTCAGCGTCATCATTTCTGTCAATATCTCGACCTTCGCTAAAGCTGGATGTTTCTTCTCTGAAGCTGCTCTCTGCCTCCATCATTGTTTTTTTTTTTTTTTATAACTTTTATTTATGAGAGGCAGGTATAAAGTTCCACTTCAGAGAGGTACAAGTTCTTACTTTGAACATAAACGAACCAACAACACCCTTCCTCCACCTCCAACCCCCAAATCTCTCATCCAGCCAGAGGAAATTTAGAAAGAACACGAACAAAACAGACAGTAAATAAAATATAAATAAAAGTACATATAAATACATACATATATACATATCAGATAGTAAACATGACATTAACAACAGTAATTTAAATAAATATAATGATCAATAATTTCAAAAAGAAGGAAGAAAGAGAATATTAATAAAAATAATTAAAAATAAATAAATAAAATAAAAACTAAAATAAATTAAAACAAAATAAATAGAAATAAAATAATAATAATTATGATAGTAAAATTAAAAATTAAAAATTCTGCTGTTGTCTCTTGGAGTCCATGAAGCTCGAACCATCAGGGCGAATATAGTTTAGCGGGTTGTTACCTCCTGGCGGACGGGCACATTAAGACGGATAGAAAATAATGATGGAGAGATTCCTCGTGCTGGTTATCTATCTAAATACTTCAATAGCGGTGTCCAATGTTTGTAAAACCTCACAGTTGAGCCCCTGAGTGAGAACTTAATATTTTCTAGTTTTAAAGACCTAAAATGTCCTGCCACCAGATTTTGATGGAGCCTCCGTCATTGTTTACTTTCCTCACGAAGCAAACGCAGCAAGATCCGAGCATGAACCCGATCGCTTTGTTAAGATTTATGAGCCAATCAGAGGCAGACGAGTATGATGATTTGATTCAGAAATGTCACAAAATGACGTACCCGCACTCCCGGCTTGAAGGGTAGAAATGTGTGTGTGTGCGCTCCGGTTTAAACGGTTTAATGAGGTTTTTCATTAAATCTGTCCTCACTGTTTTGTTCTAATCTTTCTTAGACCAGTATCTGACCTGCTGACCTTCGTTGACATTAAATAAAGTTTGAATAAAATCGTCGTTTCCTCCCCGTCGTCCATCTCCAGTATTTTTGTTCGTCTTCGATGAAAAATGCAGAGAAGTGCGGCGCTCTGATGTGTCCTGGCAGCTCCGGGCCTCCTGTGATCCAACATGAAGATCTCCCTGCTCGCTCGCTCGCTCGCTCGCTGCTGCATGTTCATTAGTAAACACTGATTCATATGTTCATAAGTTGAGATGACAAATCATATTAATACCCCTCAAAGAAAAAAAAAAAAAACTTGCTAATGATAGCAAACAGGCCCTGCTTGGCTGCAGCTCTGCACCCGTTTGCCACCCGTGTTTCTCATCCTACTATTTGCACCGCTCTCTCTGAAAGTGAGAAGTTGATTGGCTGTCAACAACTTTCCACATTTCTCTCTCTCTCTCTCTCTCTCTCTCTCTCTCTTTTTTTTTTTTGCCTCCACACTTTTTTCCTGCAGCCTAATTAACACTAAATGTGCCACCGGGCAAATGCAGAGGGAACAGCAATATTTGATTACATGAACAATAAATTACCATCAACAACATGCTCACCATACACACGGAAAATAGTGACGCTGATAATTATGTACAGTTAAAAGCACAGTGTCAGAGGGGGCGGGAGGACAGGTAGAGCTGTAACGCAGCGCGCTCTGTTAGCATAATCAGCGCTAACAATGACTGTGAGCAGCTCTGCCAGGTCGCCTGCTGGCCAATTATACATTCATGTCAACAACACCTGAGGAGACGGAGATACAGACGAGATAATGAGCCGCAGGACCAGCCAACGCTTCCTTATTCTGCATGAACCTGCAGTCAGACGTTCGTACGGAGCAAAATAACCAATCAGTGACCCAGAATTACCAAAGCAGGAAGATTAAATGGTTCAGCGTCACTCACCAGTTTGACTGTTTAATAAAGAGGAGGCGTGTCTGCAGAAGATCCTTCATGAGTCCAAGATCAATCATCTGTAAAATGAGGGAAAGTCAGATGATTCTGGTCGACCTTTAACACCTGAAACCACAAATTATGGCGGAAAAAATTGACTTTTTTAAGATGAAATGTTTGATTTACCGGTCGATCTACGTGCCGATCCTCACCTATGGTCGTGAACTTTGGGTAATGACCGAAAGAACAAGATCGCAGATACAAGCGGCTGAAATGGGTTTCCTCCTCAGGGTGTCCGGGCTCAGCCTTAGAGATAGGGTAAGGAGCTCGGACACTCGGGAGGCGCTCAGAGGAGAACCGCTGCTCCTCCACGTCCAGAGGAGTCAGCTGAGGTGTTAGGACGCCTTCTGGACCCCTCCCGTTAGAGGTGTTCCAGACATGTCCCACCGGGAGGAGACCTCGTGGACCGGCCCAGGACCAGGTGGAGGGATTAGATCTCTCGCCGTCTGGGCTTCCCTCCTGAAGCTGCTGCCAGACCAGGATGAAGCAGAAGAAAACGACGACGATTCAACAATTATATTTATTGATCTGGTTTGATACATTAGATGTTTTTAAACTCCAAGAGGACATTTTATCATTTGTCTGACTGTATTCATGGTTTTTTTAGTCATTTGTTGATCAAATTGATTTGAGTTTATAAAAGTTTATATCAATTATGATACAAAAGGCATTAAAGGGTTAAATGTTGGATCATGTGTCCAAAACCAGCAGCTAAAAGAGCCTAAAAACCTGGATGAGGACGTTTCTGCTGCTCCTGTAACACCTGAGCGCTGAAACAGGCGAGTCCTCCGGGAATCAAACCTGCAGCTCTGGCAGTGTTAATGCCTGGCTCTGCTCTCTGGAGGGGAGCTGCCACCTTAAACCGCTGACTGCAGCAGTGCGACACACACACACACACACACACAACAAACACTGACACCTGCACACACTCTGGGATAAAATGTGCAAAAAGATGCACAAAGCAGCAAATTGATAAACACATGAAACCTGCATGTCAGATATCTCACCTACAACACCTACAGAGAGCAGAGTTACACCTGCACACACACACACACACACACACACACACACACACACACACACACACACACACACACACACACACACACACAGAGGCACAGCTTACATTTTACAAATACCGGAAACTTTGCTGCTTCAGGGGGAAATTTAACCCTTTTTATCCAAACACACTTGAAGTTCTCAGATGTTTCCTTTCCTCAGCGTGACTGAAGGCCCACACACACACACGCACGCACGCACGCACGCACGCACGCACGCACTGCTGGTTAATTCTGAATGTGAGGGAGGACAGAAACTGACGGATTTAAAAGTCTTTCAGCTAAAATGATAAAAACCCTCAGACGTCTTTTAATTGAATTTTTCTCCAGGAGAAAAACTTTTATTGTTTAATTTGCCTTATGAAGCCCCACCCCCCATCTTTTTTTCTACAGGAGCCCAGAGGGGACATTTGAATAAGTACGTAAATGAAAACTGCTGTGGTCTTTGTTATTTAGAGGAATATCGTCTCCTGCTGAGAGTTTCTCTTTAATTGTTTCTCAGTTTATATCATTTTGGTGATTTGTGGACTACGGTGGCCCTAAAGGTCAAATGTAAAAACAGGTCAAGTGTTTGTATAAAA